>CM031595.1:124823698-124826198 GCA_018398815.1 Conus ventricosus
TAGCATGAATAGACCGACTAGTTCACATGTTTCGGCACCATCATACGATCGCATGGTTACATCAAATGTGGAGTTTTTGCTCGTTTTTTTTTTAAATCCAAATTTCATTTCTGCTGTGGAGTAGGGTTTTCTTGGTGTGGAAAATAATCTCCATTTCTGACTCTGTTATTTTTGTGTATTTGTTGGCAAATTTCAAAGCTTTGGTGAGCAGTTCTTCATCTATGGTGGGTAGAAATCTACTATGTCGAATGTGATAAACACTGTATTTCTCTGTTTTTTGAGTTCCTTAAACCATTGGATGACTTCATAGCTGTTTTTCCAAAGGTTGTATTCGGTGTTTGATTTTACATCTTCTATAGCCTTTTCCAAAATTCTCTTGCTTATTTGGCCCAGTTCGGATTTGGATGGGTTTATAGAGCTTGCACACTGCATGGAGTTAAGCGACAGGGTAGAGGCAACAGCAACAAAAGAAGCCTTCATAACGCTTAAAGACCACAAACCAACTTCCAAAACAACCCAACATGTAGACTAATAAACCCATCCAAATCCGAACTGGGCCGAACGCAAATCCGAACGCACCAGTCGTGAATGAGCCGGTTGGGACAGCTCGACACATTATGCTTACATGTACATTTATAATAAAAGAGACAGAGAGATGACAGGAAATACGTATGGATGCCTGAATCGCTAAGATGGTAAGACCACCTAGTTCGAAGTCAAACGTACCGAGTTCGAATTACGTTTGTGCCCATCATCAACATTGCGACTTTCGCTATCTATTTTTATTCGTTGTCATTCTGATGGCCCAATGTATCGCAGTGTCAGAGAAGCACCCTTCCCCACTCTCGTGGGATGGTTATACCTGTTTGACATTTCGCCGTGAGAGGGCGTGGACGTTAAACATGAATATAACTAACTAAATCTCTCTCTGTCTCTCAGTCTCAGTCTCTGTCTGTCTGGTCTGTCTGTCTGTCTGTCTCTCTCTCTCTCTCTCTCTCTCTCTCTCTCTCTCTCTCTCTCTCTCTCTCTCTCTGTGTGCGCGTGCGTGCGTGCGTGCGTGCGTGCGTGCGTGCGTGCGTGCGTGTGTGTGTGTGTTGTGTGTACGTGCACGCGCGCGTGTTATCTCATATTGATACTATTCTTGTTGTAGTGCCCGTTTGGAAAGAAGTTTTAACCAAAGAACCAAATAAGAGAGAGAGAGAGAGAGAGAGAAGAGAGAGAGAGAGAGAGAGAGAGAGAAGAGAGGAGAGAGAGAGAGAAATTCACACAACTGAATCTCTGATTCAGATCTTCTTCCTTGTAAAATCGACTTCATCTTCATTACGGACAAGATAAAAGTTGCATGTAGAGTCAGACAGGAAGGAATCTTTCTTCTTGTTATAAATCGCCATTAATCCCCCCCCCCCCCCCCCCCCACACACACACACACGCACTTTCCCCTCCACCTGCGTCATCAATAGAAACAACCTGTAACCGGGAGGCATTGTGATCTCAGCTGGCACTGTAAAGTCTTTGTCTGAAAGTTGGCCAAATGTCTGGAGGTTCTTAGACACAAAGCTATGGGAAGTTTACCTGGTCCATTCTCAACCACTTCTGTGGATGTTTCATTAAGAAGTGATGACGCCGAACAAAACGACGGCTAGCTGTTCTACCCCCCCCCCCCCCTCTTCTCTCTCTCCTCTCTTGTCTTTGTCTGTCTGTCTGTCTGTCTGTCTGTTCTCTCTCTCTCTCTCTCTCGAAATCACTCATGCCACACGGCCTTAACACGCCTCTGTGATACATGGCTATCAGCCATCAACGAAAGAAAACTCACTGGAACTGTTTTCCTCGATTTTAAGAAAGCGTTTGATCTTGTAGACCACAACATATTATCAAAAAAAATGACTGCATATGTTCAAAATCCGGCAGTAGTCACCTTCCTTCAGTCATATCTTGAAAGCAGGACCCAGCGTGTTTACTTAAACGGTACTTATTCCTCTGAAGGAATAGTGAGCTGTGGCGTTCCACAAGGCTCTGTCCTTGGACCTCTTCTCTTCTGTATTTTTATAAATGACCTACCGATGCACATATCTCACAATGATGTCAGCTGTGACCTGTTCGCCGACGATAGTTCTCTTCACTGTAGTGATACAAACATCATGTCTGTACAAATATCGTTACAACAAAGTATCACTGATGTCTTAGAATGGTGCAACCAAAACCGAATGGTCCTTAATCCGCACAAAACAAAATGTATGGTCCTAGCATCGAGACAGAAACATCAACGACAGCATCTTATGTTGAGCCTAAAAATGAGTGAAACCTTGATCGAGCGGGTTACCGAACACCGTGTCTTAGGCGTGATCATTGATGAGAACTTTAAATGGCAATCACATATAAATCATGTTTGCAAACAGTTGGCTCGCAATTTGTTTTTACTCAATAAACTCAGTTATTATGTTGAACCACATATCCGGAAATTATTTTTTGAAGCCCATTGCCTTTCTCACATCAACTATGC
>CM031595.1:124848698-124851198 GCA_018398815.1 Conus ventricosus
ATTTAAAATAGGAGGCAGAGGGGGGGGAGGGGAAAGAAGGGGTGTGGTGAGGAAACATTTTGGGACACTGCACACAACATTTCACACTTGCAGCTTTCTTCTGTAAAATGACTGTCATTCTCCTATTACGATCTTAGTAAAAGCACATGTACAAACCAGAATCTATCCACTGGGAGGAAAATAATTCCAGCAATATCAAGGATTTCAGCATGAACCCCACCAAATACCATAAAGGACAGAAGGGCAGAGAGAGAGAGAGAGCGGAGAGAGAGAGAGAGAGAGAGAGAGAGAGAGAGAGAGAGAGAGAGAGAAAGAGAGAGAGAGAGAGAAAGAGAAAGAGGGAGCGCGCGTGCGTGAGAGAGAGAGAGAGAGAGAGGAGAGAGAGAGAGAGGAGAGAGAGAGAGAGAGAGAGAGAGAGAGAGAGAGAGAGACTAGGAGAACTATCTTGTTACTAAATACTTTGCAAGAAAATAGTGCTTACCCTCATATATGTCTTGCACAGATTAAAACATTCCTGTCTTTAGGGATTGGTGTCTATTGTTGTCAAAAGCTATACGGGGGGGGGGGGGGGGGGGGGGGAAGAAAGGGTGGGGGAAGGAAACATTTTGGGACACTGCACAACTGCACACAACATTTCACACTTGCCGCTTTCTTCTGTTAAAATGACTGTCATTCTCCTATTATGATCTTAGTAAAAGCACATGTGTAACAACAGAATCTATCCACTGGGAGGAAAACAATTCCAGCAATATCAAGGATTTCAGCATGAACCCCACCAGATACCAAAACAGGACAGAGAGAGAGAGAGAGAGAGAGAGACGCTTCAGACGCTTCAGAATCATTTTACTGACAATGACAAAATACAGTCTTCATGTCAAGGGGGTATCATCATGCAGCGTCAAGAATTTATGAAACAAAACAAACAAACAAACAAAAATGAATAGTACATTACAAACATAATTCCCGGTATTGATCTATCTGGGAATAATAAATTTAACGTCAAACAAAAGAATCACCAAACATGGGCCTAAAAGACCAGCTATGACATACGAAGAACCAAGCACTGTCTCACAGGGAAACGCAACAGACATTTTTTTCCCTCTGATATTCATAACATTCAGCAATATATTTAGCAAACAGACGAAGAATATTTCCATCATCAGACGATAGTAGTTCAATCAAAGTATATGGTCTTTCTGGCATCAAATTAAACAGTTTTGATTTTTTCCTTTTATCTTCATATGCCTTACATTGAAATAAAAAGTGCTCTTCATCTTTCTTACTGTTGTCTGGACACAAACACACAAACATCATCAACAGAAACTTCATTGCAAACCATTTCTTATTTGCTTTGAAACCGAGGGTCCGACTTCTAAATCTGGCCAATATGCTTCTATGCCATTTATTAGTAACAGATTTCAAAAACATTTCCGGCTGAAGAATACTTTTAAAGGAATAAAACCATGAATACTTGTCACTTTCTTCCATTTTTGAATGCCAATTCTGTTTGTAGCAGGCTATTAAGCGATCCTTAAATTCTGACATAAATGTCCTTTCGTTCCTACCTCTTTGCTAAGCCACACAATACCAAACCCATTAATAGTTAACACATGTTTTACTTTACTAACCCAGTTGCAGTGTCCACTTTCCATTTGTAAATATAGCATATCATATGCTTGTCTACATATCCTTGACGTTGGAAGTTGTGTCAATTTTAACCAATACTTAATAGATTTTGAAAACGTTTGAATAAATAAAGGATATCTTCCAGAATCACCATAAGCCATTGTGTTTGATGAATGCAGTGGAATGTTCATGAATCTTTTAATAGCCATAGTATGCACCTTCTCCATTTCCAAATTTTTCTTCTAATCCCCAAACTTCTGCAGCATAAGTCAGCATAGGCGCTATTTGCGAGTCAAATAGCTCCCAGAACAAAGAAGGGTCAATGCTATTAAGTCTTTTCATGCATCTTAGAATTTCTACAACCCCCTTCTTACCCTTTCTGCCGATTTCACGCCACCCTGCATTTAAACTTAAACGAGTTGTAAATAGCATCCCCAAATATTTGTAACTATTGGTTACTTTTACTTCTACATCTCCTTACCACCACTTTTCATACTGGGATTAAATAACCACCCATACGAAAAATAATAATATTTGTTTTCTCTAGATTAACACTTAATTGAAGTCTATCTGCTTCATTTTTTTAAAACATTTATTTGATTTGCAAACCAACAACAGTACTAGAGAACAAGATTACATCATCTGCAAACAAAAGCATAAACAGTTCCACAGCACCTGCAATCAACTGTATACCATGTTTGCCTTTTGTGACATTTCTAAAGCTATCTCATTAATAAAGAATGCAAACATTTGAGGGCTCAGTATACAACCTTGCTTCACTCCTCTCGGACAATCGAATAAGTCACTGTACAATCCTTTCTCACGAACACATGCTAAAACTGAATGATATACACCACGAAGAGCATAGTACAAT
>CM031595.1:124861198-124864878 GCA_018398815.1 Conus ventricosus
ACAGAGTCGATGAAAATAGTAATATTGGTTTAAGTCTGATAACTAGAGCTTTCTGTGCATTCCACGTTGCAAAGTTTTTGTAACATTAATGGTGATGCATGCACGGAAACAACCAAGAGTGAATGATGGGTAAAAAATGCAGCCATAACTGTCTCGATTGTGATGACAACGTCATCGACTATGTTTTAGAAAGTGAAACGAAGAGCCTGATGTGTTTAAAACGTTATGTTGCAGAAGATAATAACATAATATTTGTGTGGTTTTCAGGTATACTGAAAGAAAGACGCCCATCTGCATCAGGTACTAGAACAAGATAGCTGTTATTTGGTACTGTGTTGGTGTTGATACTAAGGGGTGCGGTTATGCGTTATTGTACTACTGTGATCATTTTGCAAACAATTCACTTCCCTACTTTATTGTTAGTTGATAATCTAAAGTAGTTGTGTATATATGGTATCTACATGCACAACAATGTCTGTCAGCTTTAGGAGGAAACTCAGTTGAAATCATCTTGACGGTACAAATTAATATGATTGGATAATGGTGGAATATACATGATCAATTTCCTTTCCCCATCCAGCAGCACCACTGACTTAGTAATTAAGGAAAAAGAACAGATGGTTTGTTTGCTATTCATCCTTTGGAAAGGAGAATGTTTTAAAGAAAAATCCAATGTTTTATCGTTTGAATTTTATTTTCCAATTTTGAAGTGCAATTCAGGATACAAGAGAAAGTGAAGGTGATTGAAATCTTGCCGATGAATTGAAAAGCTTCATTTAATAAAATTTAGGATGAAGAACATTGGGTCCATTTGTGCATCTGCATGTTAAGACTAACTACTGAATGTTTATAGACGCAGATAAATGAGTTACTCTGTGCTGTCTGATTTATCATGTTTCACTTGCACAGCATCAAGAAATAAATGACTTCTCATCCCCTCACCCCCACTACTTCGCATGTTCCTTTCTCACACCCAAAGAGAGGTCATTTAAGAACAGGAAAGTGACTTCAAATTATAAGAGCGCCGTAACATTCATGTTTCGACCCGTCCATATTAACCATCATTGCTTCTAGTTAGGTACGATAGAACAGTAAGTACCTAAGTCTAAATAGAAAAGTCTCTGCTGCTCCTCAAAAGCTCCAAGCTATTCAGGAGTCTCGGTCATGTTAATTCGATAAGGACTTTCTGATCTTTACCGCATTAACTTGTGGAAAAATAAAACAAATTGGAAGGAAATATACACATCTGGTAGAAAAATATATGTTCATTCAGTTCTTACCCAGGTTGTAATTCTGTTGGAGAACTGAATTTGTTTTATGAATTATATTCAAACTGTAATTATTATTCAGTTTATTCACTATCTGGTAAGTCTTTGACATGAGCATGTTAATTATGAATTAGTTGACTTTGGTTTGTGTCCTCCACACACACCCAACAAGGCAGTTTAATGAACAGACTTCGCTTGTGCAACTGCTTATGTCAGAGTCAGCTGCACCTATGGTTATCAGTTTAAAATTTCATGAGGGACTAGTTAACAAGGAAGCCTACTCTTTGAAGGCATTCAAACACACCTTGGGTATGCTTGATCTTGTGAACTTAGTGATAATCTCTCCAATTTCTTTCCATCACATTAGCCTAAAAATGTTCAGCATGTATCTGGCAGGCTTATAGGTCAGCCCTTTCACATTTTTTTTGGCATTCAAAACGTACAAATGATGGCATTCTCATTCAGTCCTTTCAAAGTTAAATACAGTAATAGCCGATATTCCAATCATACTTTTCACTTCCACACTATGACACATTAGTAAAATGAATAATACTTTGTTACTGGGCTCCACTGATCAGGCATATTCCTGTCTAGACTGAATTTCTGTCCATCATGGCATTTCAAAGGACAATAGGGAATGCTTTTTGGTTCTCCTTTCAAACCCAAGTTTAAAGCGAAAAAAGTATTTTCTGAATTCTTTGGGTCACAAAGTATTTGAAATATGTTGACATGCTATTTGTATGCTTCAGTACAATGGTCTCCTTGTCATGTGTGAATTATGATCAATGCAGTTCGCACTGGTATATATGCAGAGACTCGGACTGCTTTGTTTCTGAAAGCAAGGCAACAGTTTGTGCAAAGTAATGTTTATCTAATACACAGTGTGAAACAGACAAGTAATGCACGTTATGAACATTAACAAACATTTCTCTCCCCAGGTGGCTGTCGGCCAAAATAATTGCACAAGACAGTACTCCACAGATGAAAGTGTTAGTAACAAGAGTGCTTCTGACAGCTGTCTGGGGAAATACATTTAATAGACATTATTTTTTATGTCTGAGGAATATTATATACAGCTGTTGAAATTTCACTTGTCTGTTTCATACTGCCCATAAAATAGGTGCTACTTTGCACCTTGTTTTATGTATTCATTTGTAACTTGCCTCACAAAGGTGGTTGTTGGACAGAGCTGCCCATAACGTGCAGAATGTGCATCATTCACACATTAAACATTAGATCAAATTGTCTGAGTCCAGTGGACTTCATCCGTTAGAATTGTAAATTGAAGATGAGTTTGCACTTACAGAATCTGACTTGCTCTCTGAGTGACAGGTTATTCACTTTAACAATGAACTGAATCATCCATTCTGGAAATAGCCTGACTTTGTTGCTTGAGTTCTGAAGTCTGCTTTCGAATAGTCGAAGCTGGAGTCAAGGAGCATATCTGAAAAATGCTTGTTTGCAAGGGATCTGGCCTAAGCTGGGAATCTAGCTTAGAAAATGCTCTTTCGTCCCAGATCATGTCTTCTCTACATCTGGAAATGTGCATGTGTTGAGATAAAAGCCCTGCCTTTCCCCTCTATCACAAAGATTTGGAAGCCCCATCCTTGCCTCTTTTAACTCTTATAATGCTTTTTTTTGTTTTAAGGGAAAAAATATGGAGATGTATATGGATAGACTTCTCAGGCTTACTACTAGTACATATAGTATAGTATGTTTCAGGCTTAGAGTAATACCCGCAACTCAATTTCAGGCTTCTTGACCATTCCGTACTTGCACCCCTTAAAATGATGCTTCTAGCAGTATGTTTGCAAACAGATTGAACTGTTTTCTTATGGAGTACAACAATTATGTGACATCATTTTAACAAACCCATGCATCTGATAATACAAGAAATTTGACACTGAAAGCACACCAGTTATGTTTGTCAGTGTTGGAAGGTTGTGCCTCTCTTCCCCCTCCCGGCTTTGTCTCTTGCATTGTTGTTGAAAAGGAGTTGATGATTTTAAATTGTCTGTCTCTGAATGTAACGTCTTTTTTTTTTCTTGTTAAATGGTTGTTTGGTTTTCAGTTAGAAGACTATATTTTGCTTACAGTTGTTTTCTGTTTAAGTTCTTGCTGGATCACCTGTTCTGTATTCAGTGAGTGGCTAACATAAAATAGCCTCATCAGCAATGGTATATTTCATGTCATGTATTTGCTTTATAATCAGCGTTTCATTTCACAGTATATTTATTGTTGTCACTGCTAGAGGACTTGGAGAAATTACTCTAGGTTATTGAGTTGAAGTGAAGGTGAAGTCGCAAGGTTGGTGAGAAGTAAGGACTCTGGTAGGATGGTTCAGGTTAGTTCGCATTGCCTATGTGATACTGATGGTGTGTAAGGTTCATACTTCTGGGGCCGTTAAAGTTT
>CM031595.1:124865878-124875878 GCA_018398815.1 Conus ventricosus
AACTGGGGCGTTCCAGGGGTGAGGAGGTGCGCAGGGTGACAGCAAGAAAGGTGCAGAGAGGTGGCCACCAACCCCCTCTTTCTGACCTTCTGCAACCCTGTGCTGCCTCCGGTCATCAAAGTTGGCTACCTGAATTTTCGTGTTGAGTTGTATGTCCCGTCCCCGTTGAGGTGCTTCAGGTGCAGAAGTTTGGCCATGTCAGGGACCGCTGTTCTGGGCAGGAGGTGTGTGGTATTTGCTGAAAGGGAAACCCCATGTTGGGCCCGTGTCAAGATCGGCACATTGTGCTAACTGCGGTGGCAACCATCCCCCCTCTTCACAAAAACTGCCTCTTTGGATTCAGGAATCCGCTATTCAAAAAATCTAAAATAAAAAAGAAGATTTTCCTTTTCGAAGCCGCAAGCAGGTTGTGGGCAGTCAGTCCCCGACGCTTCTTCATATGCTTCGGCCGTAAGAAAGTTCCTACAGTTTCAACTCGGTCGGGTCTGCTGTCGGGACTGATAACTTTACGTTTCGAAAACATTGCAAGTACGACTGTCAGTTCTGGTGGTAGCAAGTCCACCCACCTTCCCAACCAAAGTGACTGCCCTGGTGGAGGCAAAAATCCGCCACCCTCAGACTGCCAGCAGTCTACAACTCTGCTGTGGGCAGATTAAAAAACCAGCAATTCCCCCTCGAATCCTCTGTCCAGTGCCCGTGCGGGAAGGGGGAGTTCCCCCAGTGTGGAGATGGTGGAGATAAGGAAAAACCCCCCACCATCTCCCAAATCCAGACCTCCCCCTTCCCCAAACTCCAGGCATTTGTCACCTGCGGGCAAGTCTGCCGCAGGTCCAAGACCAACACAGTCCAGTTAAATAAAAAAATAAAATTCTCTCCATTGGCGCAGAGTTGGAGGAGATGACCTGATCTCTTTTCTTTTCGCCTCTGCCCCATGGATAGTACCATATTCCATTGGAAAAATCCGTGGATTAAATTCCAACTTTAGGAGCTGCAGCTTCTGTGTCAGTCTATAAAACCTTCCGTCGTGGCTTTTTCAAGAAACTCAAATTCAAAGCCAGAAGACCTTTACTCTTTCTGGCTTTAATATTATTTCAAACCTGCACAACCCTCCACGTTGGGACTGTCGGGCGGTGTTGCCTTCTCATACCCTAAAACTTTGTTGTATAGTTCTGTCGCTCTGTCTACCCCCTTCAAGCTGTAGCTGCGAGAGTCACTCTCCACAAGACTGTGCGATCTGTCCCTTTATCTTCCCTTCTGGTCCGGTTTGTCGTCAGGACCTTGTCAATCTGTTTGGGGAACTTCCTCGACCTTTTTTGCTGTTGGGTGACTTTAAAGGTCACAACCTCTTTGGGGTAGTGCCGGTACGTCATCCAGAGGTCTGCTGATTGAGGATATCCTGTCGGATTTGGATTTGTGTTGTCTGAACGACGGATCTGCACTTACCTTCACTCTTCCCAGGTTCACTTTCGTGTTTAGATTTGTCGGTTTGTGACCCCCGCTGGTCTGGACTATGAGTGGTCTGTCCCTGACGATCTGACGGAAGTGACCATTTCCCTGTCCTTCTACAACCCGTATTAACTGAAAAGTCTCTGTCTTCAACATCTCAATATAAAAAGCAAACTGGGATCTATTTGCAGCCCCTGTTTCTAAGGAGTTCCAGGACACTGATTTTTTTCAGGTCGACCAGCTGAATCACTGACTAACACTATGATTAAATGTGCTAAGGCCCGTATTCCAGTGTCTTCGTTAACTTCAAAGCCAAAAAAAACCCCGGTTCGATTTGAATGCCCAAAAAATTTAAAGTTTGAAAAACGGGTCAGGTCAGGTATACCAAAGACTTCGGGTCCCCGCTCGAGCCCCCTCAGAATCCGGCTAAATCAAGAAAACCCTTTTTAAAAAAGTAAACGTCGGTCCCGGAGGGAAACTTTGCTCCAAGCTGACATCAAAAATTTAGAAAAAATGTGGAAAATCTTTAAGAAAATCAAGGGGGAAAAAACCTGTCCCCCTGTGAACCCTTTTAAGTTTTTGGATTTTTTATAACGAAAGAAAACAGTTTCTAATTGCTTGCTTCAACCATTGAAAAGAAATTTTCCTCTTCTAAAATCGGCACTTTTTTCAAACACAAAGCCCCAAAAAAAAAATCCCTGCAACTTTTTATCGACAAATGGAAGCTCCCAAATTTTCCCTTTTTCATTAACGAGTGAAAACGGCCCTTCTCTCTTGCAGGATTCCTCTCAGGTATAGATGACATAATTATCAATATTTAAACATCTTCCGCAAGAAGGTCTGAACATCCTGTTACAGGTATACAACCCGTGTGGATAAAAGGTGGTTTCCCCCTTGGCGGACAGCCCTCTTATTCCCCACCCCAAACTGGAAAAGATCTTTCTAACCATCTAACTACCGTCCAAATAGCTTTCCCAGGTGTCGTAAAAAATGAGGGAAAAAAAATGGTCAATGTTGGCTCGTGGAAATCGAAACGATGGCCCTTTTTTGGCGAAAGAACAGTGTGGTTTCCGCAAACATGTGTACATTTGGGCCCATTTGATTGTCGGAATCTCACTTGGGGAAGTTTTTTTTAAACAGCATGCAGTGGCTTTTTTTGACTTGGAGAAGGCCTCGATCCCACGGGAAAGTGGGGGATACTTCATGTCCCCCGATTGGGTTTTCGGGGTCATCTTCATTTTTTTTAAAATTTTTTTTGGCAGGAACGCGTTTAGGCCGGGTTTGGCCACCCCTCTGGTCCCGGAGGAGTTGGGGTTCCCAGGGGGCATCTATCTCCTCCCCTCTTTAGTATTAAGACAAAAATTTGTGAAATCAGTTCCGGGTTCGATGCTATTGTTTGTGGATGTTTTGCTGTCTACGAATGGAAGCCTGTACCGAGGTCCAGGCAGGCTCCAGCTTTGCGTGTAAAATCCTGGTGGGCGGTGAAACGGTTTCCCCTTTTTTTGCTACAAAAACCCAGTGTTTACTTCTAATTTCCGTCAGTTTTTTCCAGATCCGGAATTAAGTAGGGAATCTCCCTTTCCCGCGGTTAAAGGGGCCCAAAATTTTTGGGCCTTTTTGCCCAAAAAACTTAACTTTCTCACCCATTTTAAAACCCTCAAAACTGTTTGCAAAGGCATGAATTTTCTGGGGTGTAGCACCCCGATGGGGCGTGAAAAGAAATTTGTTGACCTTTAAGGGCCCCTGGTCGTTCAAAACGGACTACGGTTGTGCTGTCTCGCCCCGAAAGATACTTACCTCAAACTTTGGACCTTCCACATCAGGGTTTTCGTCTCTGTCTTGGGCGTTCCGCCCCCCCTGGTACCCCTGTACGCAGGGCAGGTGAATTCATTCCCAAATCCGGGCTAAAAACTGTTTTAAATTTATTAACCCGATGTTCTCAGAAGCAAAACCCTCCTTGACTGTTTTTTTTGCCTCTTTCCCAAAGAAAGTTTGAAACAAACCCGAAATTATTCCCCCGTTTTGGGCTTGGTGAGCCTCGCGTGGGAATGCGGGTTTGACCTGGGAGTAGTTTCCCGATTTTCCAATTTCCCGGATCAACCCCCATGGCCTTTTTCACACCAGAGATTGTTTCGATCTCGCAGCTTTCCGTAAGGAGTTACCCTCTTGGGTCAGGTTTGTATGCGAGTCTTTCCAAATTCCCCCTATCAAAAAATTTTCACTGGGGTTTCCCAAGTTGGGATGGAGGGGCCTGTGGGGCTATCCCCTGGGGCTCCTTTCAGATTTTTTGGAACATATTCTTCAGATGCTTTGTTATTCTGCTGAACTTACTGCTCTGTACTGGCTTTGAAGATAATCTCTCATTCTTCGAGGAGGGACTTTTGGTTTGTCGGATTCGTGTGTTTTGGAGGTAGCTGGCGAAACCCTTCCATCCGAACTTTTATTTTTTTTGAATTTTTTAGAAGTTGAGGCGGGGGTTTAAAATTACTTTGTTTGGGGTTTCCCGGCCCATTTTGGGGCATCGGGGGAACGAAAGGGTTTGATCGTTTAGCCAAAAACCGCACAAGAGAAAACTGTCCAACATTTTTCCCCCTGTAGATGTAAAACCCCAAAATTGATTATGTGAGAGACCTTGGCAGGAGGTTGGAACACACAGACGAGTAACAAACTCTTTCAGATCCGTCCAAACCCTTAGGGTTCCCCCCATCCCATCGGGAGGTCGTAAAGAGGAAAAGGTTCTGTGCGGCCCCCACCGGCCTTGTATTTTACCCTGCTTACCTTTTAGGATGAAGAAGCTCCGTGGTGCTTCCCTTCATGCGCCCCTCCAATGAAACTGTACTTTTAGGTGTTGGGACTTTCACGATGTGAGACACAACATTTTTTCGGCGGAGGGATGAAGTCCTGTTAAGGGTGTCCGCCTGACGTGACCTTGGTTTTTGAGAGGTTACATTTTTTATCTGATTTAAGATTTTTACGGCTGAAAGTTTTTTTTAAAAAAGTTTTGGTGCATTTGTAGACGTGTTTTTCAAAATGTGTGAAAGTTGGGTTTTTTTTTTTTTTTTTTTTTTTTTTTTTTTTTTAAAGACTGGTGAGTTGTTTTAAGTGGTGACGCCCCGATATGGCCCCCTTTTCGGTCGGTGGGCTATAAGAACATTATTTATTTATCTTCTGAAATTTTGGGACTTCAGTACAAAAGCATGACACTTTTTTTTTTTAGGAAAAAGGCCTGAGAGAACAAGGATAGAGAGGAAAAGGGAAGTCCCGCTCCTTTCTTCAGTTAACATGGGGGTGTTTTTTATCAAGGGTTTTGGTAGCTAAAAAAAGTGCGTGTTGAATATGTTAACAAGAAATGAATGTTTGAGTTCTCAGTGAAAGCGCAAAGCAACATTCCATTTTGCGTCGTTGTTGTTTGATAAGGTTTGTGTGAAGGGGTTACCTGAAGAAAAGATTTATTTTGAAGTGTTATATCAGGGGGGTGCTTCGTTTCATTGAAATGTTTTGCAGTCTTTCTTTTGTTGTATGTTTTAAAAGGGTATTGGGGATGAGATTTAAAAAGATTGAAAAGTCAGTTCGTAAATGGAAGTAAGCTTTCAGTTTTTTAACGTCCCGATAAATGGGAATTGTTTGCATTTTTATAAAAGTCATGTGTCAGGGAGTTCTTCCATTGTGCAAATACTTTTTAAAAAATTCTTGGTGAAGTGAAAAATTTTGGAAAACTTCCCGTGTGATTGTTTGGGGTTTTTTAACAGTCATTTGACCTAGGTATTGTTTTTCTTTTGTGCACATATTTTCCCAAAAAATTTTTGGAAGAAGTGTAAATTTTGAATCTTTCCTGTCTGATTCATTGACTTTCTGTAAAAAATATTTTTTTTTTTAACATCTTTTTTTTTTTATTTGACGAGCTTTTTGTCAAACATTTTGAAAGAGAAACATTTCCTTGGGTTTAAGAATCATATTCTGTAACGTGAGGGTTTGAGATTTTGTTTGTCCTTTAACCCTATGCTGTTGTTGTTGTTGTTTTTTTTTGTAGTAAAAATTCCCCAAAAATACCCCATTTATTAGTGTAATGGGGAAAGTTGGTACTTTTTTTTTTAAATTGTGTTATTGTTGTCAGTCATTTTCAGTACAAGGGGAAAAAAAAAGTTGCTTGTTCAAGAGGCAGTGCCAATTCTGCTTGAGGAAAGGAAGCTACCCAGTCTAAATGGCATATCTGAACTGATCAAGAATTCCCTGATAATTAGTTTGATAACAGAAAGTAGACTGAACCCATAGCGCAGGTGCAGGGGAATTGGCAGCCACTTAGCAATTGCCCCCCTTCTCCCCCCACCCCCTCCATTTTTGATCCTCAGAAAAATTAGAAATAAGTAAATTAATTGTAACAGACTGAAGACACAGATACCTCTTTCTCTCATTCTTTCTCTGTCTATCTGTCATGTCTATTTATGGAACAAAGCATCCAAATTCATGAAAGATAAGATTGATGTGCTGATTGTGACCAGGAGGGGAACGAACAAGACATTCCAGCACCAGCGATCACCCTGACGGGAGAAATCCAGCACATCATGTGGACTCTTCTTATTCTGGCACTCCTCAGAGACCTTCAGAAAGACTTTGCGTGGATGTGCCTGGTTCCTCCTCGAGAGGATCTACAACCCCTCAGGAGAGTGGTGTGTCCAGAAGGAACTCTACCGCAGAGACGTTCTCTTCCCACAATCACAAGGGACCTGCAGTACAGACCAGTCATTCCGGATTCTGTTCGAACCCTGACCTCAAGAGGAACAGTGTCTACGCTGACAGTTCTAGTGGCGATGAGCCGGCCCGACAGCGACAGAAACCTGACAGTGAGAGTGGTCAGCGTTCATCACAACGACGTGAAGGTGACTAGTTAGCTGCTACTCACTGCCCTTTGCTGTCCGGTTTATTGGTTTTTCAGGTTTGATTGGCTCCACTGTGTTGTCCTCAAGCCACTGTCAAATGGTCAGCAGGTGGAAAAGGCTGGTAAAGATGATGTGGTCAACATGTTTTGTGTTGAATGTCTGTGACTGACATCTGTTATGTGAGTGTAAGTGTTTTGCGTTTGTTTTCTTTTCTCTTGTCAAAAGCTTTTGTGTGTGTGTGTTTTGTTATAAGGTTTTGTGTGTACGTTAGTGTGCGTGTGCATTATAAATGAAGCGCTTTGTGAGTAAAGGAGAGAAAATAGGCAGATGCTGTTTGAGAGTATCGTAGATGGAGACAGGTGGGTCTATATGTTAAGTTTTGTTGTTGTTGTTTTCCTAGATTTTCACCTCCAAGTTTATAACAGAAATAGACCAGTAGAATCCAGAGTTAACGGATCAATCTGACCAGAAAGAACAACTGTGGTACCTGTGTATTGGGTATCAGAACTAGTAGATCACAGATGATTCGACTTACACTCTGATCATTCCCAGCCTGGTGTCACAGTTTTCTTACCAGATCTATGATCACAGGTTTTTCACATTTAGGGATGTTTTAAAATGAATTATAATACATGAAGATATCCACGTCACTATCCAGGAGTAAGAAATCTTGGAACTGTGAGACCTGCTGATGTATGCTAGAGTGAACTGAAAACAAAGGATGGCGTTACACAGAAATTAATATTTGCGTGAAAGACCAGATAAACTGTAAATTTAAGGGTGATGGGTCTCTGTGGGCCTTTGTTTTAGAGACCCAGTATCAGAATGATGGTTGTCACACAATGTCAGTCTGTTACGAGTTGACCGTATCAGAATGTTAGTACTCCCATTGTCTGTCTGATTCATCAGCTTCTTGGTGTCTCTTTACATATCTCTGTCTGCGCTTGTGCTTCCATTACTTTCTGCCGTGATGTATTGTTTGTTGTTGTTTATAGTCTGTGAATTTGTTTTTCTGTCATTTTACCTGAACATTAGCCTGCTTCTCTCTTGAGACTTGTTTCCCCTATCTTAGGTCTGTCTTTTGTTAGGGTTCCCCCCCCCCCCCCCCCCCCCTTTTCTTTTGCCTCTTACTCTCTAGCTGTAGTCCTGTTAATACTGTTAATTCTTCCACGCTGTCTTTACATCACAATTCAGGCTTCCTGAAGCTTGTTTATTTGGGGAGTCCCAGGTATCTTTAGCTATGGAACTTAGCAAGTCGTTTCGGGATTTTAGAAAGTCAATCAGGCACACTCACACACACACACACACACACACACACACACACACACACACACACACACACACACACTCACTCACTAACACACTCGCGTGCACGCACACACACACACACACACACACACACACACACACACACACACACTCACTAACACACTCGCGTGCGCACACACACACACACACACACACACACACACACACACACACACACACACACACACTCGCTGACACGCTCGCGTGCGCACACACGCACACACACACACACACACACACACACACACAGAGCTGAAAATGCATGTCAGAAAATAAAAACAGAGAGAAAGACAGAAGCAGCTTAGAGTGTTTGGAAGTGGAGCCGATGGTCGTGAGTTTCAGTCATTCAAGGAGTTGGGGGTTTTATGGCCTTGGGGGTGGATCTTTTTGGCATTCGGTTGGATTTTTAAGAAGGTTGTGAAGTTTGATTTTTATGGTCAGAAAAAATGCCTGTCCACCCAGCTGAAGGAAGGTTGAGGCAGTGGAACAAGAGGGATAGGTCCTTCATTCTATAGAGCCAGCCTCAGACTCGCTGCATGTCTTATGTTTCACCTCTGTGGCCAGTTTACAGCATGAAGCTATGGGAGTTGAATCTTTGAAAACAAAGTTAGCTTCTCAAAGTTTATGATGTGTGGCCTAAAGCTTAAAAAGTATCCATTTTTGTGACACTGGAGATTTTTTTTTAGGGGTAATTTCGGGTTTTTTTTTTAAGTGCTCTTATTTTAGGCTAAAACAAAGGCTAGTGTAATGATTCACAGTCATTTTTGTAATTATTTACTCCATGATTTAAAAATGAAATGTAAGAAGTGTTTATAACTTTACACATTGTCTCAAAACAAAGCTTCGAATTTTGCAGTTTTTAGCATTTATGGTTGGTTATTTTCTTTTGACAAAAAACAAAAGACAGGGATGTCATAGGATTAACACTTCACAACTTTTCTTTAATTTCATAACATGCGATAGTGTGACATTTACGTGAATGCTTATGTCATTTTTTTATTGAAGGGTTAACTAGAATACATGAACATTTATTAGAAAATTGAAAGGGAGCTCTCAACTGCAAAAACAGCCTGTGGCTGAAGAAAATTGTGCATACAGGATATTGATGAAGCCAGTACAGTTGTTTTGTTACCTTTGTTTATAGAAACTTTAGCACAATCAGTATTGAAGGCCATGTGATCGATCAACTTTAGGCATACTCAAAATGCAAAGTTCAACACTCAGGTCTATTCTTCAATTCTTACAGCTGCTGAACAGGTGCCTGCAGGTGTACTTCAGTGGACAAAGTGACAGAAGCCACATTCAGTACTTGTATACATATTTTTGGCTTAACATTTAATTTGTCACCCGTTTTCTTTAACATATATATCTGAGTACACACGCACACACACACCTACAATAACACACACACACATACACACACACCTGTCTGTCTGTCTCTCTCTCTCTTTCTTTGTTAGAGAGAATGACAGAGCTTGAGTGTGTATGTGTTTTTTTCCTTATGATTCAGTAGTATCACAGTTTTTGCTGTGTGGTACTGATAGTGTTCATGTTCTGGTTTTCTTGGTCCCTGAGGGGACAAGGACCAGATGCAGACAAACGTCATCTGGCTTCTGTTACCCTTTGGAATAAAAATATATATCAGTTGGTCAGTCAATCTCTTCATCCTGTACCCCCTTTCCCACTTGGCTTCTCTCTCTCTCTCTCTCTCTCTCTCTCTCTCTCTCTCTCTCTCTCTCTCTCTCTCTCTCTCTCTCTCTCTCTCTCTCTCTCTCTCTCTCTCTCTCTCTCTCTCTCACACACACACACACATACTCGCAGACATACACATGCGTAGTGTGTGCACACATGTGCAAGCGCACACACGCACACACACATACACACACACACACACACACACACACACACACAGGATGTGGATAGGGTGTCTGATGGCCGACAGAAAACTTACCTGAGGGTGTTCCTTATATCACACACAACTGGCGGCACTTTATGAACAGATTTTGCAGTTTAATGCTCTGATTTTCACGCACAGGGTCTCAGGAACACACAGTATTTTCGCTTGCAAGTACTACTACTACTGTCATTTTTCTGCCACTTTGTGACTTTAAAGTCACAAGTTGCACACTCTTCCAAAGATGCAGCTGTTCACTTTCGAAGACAAGCACGCTGAAATGCAGTAACCTCAAGAGTCGAGACCCCTGAGTATCCAAATGTTCAAATAGGAAAAGAAACGGTCATGTATTTGATTTAGTTGCCCTTGCCTACTAAAAATTTGCTGAAGACAAGATTTGGCCTCCAATTTTGTTGAAGAGATTGAACTTCTTACTCTTCTTCAGCATTACTGACAAAGAAATTGATAAGGGTTC
>CM031595.1:124878378-125018378 GCA_018398815.1 Conus ventricosus
AAATGTTTGCTGTAGAATGACATTAAGTGTAGGTACTGACCAAGAGAGAAAAACAAGTCCTGTATTGGGAAATTTTTTTAATTCATGTCTGTTTACAGTAGAAACATTCCGAAGTGAATACACTTACCTTTCACACTTTAGAATGGAATGAAATGAATGTAAGAACAGGCAATGTTTGGAAGTCTGCAAGGGACTTTATCTGTGTTAAAGCTTGCGTTCAGTGAACGTGACCATGCCGTTTTCATAAGGGAAGATGCTGCTGGTGGGCATGGCCAAAGCGATTTTGCCCAAACTGTCAACGTAACAGTTCAATCAGAGAGAGAAAATGCCAAAAGATGAGTGCGAAAAGGTGGGCCTGTAACGCAGACAGTGGATCTCATGATAGTTGTGGCGGCGTGTGCTTCAAATCAAATATTCGACACTTTAGACCTGTTTGCTTGACCCTTAAACTGAGAATGGTAATTCTGTTTGCAATGGAAAGACAGGTGTTTTCTTCCCCTGATTTTTTTCTCCCTAGAACAGGTCTGTTGTAGAAATGTTCAAGTATTGCTCGAAAAAAAATCTGTGTAGACATTTTTAAAGTAAACATGGTGAATTTTAAAATCATGTGTAGATTGTATGCTTTGGTGATGTTGTGTAGCCAAAATTTTGCATTTTGATATGAAGAGGAGTTTTTTTTTAAACGTTTGCTATCGAGTTAAATGTGTTTGAACCATGCAGCTTCTTTCTTTACATTTGCTTGCTCTCTGTCTGTCCTTGCCTGTTAGTTTTTTATTGTTCCATTTCCAGCTGTTCCTCATCTTATCGTCACCACCATCACCATCATCATCATCATCATCTGTCTGTCTGTCGTTCATTCTCTCTTTCAGTCTTCTCTCCCCTCTCCCCCACTCGCTCCATCCCTTTGTCTCTCTGTCTCTATCTGTATACATGTCTGTCTGTGTCTCTCTCTCTCTCTCTCCTCTCTCTCTCTCCTCTCTCTCTCTCTCTCTCTCTCTCTCTCTCTCTCTCTCTCTCTCTCTCTTTTGGTGGTCTGCCTCACTCAGTTCATGTTTTCATTAGTTCATTTTCTTCTAAACTCATGTGGGTGATCTTTATTTTCATATTTCATGCAGAATCTCATACTAGAGGAAAAAATCAACCTATCCAGTGTGTTCTTTGCTGATTACCTAATCCATTGTTCGTGTTTGGCTGTCTCGGTGTCTACTTTTTGTGATTACTGACTCTATATCTGTGCAGTGACTCCTGATAGTATTTGCATGCATTCTAGCTTCTAACTTAAGCACAACTTCTCCACATCACTCATAACAAACTTCCACCCCATTGCTCATATTATATGTTAAGGCATATACTGTTCTACAGCCCTGATGTGGCCCTATGCGGTCGGCTGGGCTATAAGCAACATTACCTTACCTTACCTGTTCCCTTCAGTCTAACTATCTTGTGTCCACTGCTTATATTGTTATAAATACGCTTCCTCCCCCCACCCTTCTCCACCCCCCCCCCCAACCCTCCACTCCTTCCTTCCTACGAGCCCCCCCCCCCCCCCCCCCCTGCCCCCACCACACATGTATACAAATGCCTTTTTCCACACTATTGTGACATACATTACTCTCACTCCATCTGTCATTTCCTCACTCCCACCTGATTCCTTTTCAGAAGCGGAGTGTAAAGGGGAGATGAGCAATGCACTTGTGATTTACACACACAAACACACACACACACACACACACACACACACACACACACACACACACACACACACACACAAAATGCAGCATTTGAACACAGTAATTGGTAATTGAAGACGAGACATTGTGACGAATTGCTTTGTGCCACAGCTATGTGCATACCAAAAATGACACTGTGACAGGAAAAGCAAGCAAATTTCAAGTGTTCTTGGCCTGCTCTTGGGGTAGCTGTTATGTAACACACACCTGCTGATTATGAGATTGAGAGGAAGACATTGCTTTTCCGCATTATGGACCAAGGTTCTTTTCCCCTCTTCCACTTGTATCCTCTTCTCTTTCTGTGCTTGCCCTTCCTGGCTAGTTGTCACATCTTTCTCTGTTTAACAAGAAATGCAATATCACATGAAGCATTTCATTTGTGTGCTTTTCTTATTAGACTTAATGTCCCTACCCTGTCTACATCATTTCAGTCTTTGATCTCTTATTTCATTGTCTCTGTCTCCACAAATTTGCACCCATGTGATTGTCACTTATTTCATTGTCTCTCTCTCCACAAATATGCACCCATGTGACTGTCTCTTTTTCATTCTCTCTCTCTCCACAAATATACACCCATGCGACTGTCTCTTACTTCATTGTCTCTTTCTTCACAAATATGCACCCATGTGACTGTCACTTATTTCATTGTCTCTGTCCCCATAAATATGCACCCATGTGACTGTCTCTTATTTCATATTCTCTCTCTCCACAAATATACACCCATGTGACTGTCTCTTATTTCATTGTCTCTGTCCCCACAAATATGCACCCATGTGACTGTCTCTTATTTCATTGTCTGTCCCCATAAATATGCACCCATGTGACTGTCTCTTATTTCATTGTCTCTGTCCCCAGAAATATGCACCCATGTGACTGTCTCTTATTTCATTGTCTCTGTCCCCATAAATATGCACCCATGTGACTGTCTCTTATTTCATTGTCTCTGTCGCCATAAATATGCACCCATGTGACTGTCTCTTATTTCATTGTCTCTTTCTGCACAAATATGCACCCATGTGCTTGCATGCACGCATGCATGCATAAATGCATGCACACATGCCTGCACCCACACACACACACACACACACACACACACTACACACACACACACACACACAAACACACACACACACACCACACACACACACACACACACACACACACACACACACATTCCAATCTGAAAATGGCCCTCACCCTTGGCAAACCGACATTCTTCATGCTGAGTCATTTCTTGACTAGGTCCACATTGTTAGTCATCTAATTCTAAGCCTCTCATTTCTCAGGGTACTTCTGTGTCTCTTCTGCCTCACCTGCATTGTTCTGTTCTTCAGCCACAACACTGCCAGCAACTACTACTTTCTTTGTATAATGTGTTTATTGTTGTTTTTTGTTTTGTTGGGTTTTTAGTCTGTCGTGCTTGCTTTCTCCATTGCTATCTTTGAAAAATAGCGCAACAAAAGCACTTGGTGTTTTGATCAAGTGAAAATGGGATCACAACCAAGTTATTTTTGGAAGCTGTTTTCAGACCCCCAAAATGGAAATTGTTCTTTTTATTTTTTGTTGTTGTTGGTAAATCCCAAAATGTGGTGAAAAGTATTTGTTTTTCTTAAAAGTCTGTTTTGCAAAGAAAGAGGAACATGCCTATTTTGGGGTTTAACATTATCCCTCTTTTCACAAGGAAAAGAGGTGCTGGCCACTCTGCATCATTTTTTTTTTTTTTTTTTTTAAAGTAGAGTTGCCTGCAGTTGGCAACCTGCTTTTGGTATTTTCCCTTCAAGGACCTATTTGTTCCCAACAGCATAAAGCGATCCCTGCGCAGATCAGTCAGAACCTGATTTCAGTTGTCATCAGGACTATCTTTCCTTTTGTGATTTGCTGTCTTTAGTTTGATATTGAGAAGATTAGGCCTTGACTATGTCGAGAACTTTTGTGAATGAGTCTGAATATACTTTAGCTCCAAGTGTTTTAGATCACATAGAAATGGGGATGTAGCACTGTTTAAAGCTAGCATTCATGTAGCTTTTGATGTAGCAATAAATCATGCAAATGGTAAGAACACGTATCATTTTTCAGCCCTGGGTCTTGTCATACACTTAAGATTGGCTGTGGAGGTTTGCAGATTGAACAAAATTTCATTAGTTTCATCAGACTTACAAGATAAGTTGTTTTTGCCATTAGCTGCTAAACTTCAAATAAACAGTGATTCATTGTGACAAACGAACACGAAGACTGGCACAACAAAATGCAGTTTGGCCTCGTTTCTTTGCTCTGTATATCCAGTATTTCAGTGATAATTATTTTCTGAAAATGTAATGGGTCAGACTCAGTGCATAAAACATGTTTCCAAATTTTCAGGGGGTCACAAAAATATAAGAGGGTCACACTTTATGACTGCTTTTAAATGTACTGAAAACCACACACAACACACACACACACACACACACACACACACACACACACACATGCGTTCTGACTTGCTCACACTCATAAATTTACACAGAGAAAGAATGAGACAGAAATGGATAAGAGGTGCATATAACAAAGTTAATAAAAATCTCCAGATTATGCTAAACATTACTTATTTATATCTGTGTTCCAATGTTAATAAAGTGTTTAACAAAGTGAATAAATGTGACCACCAGTCCTATCATAAATTTCACCGTGAAGCTTGATATGTTAGATGTCCTCTGCAATTATCATCACAGAATTTTCACAACACGAGCCATTTCTGTCAATGCTCAAATATTTATTATTTGACCATATTCCAGTTGCCTTGCAATGATCATTGGAGTAGGTGAGAGATGAATATTTGTGGAACCTTTGACGGAACTATATGGGTTAGCCACTATTACAATGTGTGCCAGACATCCCTACATGCAACGGAGCCATATTAATTATCCGAACGGCTCGTGTTGCATAGATCATTTAATTTTTCATCCGTTTGCATGATTATCACCCACAAGCCACAGATGAACTGTTGATTTTGATTCTGAAAACCTGATTTTCATAGTTTTCCATGTTGTTCGTGCTTGGCTGAGTTACGTGATCTTGTGGACCAATCGTAAACTAGGTTGTCTTTGATGACTCTTGTTGACGTTTAATCAGAGAAGAGTTCTCAAGCGGAAGTTGTTCATCTATTCAGAACATTCTAAAGCATCCAGGAAAGTTCTTATCAACTTCGATTGTGGCGGATCGGATGAAATACTTTTATGTGATGCTCTGCTCAGAGTTGTTATGCGTACAGGAGAAAATTATTGCGTTACAGTAAATTTTGGTATGTTTTAGTCATGCACTGGACTGAATTTCAATGTGTCAGATGGGAAAAAATCAATGTCAGAGACGCGCATTTGTGCGTAAGAATTATCACTGGTTGATATTATGAGTATGCTCCATTTGAAAGCTTCAGACTTCTTTCACAGTTTCAAAGTTGTCTGAGAGTTATTATTTATGTAACGTACATATGGTGGCAAAGAAACCTTAGTGAAACAATGCATTTGGAAAAACAAAACATCTGTACCCTTGAATTCTCACTGAAGATATAATTACCCCTAAGTTTTCCAGAAGAGACTATGAATCTACCTTGCTTTCAGATAGAAGAAAACTACTGGCATTTACTAGATTTAGTCAAGTTTGGAGAATAAATGGAAACGGTTGTGTAATAATGAAGGAATGGGGAAAAAGATTTGTAGTAAAAAGACTGCTGTTTCTGTTATTATCTGGTAGAAGCCCCCACCGCCATCCCCACCCCCAAGTCCCCAGCTATCACTTTCAAGTCCAGAAAATTATGAGAATCGAAATTTGAGAATTGACTTTCAGACATAGTCACAAAGACCCATGACATCCTTGTAAGTGTAGTATTTCCTAATGTACTTAGTGTTTGTTCTATGATTTGAAATTCATTTTACCTTTTTGAGCTGTCATACCTACTAGTGCCATAACAAGTTTACTTATTGATTTAGTCTTTGTTTTATTTCTGTGTTTTGTTTGGTTTGTTTTGTCTTAGGGAGAACCTCTTCAGTGTCCATATGTCGAATGTGTATGAGTTATATTGATTCTTTTCATGGTTCAGCCCTGATATGGCCCTTTGCGGTCGGCTGGGCTATAAGCAACATTATCTTATCTTATCTTTTCATGGTTTGACATTCTCACTTCATGAGGTTGAGGAAACTGCAGTGAACATAAGTAATAGTTTTAGTATTTGCAACTTAATTAATATGACAGGTTTTTTTCGATGGATGTTAAATTTAGTAATAGGAGGTGGCTTTCAGTACTCTGTACATTGTGAAAGGACAGACTAGGTGGTCTCACAGGCACAAAAAGTAGGCCACATCATTTTAGTTGTTTTTTTTACTAGATTTTTCATTGATGAAAGCAATAACAGGTATGAAGTGCAAGTTATGCCACATTAATGTGAGTTGTTAAGTGCAGGGGAAAAAAAAAGTATGCGAGTGCCTGAGTGTGTCTCTTTTATTTTTGAGCCTCCTACCCACCACAAGGACCCCACCCTCCATTTTCATATCACTTTCAGCTTGAAGAACAGAAGGTTATTTTGACCCTCATTTTAAAATTCTGCTGGGATTACAGGTATGATTTGGAACTGAGAAGTGCCTGTTTAATGACACTGCGTGGAAGTTACGAAGATTTGTTACACTTTATCTCAAATTATGACATGAGTAGACACCAAATTGGCTGAAGTTTTATATTAACCTTTGTGCTGACTTTGTTAGCATAAACAGACACATTCGTTGTCCTCTTTTCCTCTGATTTTTCGTGTTTTTTTTTTTTTTTAACCAGCTGATTTCCTTTTTCTTGCTAGAAGAACATTTCAGAACTCATTCCCTGGGTTATATATATATATATATATATATATATATATATATATATATATATATATAATATATATAGATACCCTAGGCTTTTTAACCTTACTGATCTTAATCGCTCCTCACGTTGAGCACTGTGGCCTGAAGGTACCCTAGGCTTTTTAACCTTACTGATCTATATATATATATATATATATATATATATATATATATATATATATATATATATATATATATATGTATATATATATATATGTATTATGAGATCTGAATGAAGACTTAATGAAAAAGACTGCATGAAAGCAGCAAATTTTATTCTGTGGTGTGAAACAGTGCCCTGGAGCTCTGCTTGTCTTTTATTCTTGCCTTCCATCACGACTTCGTCAGGAAGCTGGCATGCTTGATTAATCAGCATTCTTTTTAAAAACAAAACTCAAATTACAGATTTCAAAATAAATCTTATGTGTGGAAGAAGAAGGCACTTTTTCGTGCTCTAGGTTACTTTGATAAGTTCATCAAACTAAAACTAAAGAATATAAATTTGCTTTGATAAAAGATTAAATGTGGCCCAAAGACAAGCTGTAAAACTTTAGAGCAGATCAGATTAGATGCAGATCCATTCAACAATGGTGGTCTGTGCTGTCCCAAGTGTCTAGTTTGAATTCTAACATTATAAAAACAAAGCAACAACAAAACTCAGTATTGTTTTGGCAGCCAGCTACTGAGCCAGATAAATCACTCTTGTCTGCTGCATGATCTGCAATCACGTCACATTCAGTGTCCATGTCAGAGGTTAATCCAGTGCACATGCACAATAGGCACAGCCCATGCTTTGTCGACTCTCGCTGTCACTTAGTGTTGGTTGCAGCATTGATTTCTTGCAGCATATGATGATTTGGTATTTGAATGAAGAGTACAGAAATGGAGGGAAAAAAAGACGGTTAGTTATCACCTGTTCCTAAAAGCAGAAGGCAAAAACAGAAGTTCAAGGCAGAACTACTTAAGTGGATGTTTGTACTAAACTGTGTCAGATCACTTGAATAAGGGTGCAGTTTGATCGGATAACAGATCTCTCAGACAGGATGGAAGAGGGGAGAAAAAGGGAAGTAGTGGAAGATGGAAGACGGTGGGAAAGAGCAGTAGTGAAGGAGGGAGGCACAGCAGTGTTTCATACAACACAGTGTTCATGTGTAGATCTAGGATTGTGTGTCTCTGGGGGATACAAGTGTTTATGTTTGTGTGTGTTTGCACACTCATTTGTGTATGTGTGTGTGTGTTGTGTGTGTGTGTGTGTGTGTGTGTGTGTGTGTGTGTGTGTGTGTGTGTGAAGTGAATAGTCTCTGCGCAGGAGGGGGGATTTTGTGTTCGTTTTCTCTCTCCTTTTTTATTTCTTTACTCTTTTTATTGAATCATTGTTTCATTTTCATTACAGAATTTGACTGACTTCATTACAGAATTTGACTGACTTCTTGGTTTATATATGTATTTTTTTCACTTGTCAACAACCCATGGTTAACTCTGTAGCAAGATTCAAAAAAAAATTTTCAGTGCCATCTCATGACTTAACATTTTGGACATGTTTTGAAAATTCAGCAGATGTGTAGCACAAAATGATAAAAGCACACAGTCTACACATGATTTATCAGTTCATTATATTTCCAAACAGATTTTTCATGAGTACTATGCTCTTTGTAAATTGATACAATTCTAAGGTTATGTCGCTAAATAAAAAGAAAGATCCGAAAAAAAGAAAAACATGTGTAAGGTATGTATGCTTACTGTAGAACGGTTGAATGGTAATTGCACAGGAAAGCATTAGTTGATTTTCCTATGAACATTAAGTTCCTTTGTCATGTAGACAGAATCAGTGTTGGGTCCTTCATTTATGATAAGTTTGATCACCTCTTCAAATGAAAATTAGCATCGTTTTGCCAAGTTTTGGAAAGAGTGACCTCTGACTTGTTTCGAAACAGCACTTTAACTTTTTGTTTAAAAGGAAAAGAACTGCTGTAAATTGTCAACCTAATGGGTGATGTAGTTTTACATTGTTTGAAAGTTCGCACACAATGTAAACAAAATCTGCTTCCTGTGATGTGAAAACTTCACCTCATCATGGTTTGTCAATGAGATGCCAAAGATTTGGCACATCATAATTGTAACTTAATCTGACAATAAATAGTTTTGGTCTGACGGTCAGTCAGTGTAGAGTTGAGATGATGATGAAGATAATTATCAGTCCGTTTGTCTACTTCTGTAGTAGAAGCCTGAATTATGGCATTGGTTCACAGTTCCGGCCTCAGACCGCTGGAAGAAAATATTTTTTTTATAGCATCATATTCATTCCAACTTTCACTGGTCAACTAACTGTGATTTTTGTGTAGAATTCCTACATTTTTTAGCGTGGAGTACCATTTCAACTTGTTCACAATGATTGCAATGGAAGGGCTAAAGTCATCTATTTACCTGTCTTGCAAACTTTGCATATTATAGTATACTGTGTTTGTATGCCACCGATTGAGCAGAAACCGATTTTTAAATCATATAATGCATCCGAGCAAGAATGGGAGGGGAATGCTCTCAGAGGAAGACAAATCGACAGTTTTGAACTGACTTTTTGTTGAAGTATCCATGCATCACTCACAGTTTGAACAATTAGCAAGTACCAACCATAGATAGTGCAAAGTTTGTCTTAACAGTTTTTATGTGAAACCAGGTGCACTAAATCATGTGACTTGATGCTGGGAAGTGTAAAGGTTGTTCACACAAAGGCTGTGCTAATTAAACTTGTCCTGCGCCCAAGATGATGTGTTTTTTACCCACACATTCTCTGATGAGCAGAAGCACTGTTGACCATTTTTCTGATAGAACACAATTCATTATCGGCAGAAGCTGACCATGCAAGAAAGTTCTTCATACATATGTGTGTTTGTGTGCATACGTGCATGCTTCATGCTTGCATGCATGTGACTTGATGCTGTGGTACTACTAAACTGCAAGTAAGTCAACAACAAGAGGACATTCAATGGAAATGAATCAACTTTTTTTTGGGGGGGGGGGGGATAACCCATGATACTGCTATTAAACTTTAGAATTCATCACTAACTTCTTTGGTTTAGCAGGAACTTGCAATTTTCAGAATGAAATAAAGATTCCAAGGAAAGGATTTTGGTCACAGGAAAATGTCAGTACTGTAAGTCAGTTTATTTTGCGCATCATCAAAATACAGTAATACCACACCAAAAAATTTTTTTAAGAAGAGGAAGAGAAGACTGGTCTTTAGAACAGACAAAAGGCTGTCTTAAGCCTGTGCCAGGGTATGGTATGACATGATGTGGTATGATGATAATTTTTGGCCACAAGCTCTCCCGTTAGTTTTTGACAATTTGAGACAAAATATTGTTATCCATAAAAACTGAGGAGAGCAAAGAAGGTTTTAAAGAATGACGTTTTACATATTTGGAAAAAAAAATTCTACACAAATGCTTCAGCACCAAGGGATAGGAATTATATTTGTGGTTGGAAAAAGGCATCAAATGGGAGAGGAGAATGTCATATTTCTTTGTTTTGTTTTCGTTTTAGTGTGTGTGTGATCTGTGTGTGTGTGTGTGTGTGTGATCTCAGTGTGTGTATGTATGTGTATAATCTTATTTCATTGAGAGAATCTTTTTCTTTGTGCTAATAAATTCCATATTATCCTGTGTTGCAGCTATTCAGACATTACAAGAACTTCAAAAAGCTCTCAGTTTACACATAAGGAAACAGCAGAGCAAAGGTGAGCATGTGACAGGTGAGTGAGTGTATAGTTTGTGTGTGTGTGTCTGTGTGTATGTATGTATAGGTGTGCTTGTACACTTGTTCAGATATGAGTGTTTGTGTTGGTAAGTGTGCATAAATATGTGAAATATCGCAAATGAAGAGTGAAATAATTGAACTTAATATAAAAGTTGATAAATGAAAGGATAGCAGCCACTGCTATGACTCCTGACCCACTGTTTTCACTTAGTTCACTGTTGAGGTCTTGCATTCCGAATTTGGAATGGTGATTTACCTGTTATTGCAGACACTAAGCCTGCTGGATGTACTGAAAATTACCTGATAATATGGATCCATGCAAGGAAAGTTGAATAAGTGCATGCACAAAACAGTCAACTGCTTGTAGGTGCCGGTCAGCCACCCAAGCATTTAGATTTTTTAAATTTTGTGGAATTGTTCAACGAATATCACTACACTTACAGTGAGCATGACTTTCTTCCACATTCACTGGGAAATCCCCTTTACTCTCTGAAATGATGTTTTTTCGTTATTGATTTCACTGCATTTTTCACCTTTTGCAGTATAGCTAGTACTTCATGACACCCCTTGTTTAGGTTAGAGTAGACAGGACACCAAGCTGCTAGTTAATTCAAAAGTCGTCAGCTAGAAAATGATACACCTGTTGACCATGACACGTGAAAAAAGAGTTCATACTATGTGGCAGCAATATCATTTGTGACAGTGCTAGTGACTTCACTTTTGAATCATCTGACAACACTGTTAGTCGAGTGAAAGTGGACATGGGCAAAAATGACACTGTGGTAGGTTTGAAAGTATGTAGAACAAGAACTTTCTGTATTCTTTAAAGATTCTGCATGGATGAAAACTGTTGGCTCCCTGATAAGCAAGTTGTGGCCCAGTAATACAAATTGTCCTATTCATACTGATAATTCTGATAGCTGGTTTTTGGCTGCAGTGTAGTCCTATATGACTTACTTGAAGCTGCTTGCATTGAGGGAATAGCTGGAGATGAAAGTAGTTTATCTTTTTTTGAATAAAGCTGGCTTTTTGTTCTTTCTGAATGTAATGTAGGAATATAGGAAAGCTGAAACAGCTGAATGCTATGGAGGGAGGGTGTCATTAGGCCAAGTGTATAAGGTAGTTTTAGAATGAAATAATAAGAAAGAGCTTAGACTGGCAAATGTGTCATTGGTGCATCGTTGCTGATTTGTGTTTGATGTGAAAATACGAAAATCTATTGCATCTAATATTGTTTAGAATTAGTTAAGTTCAGCTTTATCTAAGGCATAACATCCTATGCGCACACACAAAAAAGAGAATATAGCTCTTGTTCAGATTTGTTAAAGGCACTCTCATCGCGCTCATGTGCACATGCATAATATGGTAGCTCTCTCTCTCACTCTCTCTCTCTCTCTCTCTCTCTCTCTCTCTCTCTCAACCACACACACACACACACACACACACACACACACACACACACACACACACACACTTTTCATGTATGCTGACAGTGCTAACTAAGCCAGTGAATTTCTTCTGATCTTGTCAAATAAAATCATCTCTTCTGTACAGCTATTTTTTCCCTGAAGTTTGACTAGAAACTGTCTTGGCATCCATGTGACAAATTTACATCATCTTCATTGTCGACTCTCCAGGTACATCGCAGGCAGCGTCATCCAGCACAGGAACAACATCAGCACAGTTGCAGTCCCAGCTCACAAGCCTGGAGCAGAACATCATGCTGCAGAGCGACACCCAGCACAACGAGGTGGAGTCCTCGGAGGCCTCCCCCCACAATGCTCACATCCCTCCGCCCTCTGCCTCTCAGCATGGGGAGGAGGGGAGGTTGGAGGACCCCAACCATCACCATCTCCTTGGCCACAACAACAACAACATAGAGCATGATGGTGGGGAGAGTCCTGTTTCAGAACTGAGTCCTGGTACATCATGGTCAGTTGAAATATTAATTTTCACTTTTATTTGATTCTTTTTGTTTGGGGAAAGTACCTTTGTGTGACTTACTGTAGGTGTAGGAAAGGCATTTATGTGTTCCCCATGAGAGCCACATTTTGAAGTACAGGTTGTATACTTATTACACACTGTGGTCGACAAAGTCTCTGGAACCAGCAATCAGCAGTCTTTCATTACAAAACTGCTCAGGATTCAGATTGAAAATTAATCCAATGTGACAGATTTTATGAACTAAGCACAACAGTGATGACAAAAGATGGGTGCCAAAGTTTTGTCAAAGGACGACCACAGCACTGTGATGAATTTGATAAAATCAGATTTATTGGGTAATATGAAGAGTGACAAATTTATGGAATGTTCCATGATGACTGTCATGCTGAAATAAGAATATATTTGCAAAAACATTGCAGACGGACATCAGTGAAGCCCATTTGGTCGAGTTGAAAATCTCAGTCATTTGCTGATTTGAAATTTGTGTCAGATTTGTGTCAGTTCCAAGGGAAAAGTGCAGACCAAAGAAGATTTATCCGAAAATGTTGAAAAAGGCAAGAGAATTGTAGACCTCTTTTTGCATGTGATTTCACCATATTTTGTACCCATGTTTCATGAACATACAACAAATACCACCCTAACTCTGCAGTCACAATTTTCCATCTCTGGAATAATCTTTTATTTCATCAAACTAAATAGCACTAGTTGAAGCAGCCATGGTGAAGTTTCATTAACGATTTGCTGCATTGTTTCATTTCTTTTCAGTAACTGACTAGAAGTGGTACCAGAATCCCAAAGTAGTCCTAACACTTTATTGGACTACAGGTATCATTGCTAAAGTACCAAGCTTTTCAGTGTATTAACATGAAACCAGCCTATGATGGAAAAGTACTCTACATGTGTCGCTGGTGTCTCCCAGTATGCTATCTAGAGGCATTTTAGATATATCATGACTGAATATGGTGTGAATGCAAGAGGTTAAGGCAAGTTCTTTTCTCACTAGTTTTCTCAGTAGTCGGAACCATTACTGTACTAGTGTAATGATGGTATGGTAACTACAGATGATTGACAAAAAGATGATAAATATTCACAAAACTTTGACTGTGTTGAGTTCTCTTCTTTCCAGCAACAGATTCAGATCAGTTTTCAATTCTTACAGATTCAGGGTGTCATCCAGATGTTATTACTTCTTTTCACTATGTCATTAACTGCGTGAGCTTCTTCATTTCTGTAGAAAGACATAAGCCTTGCTCAAAAACTGGTGGAGGTTGTTGCTATGAATTCCAGCCTTGGGGAAAGGATCATTTGCATGCCAGTCAGATTTTTTTTACTTGACACTTCTGTTACTAGCATTATTACACAGCAAAAAGAAAAAAGTAAAATGTTTACAGATTTAGAATGGTGAAAATGAAGTTCTGTGTGTTGCAGTCACAGTCCCACACCAAGTGTGGACAGCCCTCCAGCAATGCCAACCATTGGCACCAGTGCTTTGTCGGCAGCTGCTCTGAAGTCACAACAGTCGGTGGGCCTCTCTCCGGCACTTAGTAATTACTATAATGAAAAACTCATTGGCCATGTCTTGGGATGGCATGGGGAGCAGCTGGAAAAACAGGTAAGGAAGATAGCAGAGTGTCAAAGTCTTCGACATGATGGTGTGTATGTACTTACAGGAAGACATGTAACTATATTGTGATAACTGTGTACCCTGTTAGGTCAAAGTCTTCAACATGATGATGTGTATGTAATTACAAGAAGACATGTAACTATATTGTGATAATTGTGTACCCTGTTAGGATCTTTTACCCCAGTACCTGGTGAGAGGGTAATAATCTTTTGACTTTTAACTATACCTCTTAACCAAGGTATTTTTATTCAATAATCTGGAACACCAAATGAACTCTTGAAACTAAGATGCTGTCTTAAGTTAAAGAAGTGAAGGAGGAAAAAATGAAGCATAGTCATACTTGATGGGAAGCACATACAGATCAGTAGTCGAGAGAAAAAGGTGGGTGGGCAAAGCAGTTTTTAAAATGTCATGTTAGATTTGTTGCAAGTTGGGGGAAGTTCAAGTGAGCAGATGAATGTCAGTTCAAGTGAACTTCAGATTTGGTTACAAATTGGGAAATGTTTTAGAATCCCTGTAATCATTGACACATAAATGTGTCGCTGCTAGTGCTCTGTTTTGCATGTGAACTTGAAGATCATGCTTATTCAAATGAAGCTATTTTTAGGTCATAGTGGTCCTGATTCAGTGACTTTTTTTTCCCAGTCAGCAGTTTATGTTAAAGTAAATGCTGATCAGTGACTCAAAATAGTGTACTAGTGCACTCAGTGGCATTTATGAGCTAAAAGATGCAGATGCTTGTCTTTAATGTAAACACTGTATTTGTGCAGGCTGAGCGGTTTCGTCAGGAGGCATTACTGGTGGGCAGTCTGCACTGCAGTCATGTGTGTGTGGAGCTGAAGAGAGTACGTTCCAATGTTCGTACTGCAGAAATACAGTCGACCATTCATGAGCAAAGGTTAATACTTCATACAGATATATCCTAGCAGAGGGTCACTAAGACACAGCACATTACTGACTTGTCCAACTAAGGCAATTTTTGTTTTTGTTATTGTTTTGTTTTTTGGTTATTGAATTCTGATGACTTTTTGTGGATGAGTGATTTTGATGATAGAAAGCTAAAAGGCATTTAAGCCACAATGCTAAAAATTTAATTAGATTTTAACATTATCTGAAAATTTTGAATAAAGCAACAGTGGAATATTTTCAAGTGATACCTGTTTATCTGAATTCAGCACCTGTAGAGTAGTGTGTCATAATTTATGGATAACTTACCTGATCGATTAAAACACACTGGTCATATGAAAAATAACTGTGTTCACACAGTTTTTCTGTTTGATTGTTTTACTTCATATACTTTATATGTTGCACAATAATCACTGTGAAAAAAAAATGCATATGATAACCATATTGATTGATGATAAACATGAAATACTGAGCATTTGTCATGATCTTTCATGAAGCAACAAAAAATTCCTGTCAAAATATATAAAAAAGATCAAATATTCAACACACTAACTACTTTGGACCCATTACTATTCTCTCCAAAGATGGAATAAATGTTGATTGGGCCACAGAAGTGTTCCTGTTATGACCTTTGGAATGGGGCTAGGTGCAGTTTCAAGCGATGTATGAGTACAGCTGAGGCATGAATCGGCATGGTGTGCTGCGCTAAATCTAGCTGCTGCTGACTACTGACCCGTCATGAGGATCTACACTATTTGTACAATGTTTTGCTGATTTCTGACTGATTTTCTGGTCTGTTCAGGAAAACCGTCAATTTAAAGACAAATATGGTGTGCAAGTAGGGCAATTGCTGTCATGAGTGAAGGTGTTTGTTTGCATGCGGCAAGACTGTTCTGTGAAAAAAGAAGATTGGTCATTGTATTTCTTGATAAACTCAGGTTTGGAGGGTGATTTTTTTTTTTTTTTTAATTTTTTTTTTTTTTTTTTTTTTTTTTTAATAAACTCTGAGAGGAGAGTGTGATGGTAGAGGAAATGAGCAGGCCATGACATGGTAATGTATTTTTTCAGTCGTATTTCATGAAAATCATTTTCAGTCATATGTTAACCTTTCTACCCCCGTTCCGCCCTATTCCGCCCGACCCCTCAGGCTCCTGATCCGCCCTATACCGCCCGTTCGTCAGTAGGGTGATTGTCTCGGTGTGCCTTCCGTATTTGGGTTGACTACAGTAATAAGACAAACCGGTCGTTATCCGGGCCTTTCACACCTTTCTCGGCGCCATTTGCAAGAGCGGTTCGTGGCTGTTTTGATTTTTTATCGATTATTTTGGTCATCCCATCGACTTCCGACTACGAGCAAAATGTCGCACTCTGACAGTGATAGTGACATGAGCTTGACTGTGGACCAAATGTTCAATATGAATGTGTTGCCGACCGATAATAACGACTGGAATGAATCGGACATTGATCTCGACTCTGCAGACAGCGACAGTGACTATGAAGTTGCAGAAGGAGTGAATGCGAGTAGTGACAGTGACTCGGACTCGGACATAGGCGACGCAGGTGACGCAGGTGCTACTGATGTCGGTGGATGTGCACAGTCATCGCAGTGGTCAAACGACGACTTTCGGACTGAAGTTCGTGTGTTTGATGCATACAGGGGCCCCCCACGTCCACAAGTGAATCTTCGAACACCTTTTGATTATTTTTCACTTGTTTTTCCTTTGGACGCATTCCATCTCATGGCCAGGGAAACCAACCTGTATGCAAGACAAACACTCGTGGCTGCTGGTCTTCCTGAGGATAAGTTTGAGCCAACCACTGTGGATGAAATCAGAGCTTTTGTTGGTCTTCTCATGTTTATGAACATGGCCCCTGTTCCTCATCGTGATTTTTATTGGAAAGATTCTTCTCCTTTCTTCAATCCTTGGGTGTCAAGTGTCATGTCGAAGAACAGGTTTGAACAGCTGAACCAGTATTTTCACCTCGCTGATACCACTCAGTTTGTTCCCAGAGGTCAGGCTGGGTATGACCCCCTGTTCAAAGTCAGACCTCTCATTTCCATGACACAAGAATGTTTTGCTATGCAGTTTCTACCTGGGCAAAACATCACAGTAGATGAGGCAATGATCAAGTTCAAGGGTCGTTGTGGTTTTCTGCAGTACTTGCCTGCAAAACCAACGAAGTGGGGCCTCAAGGTGTGGGCTTTGTGTGATGCCGATTCTTTTTATATGCTGAATTATTCAGTATATACTGGGAAGACCAATGATGTGCCTGCTGGGACAGGTGATGCCCTAGGGGATCGTGTTGTCAAACACTTGTCAGAACCCCATTATTTCAAGTGGCACACCATCTACTTTGATAATTATTTCACGTCAGTCCCCCTCATTCAGTATCTGTTTCAGAAGAAAACCTTGGCATGTGGGACTGTGCGAAATAACAGGAAGGGTCTGCCACAGGATATGAAGCCAGCAAAATGTGTCAAAAAGTCTGGGGACACAAAGCGCTGGTTTCGTGAGATTGGCTATGGTGATTTGAAGGGCAAGCTTCAGGCTGTTGCTTGGTTTGACCGTCGTAAGGTCACCCTTCTTACTTCTGTCCATGATGGAACCGATGGAGAGCTTGTCAGAAAAGGTGCAGGGGGTGTTGAAAAAGCCAGGTATTCTAGGCCCCTGGCTGTTGCTGATTACACCAAGAACTACAACGGTGTTGACAAGCATGATCAATTGCGATCATATTATTGTTCCAAGCAGAAATTCATGAAGTGGTGGAAATATGTGTTCTTCTTCTGCCTGGACACTGCTGCAGTAAATGCCTTTGTAATCTACAAAAACTCTGCAGATGCCCCACTGAAACTGCATGTGGATTTTCACACTGAGATTGTCATGGGCATGGTGAATGGTTTCAAGGGTCGAAAACGGATCGGCCGTCCCGTCGTTCATGACAATCCAGACAAGCACAAACACACTCCTTCCAAAATCCAGTCTGCCAGAGGCAAGAAGGACTGTGTCTGTTGCAAGAAGGAAGGCAGGAAAACCCCAGCAGGCAATGCCATCCAGTCAACACATGAGTGTGTGATGTGTAAGGTGGCTTTGTGCAAGGATCGTGGCTGCTTTTTTTCTTTTCACCAGCAGTGAGTAGGTTCCTACACACTCATTCCTAGCAGTACACCTGATACTTGACTAAATCAAGGACTGGACTTTGTCATTTTTGTTTTGTACAGACTGTTTTTGGGTTGACTAAATATTGAAAGTGCCACATACAAAAGTACTGGAATTTGTGCATGTAAGAAAAGTGCACAACGGAAAGAAAATTTCATGTCGGTGATCTGTGTGTGACAAAAGTGATCAAAAGCAAGAACATTTCCAGTGACTGTGTTGTTTGTGTGTGATCACATTTGGATTATATAATTCATTACATCTGGAACCATATGGTGAGTACAACAAAAATATTTGAGTGTTGTTTTGTGTTGTGATGCCTGCCTCTCTTCCTTCCTACTAACACCTGTATATAGTTAGAAATATTATCAGCCATAGGAATTATTTTTCTCACAAACACAAACTAACTCATGCAGATCAACAAGCATGCACTCCAATACATTTTCAGTAAATATGGTATGATTTTGACTTCTTATTTTTTTTATTTTATTTTTTTCCTGCTATGTAACTGCTATGTGACTTAAAAGCGTCACAAAAATTTCGCGTATATTCCTAGCTACCTGTGTAACTACTAACACTCACAACACCCATCAGTTCTTTTCAGATGGTGAACCTGACCACTTGCCACCAAAAAGGTAGGTGTTATAAAGTTGATGGGTGTTGTATTGCCTGTCTGTCACCTATTTCACTGACGTAGGTGTGTTTTCCAGGTAAAATCAGGTGTGTGAGTGTTGAGCCATGAAAATATTTTCACATCCCCCTAAAATAACAAGTGCAAACCAAAGTTCAGCTTTCCATAGATTTTTGCTGAAAATTTGAAGTCTTTTTATCCATTAGTTTATTTTTTACAATTTTTTAAAGTCAGTACCCCAATTCGGGCAGCAAATTCCAATATAAACTTAGTAGTCTGGGCGAATTCTGTCATACGAAACACAGGACAATGAAGGTTAAAAGAAGGGGTGTCTCGCACACACACACACACTTCAATGCCACATGAGTTTACACTGATAGAAGAGTGTCAGAAAAGCCAGTTGTTTGTTTTGGAAGAGAGTTCTGCAGCCTGTTTGTGCTTGACAAACTGGGATGGCCTTTATGTTGCAGGTTGATGATGCTACAGCAACAGAGGGCAGAGATAGAAAACCTCAAGCCCCCCACCTCGTTGCTTCCATCGTGACATTGTGGTTGACAGGACAGAGACTCAGACAGCAGGGATAGGTTTGTACACACGTCCCAACCCACGGCCGACACACACAGTGCCCACTGACACCTTGTGCTGTTTTTGAGGCCTTTCATGCTCGTCCAGCAGTGTGAGTATGGGGCTGTCAGTGATTTTTGTGCCTGTGCTGGATGAGCTGCATTCGGTTGTCAAGAAATGGGAACAGAGTTGTTGACAAGAATGGCACCCGTGCAGATGAGAAAGACGTACTGGATGATGGCAGATGGGTAGACACACAAGTGCATTCATGTGTTAGCTGTATGAAAGCCAGCTGTAAGACAACATATGTAAAGATGTTCCTAGCTGGATGATAAGATCCCTCTGTAGGCATACAAATGTGATAAATATATTGTCAGGGGAGTGCTTACATATACAGCTATTGAAACTGAAGGGAAATTAATTTGTCACACACATGGTGGGTTTCTAGATGCAAGCGTTTATATGATAAACGGTCGCAAACATGTCACCTTAAAATGGATTGACTGAAAATTCAGCGGGTGAAGATTTTTAAAGTTCTGTCTGCTTCCCTCTCTGTGATTTGTTTAAAGCAAAAACAAAACAAAAAAGAAGGGAGGATCCTCAGTATGTGAAGTGCATTGTCCATTTATCAGAGATTGGTGTAACATGCAATTAAAGAACAGGAAAGGGTTAAAGAATATTAGAAGAGTTGTCAGTAACCAAAAATGAAACCTCCTTTCATGCTGGTTGATGCCCTATGTGTTCCACGCTACATACATGCGTATGACACAACATGCTTTCCGTGTCATGCTTGTAATGCTGTGCGCATCTGTTAACAGTTTCACGATTCACGGTTGAATTCATTTTTGTTTTGTAGTTTGTCACATTTCACAAATTAAGTTCAAAACAAAAGTTGTTGAAAGCAGTAAGTAGTTTGTCACGTTTCACAAATTAAGTTCAAAACAAAAGTGTTGAAAGCAGTTTTTACTCTAAGGAAAAAATGGACAAGCAAAGAGACATTGCCATTTCCACCAGGCAAAATTCAGTTGGTATGTGAAGAATACATTTCATGGAAATGTGAAGGAAAATGATCATGTAAAAAATTTTCGCAGCTGCTTTTCTAGATTCAGAAACAAAAGTCTGTCTGCCACGTGCATCGGAAGTTTTCATTGAGGAAACAGTTCTTGAAGAAAATAAAGGGCCTTTAATAAAAAATGACAAGTGCCAGTCTTTAGAAATTTAGTCACGATTTCAAATGATTGTATTGTATATGGTACATTGTATTTTTTCTCCCAGTTTTCTTCTGTCCATGTTTTAATTGTAAGTGGAGCTGAAAATTGAGTATGTCAACACACATCATAGGTTTGTAAGTTTTTTGTTTTTGATTTTGTTTGTTTGTTTTATACTTCTCAATATCACATGCATAACTATTCTGTCAAAATATGCATGATGATATTGTAATGAAACAGGCAAACAGTTGAAAAATATTGTAACCATACAGTTTGATGGCTAACAGTGCATGTCTCAGATTTGGTCACAGAACAGAACACCAGTCCCTTCGGTCTTAAGTTGAACATTTCCAGACAGTGTGCATCAGCTTTTGACATCATAAACTGTACAATATGGAACCGATGTAAGGTGTAACAAATACCTGAGCTCCGTTTTGGCCTATTTTTTTTTGTAAGTAACGCAGTCCTGAGACATCTCGGAACCCTCTTGCTTGAGCTAGTCAGCAGTTTTCCTTTCTTTGAGCGCCATGTTAATTCTGTTTCAGTATCTTTCATTCTTTGGTGAAAATTTGGAACAGGAAAGACCACTTAGTTTGTTTGGGTTTTTTTTTTTTGGGAGGGGGAGGGTTCTTTTTTTTTTGTTTGTTTTTTTGCTCTGTCTCGGCCTTGAGCATTAAGGACACTGATATGCCATCCTTTCCTGACAACTCTTTACTTCATGAAGTTATCTCCCTTATTTCCTGTCTACGTGTTTAAATGAATGTGGAGCTTGAAATTGAGTATGTCAGTACAACAAGTTTGTCAGAGTTGTGTTGCCTAGCGTTTGGCAAATGTCTACCATTCTTTCTTCCGTGATTATCAGCTGAGGCAATCATGAGGTAAATCATCTTACGTCATGATCATTATATATAGACATGGCAGTCCAAAGAAATTATTTGTCCACTCTCATGGACAAGAAGCTGTCAAATGGTTACCCTCTTTCTTTTTCAGTAAACTCGGAACTTAAGATATGCATTTAGAAATTCACAGATCTGTTTAAGCATGTGCTTTCTCCTTATTTTGAACACATGTTTGGTGAAAATAAGGTGAACTTAAGTAAAGAATGTTGGAAAAACAAATCTAGACTTGAAGTTCTTGAGCAGTGATAGCACATGCAGAGTAACCATAGTGGGCCACTTTGACCAAAGAGTGACAAACCTTGCTAACTTCTGTGGATGTTATCAAGTCAAGCTGTGTCTGCTTCTTCATCAACATGTCCTGAAACATGAAAAAAAAAAAATGGCAAGAAAGCATGAATTTGTGCCAAAGTATGCTGATGAATCAGTTTTGAATGTAATTTGTCTCAGGAAAAAAAAAGACAAAAATACTGTAGCTTATGCAAGATCAGATGGTTACTACCCTAAGAAATGCACTTTCTCATGCACACACACACACACACACACTTTTATAGAAATTAGGAATTTCATATACATTCTGCTTGTAGAAAAAGGCTCCCTTTTGTTGAAAAGTGCACTATTTGCAGTTTTAGGGTGAAACAGGTCTGAATTGATGATTCGTGTTAACGGTCAGCAGGTTAAGTAAAAGGAAAATATACCAGCATGAACAAGCATACATGGAGAGCAAATGGGCATTGCCGAGCATTCCCTTCTTGGCCATTGAAGTAGCAAGATTAGTCTCTAGAACCATGACTCTGCTGTACAGGACTGCGGACAGTGACCCACCACAGCCTCCCTAATACAGTTGGTCATTGCACAGGTTGCATGAATGCAAAAAAAGTGCGCTCACTTTCCATATGGAAAATGCCTGTTGCTGAAATCTGTTGACCTGGGACTTTGATGTGGCCATTTTCATGGGAAGTCTCATACAGACTGGCATCAGCTAAACCCAAGTGCCAGCAGGCCTTGTCCAAGAGAAAAAATGTACTGATTAGTGTTGATGACACAATGTCCATGCAGTCATGTTTAGAGATTCTTTTTTCTTTTTTTTAAAAGAAATATGAAGATGATGTTAAGATGAAAATTTACAAGAATAGTGAATCATGTCAGTCCAATTGTGTTCAGCTTCCTGGAAGAGAGTAGCGCTTCTCATCTTGCAAACTGCTGATTTCTGTGTCAGCAGATCATCCAGTCTTGGTTTTTGATGTCTTGTCTGCAGACCTCAAAACCTGGAAACAAAAGAGGGGTTTTGTTTGTCTGCTTGTTTGCTTTTTTTTTTAAATTTTGAAATTCATTTGATGTTGTTTTCAGCTTTGCAGAAGAACACTGCAGCAAGGCTCATGTGGACAACTTGTAAGGCAAATGAAATTAATACAGATGTGTTTATACACTTGTTATACACACACACACACACACACACACACACACACACGTCACAGACACACAGTAATGTCCAGTCTGCCTTCATGAATCACAAGTGTATGAAAATGAAAAGTGACCTTTTTGTACATTGACTCAGACTGCATTTTTAATGTTTTAAGTCACAAATCAGTGTATTCTGTGTGCACAGCCTGTGCACATGTACTCTGAAGACCACCAGAACAGTTAATCTTCACATCAGAAATTATTCATGTCTTTATCATCTTTCTGTGTAATTGTGTTCTTTGAAATACCACCTGTACTGTTTGGCTGTTAATTGATGACTAACTTATATACGTATATATGCAAGTATGAGTTCATAGTGAAGCCTGGTGGTTTTATGTTAACTTTGGTGCCTTCACATTGCAGTAACACGTAGCACTGTTAAGAGAGGAAGAAAAGGAGGGGCAACGTGTGTAACAGCACTTGTGGGACAAGAGAACGCCCCTTCCCCTCGGCGTCTTCCCTTTGTCACACTTCACCGAGACCATGTGAAGACAAGGGGTGTGGCTAGTGAAATTCATAAAGATGTATTTGGTCAAGATGAAATGCACCTGGGGAAAAGAAAATGGGATTTATAACATAACTTATGTCTCCCATTCTAAACCATAGCCCAAGATCAGAGAGAGAGGAGAAAACAAATTGGATCAAGAGCATGCAAAAAACACAAACCTTGTATCATTAGCAAAGGGAATCACCTCAGAATTGTTCAACCCTAGGACAGTGTGCAAGTCTGTAAAGTTTGTGTCTAATACGCTGTGTATGAAAATCTCAATGCTGACTTCTCTCTCTCTTTTTTATTTTATTTTTTTGAATGGAAGAATTTCTCCTGTTTTTACTGATTTTTGTTTTTATTTTCCTAAAGCATTTTGAAGAAAATAAAAGAAGAGCAACCAACTGCATTGGAATATTTTTAAAGATTATATTCAGTCTGACCTCCTCTTTTCATTTAACTACACCAGTTTTAGTCTGAAATGGAAAATGCTACTCAAGAGTGTAGAGATCAAACAAGATATTAAGGGAAGATTAAATCTGTTGATTCCAAAGTGAAGTTAAAGTGCAAGACCGTACAGACTTTACAAGATACGCATCATCACCTTGTATGATCTATCCCTGATGGCCATGGTCATTGAAGGTGTCTGTTGTGTGGTCTTCTATGATGGTACTGTCTCGTTCTCGGAGGGCATTTAATGTTGACACTTGTATCCAGTTATTGTCATTGAAATGTTGTGGCGTTTGTTCCAGCAGGAAAAGGAGTGAAGTGAAAGCGAGGGATGTCTTTAAAATCATTTATCAAAAGTTATCTAACAATGTACTGATAAAGTATTAACAGTAAATGAAGTTGCGCTTGTTGCCATGAGTGAGGGCATGGTCGTAAAAACTTGTAGCTATAAGAAAAATAAATTGTTGAAAAGTTATTAGCATAGTGACAGTGATGTATTGAGGAATCCCGTATGTTAGCTTTCGATTTTTGTTACGCAGTATGAGTTTGGTACTGATGTGGATAATATTTTAAGTAAATACAATTACATGTACAAGACTTACACTGGATGACACAGTGAAGAACCTATACAAGGTCTGCCACTGCCAGCAGGATCAGTCAACGGAACTTTGTGTTCATGTGTACATGGTTCCCAGAGAGAGAGAATGTGGTGGATTCTTTATGCATAGAGTTATAGACACAAAGAAACATGTGGAATAAGTAAAACAGTGGTGGAAGTATGGAAGCGGTGCGAGGTACTTTGATCAGTGGTCAGGCGGACAGCAATTCCACCATGATTAAGCTAGTGCAACATTTCCAGTCAGATCATTCATATTAGATATGCGCACATAATGGGTGTGTACAGAGCAGCTTTTTTGTCCTAGTCACCCTGACTGATCAGACCCCTTATAAAGAAGACGGAGGGAGACGACTAAACATAGCTATTTTGTGATGGAAACCTGGATGTAGACACTGCAGCTTTATTCAGAGCAGTGTTCATGGGATGAAATAGAATCGATTTGAATCTTATCATGTTGCCCTGGTGGCATTGCAATTTGATTTATTCTATGAATAATTGTTTGTTTTTTTGTGTGTGTTTTTTCACCCAGATGTGATTTGCTGAAATATCAGGCATTGAATAAAGTGTAGGGTATGGCGAGGGAAGATTTTGTACCGTGTAAATTCAAAACTATTATTGAAGATAATGTGTCTTCTGGAAGGTTGGTGTAAATTTGATGTCTGAAATTTATACATAATACACTGTGATGAAATAACGAACACTTTCTGGTATGTGTTTGCGGGCCTGCATTTGGTGGCTAATATTTTTTTATGTGTTGTTGCAAGTGAGTGTGGACACTGTTGTTACACAGTTTTGCCTTTAATGTGAACAAGTGAAGAGATGTTTTTTTATGGGTATACTGTTTTGCATCTACGTGCAAAGTACAGTCCAACATACATACTTCCACTCAAGTCTTCCTCTGTGCATCTGTCCCTCATCCTGTTACTGTTTTGCTCTTCTTTCCTTCCATCTCTTTCTTCTGTCTACTGTCATAAATTTCCACTCCTTTTCCCCAATCAAGTTTTTATCTTAACTAATGAAGTAAAGTGACAAAAGATGTCATGTGTCTTAATTTGTGTTTTTTGTGAAGTATTTTTCTGCTACACACAATGTTCAGTTAAAAAGACTTGTATGCTTACAAAGTTTGAAGTATTTTTCTGCTACACACAATGTTCAGTTAAAAAGACTGGTATGCTTACAAAGTTTCAAATGACTTAAGCATGTGTACCAGACCTTTCCTTGCCCACAAGAAGTGAATTTTTGATGAGTCTATGATTAATAGAAGGAGAAGTGTATGTCTGAGAGCAGTTTCGAATTTTGTATGAAGTTTGCATTCCATGGCTGCCTACCATCCCAGAGTATCCGTATTTGTCCCCCGAAATAATGAAATCATGCAGCCTGTCCCTGGAATCCACTCTTTATTCTATGTCCCGCGAAAAAAAAAATTGGGAGAAAAAAACAACAACAACAAAGTCGAGTTCGTCAGCTGATCACCGACTGACCGACTTCGGTCGTGGCCATCCTGACCAAATCCGTCGGAAAGACCCGAACATTGCCGAACTGACCAGTGCGCATGCGCATACACCGTCTTCCCGAGTTTTGAAAGCGAGAAAAATGGACGCGAAACACGGAAAGCGTAAAAATGCCGACGGCGATCTCGACTATGGGGCTTTTCTCAAGAAGAAGAAACATCGGCAGACATTCCTGTCAAAATATATGGAAACCTGGCTGTTCATCAAGCGTGGCAAGATTGAGACTTATGCGTCTTGTGAAATTTGTGCGTGTGAGTTCACCATCGGATCTGGAGGTAGGGATGAAATAACCCATCATGTCGCCACTGAAAAGCACAAGAAGAACACAAAAATCCGTGAGAGCGAGAAATCTTGTAACATTAGCGGATTCTTTCAACGCCCTCAGACGTCAACCAGTCAGGAAACTTTTGACGTCATAAGAGCTGAAACGATGATGGTTGACCTTGCAGCTGAACTGAATTTGCCGATGGCTGTGCTTGACAAGCTAAACAGATGCGTTAAATTGATGTTTCCTGACTCGGACATCGCAAAGAAGTTTCAGTGCGCTAGAAGCAAAGTAGCATTGTAGAAGTTGTACATAGTGTAAATAAAGGTAAGCTTTCACTTTAATGTTGATGTGGTTGTGATATGTGCTACCGCTGCAATCATGTGTCCCTGGAATCAGTCAGTGTCCCTGGTTTTGAAAAAGTATGTCCCTGAAAGAGGCGGAAGGGGGTAGGCAGCCCTGGCATTCTTAAAATGAATTGACGGCCACACCATCAGAATTATATCTCCCCATCCTTAAGCTGTCTCACAGATACAGACTCTGGAAACTGACAGATTCTGCTGCTGCAGTAAAAGTAGCGAAAATTGCTTGGCCAGGGATGCTAACGTCTCTGGCTCCTCCAGTATCTTTCATCCTCTTGTTTGGTATTGAAATGTGCTTTGACCAAAATGTGTAGTATTTGACACATTTCTGATTGAGCAGTTTTAAACAAGAGATTGCTTCTCTTATGTAAGGATCTCTTTTTTTTTTCCAATCAAATTCTGACAGACAGTGATTTGAGAATGAGATGATTTGTGTGATATATCACAGTTGGACAGTCGTTCAGTTATTACTCCACTCCATGTCCTTTAACTCGCTGCACTCACTACTGTTGCTGCTGAAGTCTAGGCTCGAGCTGATCAAACAAATACTCTATCATTGCTGTCTTTTTTTCTTCATCGTTTGTTTTCAGCTTAGAATTACTTGAAATAGCGTCAATGCCTTTTCTTCCTTGCCCATCCTCATAGCAGCTTTAAGTGTGCATAATATAACAAGAAAAATTTGTTGTTCCCCTGATTTGTTTCAGAGGACTATTTTTTTTTGTTTTGATGCTGACAAAACTGCTCAATGCTGTCCTTTGTAATCTTTAGGAAAGGTGAATAACTCTTGTAAACTATGCAATGGTGAAAGTAATCTATAGTCTGTAGATTCTACTTTTAAAGAGCAGATAAGAGGTTAAAGGCCACAAGAGGTCACTGATGGATGCAGTAATGAGTGATCAGAATACTTTTTACCTCGGAGTGGCAAGTTTGAGCACCATCAACACTGTTGAACACCCAATGGATGAAGAAGCCAGACTTTTTTTCCGAATAGCCCGAGTGGGGGCATGTGTGCAGACCTGCTAAGGGTTAAATGCCCAGCATGTTTGTGCAACTATTTACAGCAAAATGCCAAATAAGCACAACCTGTTGCGCATGTTGCCATTCAGTGGAGCAGGCAAACACGCGAATGGGCAAACGTGGAGAGTAGACCGACACTGAAATGAGATGGAAGATACGGCCAGAACCACCAACGGTAATGTATGACAGCAGAAACGCTACTGTACTTGTGTGTGTTGCAGCACCTTTGAGACCCACAGGCTATTACTGGTTATGGTGTGATATGATGATGGCATCACAGTATTAGGCCACCAATCGCATAAGCTGTTTTTTGGGGGGGGGGGGGGGGGGGGGGGGGGGGGGGGTTGTTAGGCTGTGAATTTTTACCAATGGGGAAAGGAAACGCTATTGAGAAATTGTTGATTTTATATATATATATATATATATAGATCAGTATATTTAAAATGCCTAAAACAATTTTTTAAGTGCTCAACCCCTTGGGGAGCAACATTAGTTAAAACAAGTTAAAAGAGGAATCTTAAAACTGTCTACAAATTTAAAACACGTTGTGTATAGATAGACGGGTAGGTAGATATATATAATATAAAGTTTAATTTGGGGGTGGGGGTGAAATCAAGGAGTGAATGAGCTGCTTTACATATATGATCACCTTGAGGGCTAGATATCAGTCACTCGGTCTCATCAACAATGTAAACTGAAATTTCTTCCATTTGGTTCTTGGAATAATCACATCTACAAACTGAAACATCTTCCAAATGGTTCTTGGAATATTCTCATCTAGGTAGACAACCATGTGAAATAAGGCCACAGCAAAGAAAGTGGTAAATCATTTGTAATCTTTATTGCAATTGTTTAACTAATCATTTCATAATTACCAGACTTGACCCAGAATATGATGTATAATACATAGACAAGGCGCATAGCCCTAGACTGGAAAACAAACAAAGGGAGGTGCAGACAGAGTTCTTGGTGCAAACTATCCTATTCTGATTGTGGGAAATTGCTAAGAGCAAAGCAACGTACAACTGAAGCCAGTTGTAAGGAAGGAGAGAAGTGACATTGTTTCCAAAAACACCCAACCACCTTTCATTTTTACCACTCATGACAATGCAGCGCTTCAGCTGGCAACACAAATAACTTCCTCCAAGACCAGCTTTCAGTGCAACCAACTTCAATACAACAAGCTTCAACTGTCAATACAAAATCTTGATAGTTTTGAAGAGAACAGAAATGCAAGAGAGAGAAAAATGTATGCTCAGTTCAACGCTTGGCACGCTCACTAATTTCATTCAAGAATCCGAGAGGGAAAAAAACGAATCACAGATCGTGGCAGTGATCTCAATAACATGAATTGGCCCGATTGAAATCCATTATTAAGAACTTCAGATAAAAAGTCGAATCTAAAACTAGGTACAAAGAACAAATAGACCATAAAGTGCGCTAAGCACAGCTGTAGTTCGTATCATGTCGTCTAGCCTCTTGAGTATGGCCACCACCTGATTCATGATGAACACTTCAAGTACAAATCAGTGCAGTATCAAAACATTGTTGGTGCAGCAATCACTGTCATGTCTACTTCTCTAATGAACGCTTAACATTGTATAATTACCATGCCAAACTGTACCCTTTCACAATACCTTTTCTTGAGAGGTTTTTCTTGTTCTGTCACAAACCAAAAACCCAATGAAATTAAGAAACAAAAAATTACTTTTAATCAAAGTCCACCCTAATTGGTGAAATTTATTAAATGACACCGATACCAATTTGAATTTCTTTGGTGACTTTATAAAACTGAATTAATTGCCCTACATATTTCAAACTGCATGTAGTCACTATAAAAATGGATTTTCCCGTTATACATCAATGCAGACAGACACTGGTTTAGTTTTTCAAAAGATGTGAAGGCCTTATCCAGTGTGTTTATCAAGAAGGTAGCAACACTGGAATAACAACTGTCATGGTCTGAGGTGGTGTGGTAATGGAGGGCTTTGACCACAAACATGCAAGCAATTAAGTGTCTGGGAAGCACAGGAGTAACTTTCAACTAATGAACATGCTCAGGATTTTTTGGCCACACCAAAGCAAAATTAAGAAACTTTGAATAAAACCATACCACAAACCTCGCCGTGCGTTATGCATGACCTGATGAACCAGACTGTGGGATGAATTTCTTCCAGCTCCATTTTCTGAAGAATATATTAATACATGCCTTGTACTCACTAGTTCAAAATGAAAGACCGGGTACACAGATCATTACACATGAAGAGTGAAGTCACCCCTGATCATCACTGTGAAGCAAACAGTCATGCTGTCCATTCGGAGATGTTAGTCATTTCAGAGTGCTCAGTGCTTCAGTTCCACTGTTCAGGAGCGAATTCCACCGACAGTGCACAGTATTGTTCTCTACAGATTTGACCCACACTAAGATGTTGATTGGCATGCTTCCACTTCATTCTGGAAGTGCCAGGAAGACCCACGCGCCATTCTTCAAACATCAAGATATGCATTTTGTGATCTTGGTAAGCAACTCAAATTTCATTGTGTAATTCTATCTCTGGTAACATAATTCTGCAGCTGGATGGACTTTTAAAAAAAAAAGTTTAACCATTGAAAAGTTGTGAAAAGGGAATTGTCTGTTTATGTTATGTACATCATGAGTTGACCTCACACCTGTCACCCAAAACCTGAGGGAAAAAAGATCCCCAAACCTGAGAAATCCTCTCATTTCTAAAAACTCAAGAGAGGAAAATAGATCAACATAGATGACATGACTACACAAAAAACGGAAAAAAGAAATCTACTGTACAGTTACAAACAAATAAACAAAACTAAACCATTGCACATTATAACCTTCCACCATAAAATTACTTTTCCAATGATAAAGATAATCGGTGATTTAGAATGCTCTTTCTCAAATAAGCTCAGAGCCAGAGCCCTTAGTGAAAAAAAGGTGTTTAAAGAGCTAACCTCGCAAATGCATACACTCGAACAAAATCCAACCCATATACACGCCCAAGTGCACATACATATGCACACACACACACATGGGGAAAATGAATGGATAATTACAGCAAGGAAAACTGGTGGAAAGGATGGGTTTTCAATGCGGCCATGAGTGATAAGACTAGTCATTTTGTTCATGGTCTCTGTAAATATCATGAACAGAATTTTCAGATCCTTTATTGCAAAAATGAAATTCAAATGTGTCCTCTCTCTCTCACACACACACACACACACACCGCACAGTTCAAGTATTATGCAAAACTGCGTAATACATAAGCTTGAAAAAGATCAAAGTTAAGCAGCCTGAATTCTGCTTCAGCTTCTTTTCCGTTAAAACGCCATTTAATCTGACAAGATGGTGTCGACAACATGGATTTTAGAAAGAACTTGAATAAGAGAATAGGCTGCTTAAACTTTTGACTTGGCCAAGTTCACATGCTATGCAAAGTTTTGCACAGTACAAGAACTACATGGTCACATATACACACACACACATGTACTTGCAGACAAAACCATAAAGGCATTAAAAATAAAGGGCATTTATATAAAAGAACACTGATATGACTGAAAGACGGACAACAGCCTGCATCTTAAAATCAATTCTGTCAATATCTTCATGCCAAAACATCAAAATTTAAGCTTTTTATGCATCAACCTTTCAAAGTGGGACCTCTGACCATGAATTTAATGGAAGTGAGAAAGTTGGGTGTGTAAGACAGGCAAAAAAAATGGAGACAAAGAAAATTGATCAGGCAATGAAGTGGGAGTGCGTTTCTCACAGCCCCTGGCCTCTCTGGGACTTCTCCAGTTGTACTAGTCAAGGAGACAGAAGACTGGAAGGAAAGGGGGCAAATCTCTGAAAGTTGGGAAACGGGGGATATGAAACGCATCTGAAGAATGCTTCTCACGCTATTGGTCATACACAAGCGCAAGAGAGTTACAATTAAAACTTTCCATTGCCCATGAAAAACACACAAACAAAAAAAAAACCTTCCTTGAAACAGAGAAAAAAAACCCTATTGGTTCCCCAAACTGCAAACTAAAGAATTTCCCGATCTCTCAGGCAGGCCCAGTCGATGCTCTCGAGTCAATTTCTGCTTTGTAAATAATATTTCCACGAAAAAAAAACAAGGAACAGCAGGTGAAAAGAACGAACCTTGCAAAGAAGGCTCAGAAGCAGCTACATTTGGACTGGATGAAATGAAAGAAAGCCAACACCCCTTCCCCCGACATGTGACACTTTTCTGCTACCCTACCCTATCCCTCCAAATCATCTGCTTTAATCAGTGGGAACTCACATGTCTGCAGAGTCCTTTCCACTGACCTTTTGTTATTTTTCAAAATTTGTGGTCAAACTCTGCTCAATTTATCCATCCCCTCCAATACACCCCCTTCTCCCCAATATTCTAAAAATTTTGTCCACTGTACACCGACTGTTTTACTTTTATTAATGTAATTCTTCAAAGCAATGGAAATGAACATGATCTAACCCGCTCCTTCCTGCTCCCGCACTGCCAGCCGTAACAAGCCCTCGGGATAACAAAACAGGATAAACTGGGTCTGGGTATGCATGGCACGCCACCACCCAGCCTGCTAAAAACCACAAAGGATCAACTGCATGGTTCACATTTGTCACACAAGCAACACGGGCAGCTCACAGCAACCCAAAGGACTAGCCACAGAGGAATAACAAGAGATCATAACACAGACACTTGAGAAAGACTTCATTAACGAAAACAATGAAAGCACTGAAAGACTCGAGTAGTTTCACACAGATAAATACCCAGACATTTAAACCTTTCATAATACTACAAATCTTCATGAAGTTTTTGTGAAGACGACAAAAGCATAAAATTTCATAGACATCATTTTAACTACATATCCCTCCCCTCCACAAGAAGCTAATTAACAGATAACGAGGTGGGATAAGTCAATAAACATGCAATGACACAAGTACCCCTTAGGAAAATGAAACCAAACCTTAAAGAGCTGTCAAATTGTAATAGCAAGCCCCTACTACAACAGCAGGGAAAAATGCATACACTCAAGTGAGAAATATCTATTGTCCACAGAAGGCATGAATGCACGCGTGCGCACACGCACACACACACACATGGACACATATCCAGACATGTTCAGATGAACCATTACAAATGTAAGCACTGTGTGGCAAGTCAGCATTAATATCCATGTAACCTACAGATGTGGAGGCATGCACACAAAAAAACAAAACCAAAAAAAAGCTGCAATCATTCAATATACACATTTCCTCTCTCATCAATATTCTGGATAATTTCAAAGATCATATTTGACATGAACTGATGATTTCAAATATATGCAATCTTTGTGACCATGACAATGAGTACAAGGAAACGGTTTACGTTAAACTTAAGCTGGAATTGGCAAACTGTTCTGATCTTACCTTTCTGCTCAGCATGTGTGTGTGTGTTTCAATAATAATTATATCATTTCAAAAATATTTCTGCTGAATGTAGTGGAATGTCGAAAACCTGATATGGATATGGTACAAACATTTCCTTTTCAACATTGCGGACAACCATTTTTTCTGATAGCAAAACTGAAAATGGTGGTCTTCCAGTACTTAAAATGTATCAAATCTAAAAGTAGTTCATTCAATCACCAGACTTGCAATGGTCAAACCTGACATCAGACACATCTAAAATTTAGCATGCCTACATATAATGTAGACAGAGCCAAGATAAAAACATCCCAGCTGATATTTATGACACTTCATTTAGTCAGACTTTTTGTTTTGATGAATACATAATTATGCTGAACACACACACACACCACAAGGAAACATGCACATACAACAAACACGCACACAACACATCTCTCCCACACCCAGGCATACCCTTTAAAAAGTAAGCGGTAATGGGACGTCATTCAAGTGGCTCTTGGGTAAAAATGACAAGAATCACAAACTACCATGTTAAAACAAACCCCAACAAAGTCATTAAACATGCTCAGTCTCAACCCCAAGTCCTCAACAATAATGTATAAAAAATTCAGCACTGCGGAGCTACCCACCGACTGCAACACGTTTGCCCATCAGTAATGACTGTGGGGCCAGCTGCATCGTCTTGATTATGGCAGTGAGGTCATCAGACACACCATTCCTTCCCTTGACATGATTAACCCTTGACATGATTAACCCTCTGACATTCACTCCGGCTGCAGCCAGCCTCCCAGCCATTGCCCCCCATGTATTCAAACAGCTGTAGTTGGCCTTTACTATGTCCCCATGCTGCAGCCAGCCTCCCAGCCATTGCCCCCCATGTATTCAAACAGCTGTAGTTGGCCTTTACTATGTCCCCATGCTGCAGCCAGCCTCCCAGCCATTGCCCCCCCCCCCCCCCCCCCAATGTATTCAAACAGCTGTAGTTGGCCTTTACTATGTCCCCATGCTGCAGCCAGCCTCCCAGCCATTGCCCCCCATGTGTTCAAACAGCTGTAGTTGGCCTTTACTATGTCCCCATGCTGCAGCCAGCCTCCCAGCCATTGCCCCCCATGTATTCAAACAGCTGTATTGGCCTTTACTATGTCCCCATGCTGAGGGATTTTCTATCACCAACTAAAACAGCCTTATCACATATACGCTAGTAAAACTTTCCCAAATGCACAGAAGTCTGGTGTAACAAAGTGCTGGCGCTTATTTAGACACTGCACGCAGCTTCATTTATGGGAGAGCAGTTTCAACCTGGTTCTATCATTCTCACAGACTTTTAGTAGCTAAAAAGTGATTAAGAATGAGGCAATTAAGTGGGAAGAGTGAGAAAGAAAGATATTTTGCGTGATGTGGATGAACTTGAGAGGGATGATGTTGAATTAGATGGTACAATGGGTGCTGGTAAAGCTGTAGTAGGAAAGGGTAACAAGAACAGTAACCCAGATGATAACGGGCTACTTGCGGCAGTATTGATTCAGGTCAACAACTTGGACCTGCAAACACATCCTGTTCACACACTTCCAGGAAACGTAAAACCACTAGATTATTTTTCCTTTTCTGTTTCAACATATTTCTCTTACAAACTGGACAAAAATAGTATGTGGTAGAGGTGGTTCTATTTATGAGTTGTTTGACCTTTTTGTTTTAATAAAAATTTGTACAGTTGGCGATGTACCTTTGGTAGCATGTGACCTAATCTGATCACAGTGATGAGAAAAGCAGGACAAATTCAGGCATGAATATGCCATCCCCATCACAAAAGCATGTTTATCACACATGATTATGATTGCTTAATAATACTTAAACTTTTACTTTCATTATGCCACAGAGGACACACAATTTTGCTTAATAATACTTAGCTTAATAATACTTAAACTTTTACTTTCATTATGCCACAGAGGACACACAATTTGAGAAGCAAAACAAATGGGCTCACTAGTTAATACCTCTGCAAATATAATTACTTGATATGGAACAGCAGCTGAGAAAGAATGTTTACCTGGGGAACAATGTTTTACATGGGGGAAAAAATGAACACTGGAAGTATGTGGATGAATGTGGAAAGATGAATTCAAAGAAGAGTTTCTATCCATGATATGTGAAAGACAATTGATGAAAATTGTTGAGAATGTGCAAATAAGATGACATGGGTCTTCAAATTAAATAAGTGTTCTAACATGAGGATAATATACACACACACCACAAGTACATATGAATGATACTGTCTGTGTATGTTTACACTGAAAATGCACATCTTTAGTGCAAGTTAAGTTCTTGGTCATACTTCATGAACATGTATGTATGGACTAATGCCCTGTCCTGTAAGATTCCTGTGAAAGTGTTGAGATGGCCGATACTTCACATGAACGTTGTTAATCTGTGTGATGTGTAACAAAGCTCCCTTATAGATCTGGTCTGTGTGCCTACATAACATCACAAGCAGCTGCCTTCTATCAAACTGCTACATACTATGAGTACTGGGTAGGGAGCCATGATCTTTCCTGGGATCCTATGGACATTGTTCTCCAAAAGACAAGAAGCTTTTTTTAAAAATCATTTTGCAGCTTCTTGCACTGATAAACATAAACCAATCAATTACTTTGGGTATCAAATTCCATTGCATCCTGGTGAAAAAACAAACTACGGCTGAATTCTACAGCACCTGCACATTGATTCAAAGAGGTATCTTGATATGAGTGGTTTATAACTGATAATATCTGAACATTTCTCCTCGCAAATCCACACACACATGATTATGTTTCCTCATATACATATAAAGCACAATATATCATATTTGTAAAAACAGTTCAATTACTACATGGATAAATAAGAGGATGTCTACACACCGATGTACCATAGCACAAGTGTAACTCATTTTCAAACCTCCTGTGATTCTGACAAGCATTATTTTTTGCAGAAAATGGAGTGAACAACCTCAAACCAGAAATTCCAGCAGTCTTTTTTTCTTCTTCTTTTGTTTCCTTCTTTCTTGTCTTTTAGAGGAAAAAGAACAAAGAGTTGTGGACAGTTTAACTTAGTGCAGAGAAGACACAGGCTGTCTAGAATTGTCCTGGCAGACGGCAATGCCAAGGATACCAGGAAATAGAACGCAAGCCACGTTGAACACCTTGGACCTCACAGGTCACCAAGCAGCTTGCTGGGCATTAGAGAGCAGAATTCTAACGCAGTTTTCCTTTATCTCTAGCAATGTGGTTACTTGCACTCAAACCTCAACGCACATTCAGGCCACTGTTGGGAGTTAAAAATCACCACAGGTCAGTTTGCAAGGTGACACGGGGACAATATTTGGAAGACACAGTCTGGAGATTCTGATGAACAAGGAACACAACTTCGGTTTCCCCGTCTCCTCCATGTAACAACTCTTGTCCTGTTCCATCTGCTAACTGCACGTGACACGGTCTGTCCATGCTAGCAGACACTGCACACACTGGCTTCACAGGCCGCTCCCTCAATAGATCTTGACGAAACTCATTTTGCTGAATCCTGGATCTTTACGGGCTTCCCAGTACTTGCTGTTATATTCGTAGCACTCTTTGCCGTCACAGGTCTTTTTGCTGAAAATAACACAAACAAAAACTACACCATCATCAGCCTGGCCAGATGAGAAGGCATGCAAAGTAAAGAATGATCTGGTCAGTAGCACAGTATTGCATTATATTGTATTGTACTGTATCATGAGGTAATGTCCTGTATTTCCTTGACTTATTTCATCGTTTGTTCTTGTTCACTGTATCAGCTTTATTGTACCTCCCTTCATCTACACCATACACTCCAACATCTGTCTCTTGCCAAAAGTGTTGTGGAAAAAAATCTCAGCCAAGAATGTACACTGTCCTGCTGTACAGACACTATACTTTTTTCCACCCCCTTAGTGGCAGTGTTCCCACTCAGAACATCTCCCCCATCACCATCACACAAGAATCAGTCTGTACCAGACCAACCAACACTCCACAAGACAAGAAGAGGCCACCCCCCCCCCCCCCCCCCCCCCCCTTGAGGGGATCTCAAGAGAACAGGTCATGAGGGGACACAGAATTTCTGGCATTTTTCCACCTTTATTTTGTGATTAAGGAAGATAAATGGGATGGTGCTGTACGCAGATTCACTGCAGTGGGAGACCCTCTGATAATACTGCAGCTTACGTTCCATTTCAAAATGTGTCCTGAACTTTCCATGTTTGCAAGATACAGATTTTAACAGCATCAATCACAAAAGCCCTCTCAGCATTTTTATTTAAAGAAATTCTCCCCAAACTTCCTACCTGAGCACATTAAATTTAAAACAAGAGCCATTCTGAACAGAGCAAACATGTATCTCAACGACAGTTAAGATGCCGATGAGATACACGCACACTTGTTTCAGTCTATGAAATTTACTGTGGTGCTACAACAGTACTGTTTATATAAAAAAAAATAATTCAGACAAAAAAAGCCTCTTCTCATTTGCCACATCACTGAGCTTGAACTGTCATCAAAAAATGGGGGGGAAAAGTTACACAACAAATTAGCTGGATACATATTGCACTTTAACATGCCCTCCACCATTTGTCATGCAATGAGCAGACGTTTATTTTTCATGTGTGAACAGGTGACGCTGCAATCTCCGCCTCCAGCTAGGTGTCAAGAGTTGAACATCAGAGCACTTCTTGCAGCTCTGTCTCCTTCATAAGAAACAACATCCACAAATCTAAATCACGAGCCCACTTCATCCTCAATATACTCACCCTGCCTCTTTTGGTGTCAATTTGGAGTGAGCTATCAACCAGCATGAAACAAAGCAGTTGGCTCCCCTTATAGGTAGGCAAGTATTAGCCCAACAAAAAAAAGTCTCACACACACACACACACGCGCGCACACACACACAGAAAAGAGAGAGAGAGACAGAGAGAAACAGGTGACCTCCAGCGCTAACCTGAACCACCGAGGAGACTGCTCATGACCCAGCTCATCGGCCTTTTTGCGTCGCTCTCTCTGCATGTTTTTCTAGACGGTTCTTCTCCGTTTCTGCTTCTTGGATACGCCCCTCCTCCATGGCCCTGTTCACAGACATGGTGTAACCACATGCTTACATACTCATAGCTGACTCTCTGAATTACAGATCACCTCACATATTTTGACCATTCACGTTTCAATCAGTAGCCCCCCTTCCCCCCCCCCCCCCCCCCCCCCCCCCGACACAAACACACACACATGACCTTTTAACCCACAAACTGCTATTGGTGTTATTCAAGTAAAATGAGTGGATTTTCTACAAAATATGTGCAAACACCTGATTTTTTTTCTTGTTTTATTCACCTTGTACTACAACATAATCTATACAGCAGAGGGTACAGAAATACTTATCTTCCAATCACTGTAGATGAAATAGTTTCACCTAACATAATTTCAAACTTGATTCATTAGCATACTTTGACATTATTTCAAACTTGATTCATTAGCATACTTTGGCACAAATTTATGCTATATCTGTTGTGGCTTTGGTTAAAGGACAATAAGACAACACAATGGTTACAAACAACAAGTACAATTACCTACCGCTAAAGAACTTCATCTTCAAATATTTTTTCCATTTTTTCCCCACCTCTTGGTATTCATCGTATTTTCACCAAATATGTGAATAAAACATGATGAAATCTACACAGGTAAAGAGCTCTCTCTCTCTCTCTCACAGACACACACTCAAATACCTTACTATACAACTAACTCGTTACATGGTTTCCAGCAAATGTTAAACAATCATATTCATCTTCATTAACAAAACCACTATCGTAATTCCAGCTTATGCATATCAATCAAAACTGACCTTTGCATACAATGATAGACCTAGCAAAATGAGCAGCAGAGACTACAGCAAACACAGTCATTCATTCAGTCTTCTTCATCTTCACATACATGCTATGTAAGCAAAGTTAGTTGCACTGACTCCAACCAATACACATGAGTCATACTCATCTTTGCATCTACCTAGCAAAATCATTTTTCTATTCCAGTAAATAAATGTCTGTCATCACTGTCCAGTTTTATTGCAATGCATGTCAGTCTCAGAGAAACTACAAGAAAAAAGAACATTCATGAGGGGAAAAAAAGTTTTTTAACCCGTTCACTGCCTAAAAATAGTACAAACAAAGGCTTTCCCAGTGCCAGGGAAATCTAATGATTTGGGGGTAATAATTAACAAAAAATTCTAGCTCAGAAACTACAAAAGATATAAAAATCTATATAATTTTTGAAGGAAACTGAATGAAGATTTTGAATCTGGGCTTCTGTTTTAATTTTGATAATAAAAAAGTATTTAGGCATTTAGATTTGGATAGATTTTTTTGCACGATCAAAAACATATGTATTTACCACTACATCTTCACATCCAAACAAGAACACAAAGCAAAAAAGTTGAAAATAAAGTTTGTATTGTCACACTACACCTGTAAATGAAAGTAAAACAGTTTAGAAGTCTATCAAGATGCTCACACTCTATGCAGACTAACCAGTCCACGACCACGCCCCCCTCTCCCCACCACGCCCCCTTGCTGGACTTCAACCCTCTCTTTCACCCCTCATCTTCCCCTACCTTTCCGTCTGCCCCGTGTCATGCCGCGAGCAGCCCACACTCCCCTTTTGCGCCGACTTTCACATCACTGGCCACCGGCACACAGTGCAGAGTACACACTAGGCTAGCTCGTTCGACGCAGTCAGCTGAGCACACACTGAGGTCACACAGCCCTACTCAATAACTGACGAATATGGTCGGCAATTCCACCACTATCATCTCACCTTCATGCTCGAGTGAGTCGTTGAATAAAAGATTACTGTCTTTGTCAAAAATCATCAGCAGAGCCTGCTCAGCTGTGTAAATACGTTGATTTGGTCGCTGGGCTTGTCAAAGGTTGCGCCGCCATCTTTGCAAGTGAGACGAAGTGCTGGCTGGTCATCCAGTCAGTGATAAGAATAAATGGGCTTTCCCCTCACGTGTGGTCATTTACATATTATTTTAAGACTACAGACATATAAGGCTTTCTACGCACACTCTATTTGAGTCCGTTGATAGAAATAGTAACGAATGAAAATTCAAGAAAAATGCATAGGCACTGGGAAAGCATTTTTACTTCGGCGTCAACCGACGGCTTAAAGGCACTCTTCGGGTTAAAAAATCAGTTCAAAACAAAATGACAGTAGCAGTACTTCTGGAAATGTACAGCGAGCCAAAGAAGATTTTGGAACCCATTTTCCAGCATGTGTTTCTGAAAGGGTCATCCTGCTCCACATGTCCATCCTGTTCCAATCCTTACGCAGCATTCTGAACACCTGCCTTTTCAGGCCGGTTAGTGTTGGCCACAGTACCTCTGATCTGGGCGGAAGCGAGTGTCTGTGGAGGGCAGGAACCGTGACTGCTCCATGTCCAGCTCATTCAGCTCCATGGCAAAGCGTGTGAAGCCATAGTACAGCTCGTGATCCTCCGGCATAGCACCTGATGTAACACAGGAGGCACTACTGACACAGGCACTGACCAGTGACAATGTTGGGTTCACCGCTGGCACAAATGGACCACATCACATTGACAAGAAACTGTGGAATTCAAATTGATCAAAAACAGTTACGTGGAAATCCTGTATCCTGTTCCATCAACTAATTGCATGACTAAGTGCAATGAGAACAAAAGCTTGTTTATCATACAAGTGAGTCTCTCCTCAACTGGATTGTATCTTCCCAAACATTTTCAGTGTTTGATACAGAGGTTTTTTCCCTTACAAGAATTTTTGGTTGTTCGTTATACTCATATTTTCAGTTAATGTCCACAATATGGGAAAATCTTATGGGTAAATAGGTCTGTGAATCAGGTATCTATTCACTATTGGGTGGACAGGGATTTCAAATTTTAAAAATCCAATTCCACACATGATTCAATTTCATGACAGTCAGCACTGCAGGCAAATGCTTTAGCCATTTGACTTTCAGCCTCTCTACATAAAAGGTCACACAATATACATATTCTCCCTCTCTCTCTTCTCTCTCTCTCTCTCTCAAAATGAAAATATTTAACAAATGAAAGAATGGAACATTTCAATGTTGACTTGGTATTTAGCAGTTGATGAGTCTAAGCTTTAAAAATGAAAATAAAGTACTAATGTTTTAGATGGATAGTTGTGTTAATAGGTGGAAATGTTGTATGATGTGTGTGTGTGTGTGTGTGTGTGTGTGTGTGTGTGTGTGTGTGTGTGTGTGTGTGTGTGTGTGTGCGTGTGCGATGTATATGCTATTTTCTAAGTTTGTGTAATTGAATTCTAATTCACATGTTTTGCGTACCCCCACCCCCCCCCCCCCCCCCCATCAACAGGGTTTTTTCTAGCAACTGACAGCAACACCTCAAAGTGTTCCTCCCCTCCCCTCCACCCCCCCCCCTCTCTCTCTGTCTCTCTTTCTCCCTCTCTCTCTCACACACACACATTCACATACAAAACAAACCTCAGAAAGGCAATTTCCTACCTGGCCTCCATATACACCTAGCAGAAGAAGCATGGCCGCAGAAGAAGGCTTCATTCCATTTGCCAAACAAATTGTGCACCAGCTTGCCATCTGATGTCTGAATGCTGCCGTACACCTCGTAGCGCTTTGATGAGTAACTGTTGGAACCCTGTTACATCACACATAGGTAACTGTCGGAACTTTGTCACATCATCAGGCATGAAAGTGACCAGCAGTAAAAAAGGCTGAAAAATCTGCGGGGGTCTGGGGGCAGAGCCCCCTGAAGCTGAAGCTTTTTTATGAAATATAAGGCCTAAAACTGCAAATAAACCCCTATTTCAGCACTGTTAAGATGGGCAAATAAGCCACATTTTCATGTTTTCAGTAATGAAAATAATACTTCAAAAGATCATATAATAATATACTTTTATATGTGCATACTGACTCATTCACTCGCATTATTTTGTGTTATTTTATTTTTACTTTTTAACATGCACGCTGGTGACCTACTCGTTTTTGAGTGAACCAGTATTTTAGGAAGAAGAAGAAAACAATGAGGCAGCCTTCATCACAACATTGATTCAGTCGGTCAATCTTTCCACATGGAACACAAAATGCAGCGCCTTTTTCGTCTAATTTGCGAAACACATCGCCAACTCAAACATCGTCCACTTCCTGGTCTAGCCAGTCCCACCTCCAATCGTTTCTCATCCCTTTTTTTTTGGCGTGAAATCGTGACGCGCTTGACAAACTTCGGCAATTTAACGATGTCCGACGTTCGACAGGCGCGAAAAGACCGGATGTTGAATGACGGTGGAAGTGACCGGTTGACTCTTTTGAGAATAACAAATTGTCCAAATGGGAATAGCATCGAACGAAAGTTTATTTCAGGATTTTTCTTTTCTTTTTTTCTTTTTTTTGGGCGGCACATTTTTTGGGGGGGCGGCGCAGATGAAAAAAATGGGCGGAAAATCCGCCTTAGGCGGACGAATTTCATGCCTGATCATACACAGGTAACTGTTGGAAGCCTGTCACATCACACACAGGTAACAATTGGAACCCTGTCATAACATCTCACACAGGTAACTGTTGGAACCCTGTCACATCATACAAAGTAACTGTTGGAACCCTGTCACATCATATAAAGTAACTGTTGGAACCCTGTCACATCATACAAAGTAACTGTTGGAACCCTGTCACATCATACAAAGTAACTGTTGGAACCCTGTCACATCATACACAGGTAACTGTTGGAACCCTGTCACATCATATAAAGTAACTGTTGGAACCCTGTCACATCATACAAAGTAACTGTTGGAACCCTGTCACATCATACAAAGTAACTGTTGGAACCCTGTCACATCATACACAGGTAACTGTTGGAACCCTGTCACATCATATAAAGTAACTGTTGGAACCCTGTCACATCATACAAAGTAACTGTTGGAACCCTGTCACATCATACACAGGTAACTGTTGGAACCCTGTCACATCATACAAAGTAACTGTTGGAACCCTGTCACATCACATACAGGTAACAGTTGGAACCCTGTCACATCATACAAAGTAACTGTTGGAACCCTGTCACATCATATAAAGTAACTGTTGGAACCCTGTCACATCATACAAAGTAACTGTTGGAACCCTGTCACATCATACACATGTAACTGTTGGAACCCTGTTATATCATACATAGGTAACTGTCGGAACTCTGTCACATCATACACATGTAACTGTTGGAACCCTGTTATATCATACATAGGTAACTGTCGGAACTCTGTCACATCATACACAGGTAACTGTAGGAACCCTGTCACATCATACAAAGTAACTGTTCGAACCCTGTCACATCATACACATGTAACTGTTGGAACCCTGTCACATCACATACAGGTAACAGTTGGAACCCTGTCACATCACATACAGGTAACAGTTGGAACCCTGTCACATCACATACAGGTAACAGTTGGAACCCTGTCACATCATACACAGGTAACTGTAGGAACCCTGTCACATCACACACAGGTAACAGTTGGAACCCTGTCACATCATACACAGGTTACAGTTGGAACCCTGTCACATCATACACAGGTAACAGTTGAAACCCTGTCACATGTCACACAGGTAACTGTTGGAACCCCGTCACATCATACACAGGTAACAGTTGGAACCCTGTCACATCTCACACAGGTAACTGTTGGAACCCTGTCACATCTCACACAGGTAACTGTTGGAACCCTATCACAACTCACACAGGTAACAGTTGGAACCCTGTCACAACTCACACAGGTAACTGTTGGAACCCTGTCACATCACACACAGGTAACAATTGGAACCCTGTCACAACATCTCACACAGGTAACTGTTGGAACCCTGTCACATCTCACACAGGTAACTGTTGGAACCCTGTCACATCACACACAGGTAACTGTTGGAACCCTGTCACATCACACACAGGTAACTGTTGGAACCCTGTCACATCTCACACAGGTAACTGTTGGAACCTTAGAATCACGCCTTGCTAACCCAGCTGTAAAGATAATGTCTTCAGGTAGAGAATATATATATAGCGTTTTTGACCTCCGAATACTTTAAAAATCTTAAAAAGTCAAATTTCCAGCTCAAAGTAAAAAAACACTGTGCATGCAATGACACAAATCTCTGATGACAAACCAGCCCAGAGGAGACCTCTGGTCACTCACCTTGGTGAAGGTCAGCTTGCAGATGATGTTGCCGTTAGTGATGGTCATCTCCCCATACTGGTCAGCCCACCGCTGACCTCCCAGCAAGTTGTGGACACAGGTGGTCACTTTGTTCCACTTGTAGTGGTCACTATACCTGCCACATTCACCACACATGTTGATCCTCACTGGATCAAAGAAAGACTGTAAGCAGGAAACTGTTGCCAATAAGATAATATTTTCCCCCCTTCTAATTAATAGTAACTCTGATAAATCTTTCCTAGGCTTTAGGACATTTGTGACTCCTCCTCCTCCCGCTTTTTAACACCATTTTTCATGCAATTCCATATCGCTGAGTATTCCATACTGTAGGGTACAGTTAAGAGTGGACATCCCAGAGCCAAATGAAGAGGTTGTGGATGGAAAAGCATGCCTCTGCCCTCTTTCCATATGACTGGGGAGAGGGAATTGTGGGGATCCCTGAGTGCCCAGGAATCACTAACAGCATCCCAGTGAGCTACTGTCAAGGGAATATCACCAAAAAATTCTTGAAACACTCACTTCGGCAGAATAACATTCACCAGACCGAGAGGCTGAATCTCCATGGACTTTCCCCAGAACTTCGTCTTGATTCGCACATCTGTAAACACAACACGTAGGTAACCGTTTATCCCATTGATTATATCCTGGTTGCAGTTGTTCAGTTTTCATATTAGTCTTGCACACCAACATACACAACCTACACAATGCAAACATGTACACATTCAAACATGCAATAATGCCAGGACAGGCACACATATATAGACACACATGCAATAATGCCAGGACAGGCACACATATATAGACACACATGCAATAATGCCAGGACAGGCACACATATATAGACACACATGCAATAATGCCAAGACGGGCACACATATATAGACACACATGCAATAATGCCAGGACAGGCACACATATATAGACACACATGCAATAATGCCAGGACAGGCACACATATATAGACACACATGCAATAATGCCAGGACAGGCACACATATATAGACACACATGCAATAATGCCAGGACAGGCACACATATACAGACACACATGCAATAATGCCAGGACAGGCACACATATATAGACACACATGCAATAATGCCAGGACAGGCACACATATATAGACACACATGCAATAATGCCAGGACAGGCACACATATATAGACACACATGCAATAATGCCAGGACAGGCACACATATATAGACACACATGCAATAATGCCAGGACAGGCACACATATATAGACACACATGCAATAATGCCAGGACAGGCACACATATATAGACACACATGCAATAATGCCAGGACAGGCACACATATATAGACACACATGCAATAATGCCAGGACAGGCACACATAGACAGACACACATGCAATAATGCAAGGACAGGCACACATAGACAGACACACATGCAATAATGCAAGGACAGGCACACATAGACAGACACACATGCAATAATGCAAGGACAGGCACACATAGACAGACACACATGCAATAATGCCAGGACAGGCACACATATATAGACACACATGCAATAATGCCAGGACAGGCACACATATATAGACACACATGCAATAATGCCAGGACAGGCACACATATATAGACACACATGCAATAATGCCAGGACAGGCACACATATATAGACACACATGCAATAATGCCAGGACAGGCACACATATATAGACACACATGCAATAATGCCAGGACAGGCACACATATATAGACACACATGCAATAATGCCAGGACAGGCACACATATATAGACACACATGCAATAATGCCAGGACAGGCACACATATATAGACACACATGCAATAATGCCAGGACAGGCACACATATATAGACACACATGCAATAATGCCAGGACAGGCACACATAGACAGACACACATGCAATAATGCAAGGACAGGCACACATAGACAGACACACATGCAATAATGCAAGGACAGGCACACATAGACAGACACACATGCAATAATGCAAGGACAGGCACACATAGACAGACACACATGCAATAATGCCAGGACAGGCACACATATATAGACACACATGCAATAATGCCAGGACAGGCACACATATATAGACACACATGCAATAATGCCAGGACAGGCACACATATATAGACACACATGCAATAATGCCAGGACAGGCACACATATATAGACACACATGCAATAATGCCAGGACAGGCACACATATATAGACACACATGCAATAATGCCAGGACAGGCACACATATATAGACACACATGCAATAATGCCAGGACAGGCACACATAGACAGACACACATGCAATAATGCCAGGACAGGCACACATAGACAGACACACATGCAATAATGCCAGGACAGGCACACATAGACAGACACACATGCAATAATGCCAGGACAGGCACACATATATAGACACACATGCAATAATGCCAGGACAGGCACACATATATAGACACACATGCAATAATGCCAGGACAGGCACACATATATAGACACACATGCAATAATGCCAGGACAGACACACATATAGACACACATGCAATAATGCCAGGACAGGCACACATATATAGACACACATGCACATGAACAAGCATCAACACATACATATCTTTCTTTTTCATTCACACATAAAACATACACAAATGTACTCCTTGTTATTCATTCATGAAGACAGATGCACAAAGATACATATCATTTGTCATTTTTAGAAGCATAAACTATACGCTTGCATGCACAATAACACTTGCTTGCACGCTTGCACTCACGCACGCACGCAGGCATGAATGCACACATGCACGTGTATGTACGCAGGCACACACACATGTGCGTGCACACACACACACACACACGCAAAAGACACACATACACACCAGTATGTGCACAAGCTCGTGCACCTGCCCTCACACACACACACACACACACACACACACACACACACACACACACACACACTCACTCACTCACACACACCTTGCCAAAACTTGAAATTCCGCGAATCTGCATAGCAGGCTGATATAGGTGGATGGTGGCTCACCTGTAACATCACGGTTAAAACACAAAATTTAAAACATTGCAAGTTGTAACTGGAGTCAAGATAACTGTAACAAAGACAATATGCTGATGATTATTTCATTCATGATAATGATGATCTTTTTTTTTTCATCTCAACTATAAATGAATCTGAGAGTTCAGCATGTCCCTCATACTTAATCAAGCGTATGATTCTGCTTCATGATACTGATCATTCTTCAAATATTTTGTTTGAAAATAAATTGTGTCTTTGGGAACAAAATTTTTCTTCTTTTTACCTATCAACCTGCACCGTTTTTCTTTTCCTTTCAATCCTTCCTTCTTAATGATCAACCTTAAGGGAATTACCTACAAGTAAGATGCGACAGTTACATCACTTCATTGTGAGATAGTTACACACACACACACACACACAGAACAGGTGCTACAGATTCCAGAAGCTGTTCTGCTTTCTCTTCACCACAGACGTGTTTTCATATCTTTTCTCCTTTCTCTTCACTACCACAGTACCAGTCTGCTCAGATGTTATTCTTAGTTTTCACTACTGACCTGTTCAGCGACAAATCTCCAGCCCTTGTCTTCGCGGATACACTCATAGGTCTCCCCCAACAGGGGGTTGAAGGGCTTGTGGCCCTCCCGGTAGTATGAGCTGGCATAACTGCTCACAGCAAAGGCTGCCACATATATCTGAAAATGGGGAAAAGAGAATACACAATACAAAGAGCTGGCATCATCTCAGTGCCAAAGACAGTCATATTCATCAGAAGAGACAGAAAAGAAAACACAGGGCAGAAAAAGCTGTTGACGGCAAAGGCCGCCACATTACCTGAGAACAGCAAAAACAGTACATAATACAATTAAAAGCTGACATAGCTGTTGATCACAATGGCTGCCACATAAAACATCTGAAAACCTGAAAAAGAAAATATATATATATTAGCTTGTACTAACATGACTTCTGGCCATAAATGCCACTGACACATATATATCTGAAAAAAATGTTTAAAAAGACCATTATGCCAAACTTAAGAAACAATCTGTCACTGCTCATTCCATCATTCAATGCAGACTGTTTAACAACAAAGACTTCACAGCGCTTAAATGAGAAAGCCCATGGTAAAGGGGAATCATACGACTGTAAATATAATCCGTTTGTTTCGCTCTCTAGCCTCCTCCCCCCCATCCCCTTTCCCTCCCAATACCTCTCCCACCCTACCCCTCAACAACCTCCTCCGAACTATGTCCAAGAATCATGATATGGGTGGAAAGAAAGCTATGTGAAAATGCATTCATTGCTGTAAAATTAAAGTGCTTAGCCGGTGATGACAAGAATAGTCTTGTGTCACTGACAGACAGTAGCCGGTGATGACAAGAATAGTCTTGTGTCACTGACAGACAGTAGCCGGTGATGACAAGAATAGTCTTGTGTCACCGACAGACAGTAGCCGGTGATGACAAGAATAGTCTTGTGTCACCGACAGACAGTAGCCGGTGATGACAAGAATAGTCTTGTGTCACTGACAGACAGTAGCCGGTGATGACAAGAATAGTCTTGTGTCACTGACAGACAGTAGCCGGTGATGACAAGAATAGTCTTGTGTCACTGACAGACAGTAGCCGGTGATGACAAGAATAGTCTTGTGTTACCGACAGACAGTAGCCGGTGATGACAAGAATAGTCTTGTGTCACCGACAGACAGTAGCCGGTGATGACAAGAATAGTCTTGTGTCACCGACAGACAGTAGCCGGTGATGACAAGAATAGTCTTGTGTCACCGACAGACAGTAGCCGGTGATGACAAGAATAGTCTTGTGTCACCGACAGACAGTAGCCGGTGATGAGAAGAATAGTCTTGTGTCACCGACAGACAGTAGCCGGTGATGACAAGAATAGTCTTGTGTCACCGACAGACAGTAGCTGGTGATGACAAGAATAGTCTTGTGTCACCGACAGACAGTAGCCGGTGATGACAAGAATAGTCTTGTGTCACCGACAGACAGTAGCCGGTGATGACAAGAATAGTCTTGTGTCACTGACAGACAGTAGCCGGTGATGACAAGAATAGTCTTGTGTCACTGACAGACAGTAGCCGGTGATGACAAGAATAGTCTTGTGTCACTGACAGACAGTAGCCGGTGATGACAAGAATAGTCTTGTGTCACTGACAGACAGTAGCCGGTGATGACAAGAATAGTCTTGTGTCACTGACAGACAGTAGCCGGTGATGACAAGAATAGTCTTGTGTCACTGACAGACAGTAGCCGGTGATGACAAGAATAGTCTTGTGTCACTGACAGACAGTAGGCGGTGATGACAAGAATAGTCTTGTGTCACCGACAGACAGTAGCCGGTGATGACAAGAATAGTCTTGTGTCACTGACAGACAGTAGCCGGTGATGACAAGAATAGTCTTGTGTCACTGACAGACAGTAGCCGGTGATGACAAGAATAGTCTTGTGTCACTGACAGACAGTAGCCGGTGATGACAAGAATAGTCTTGTGTCACTGACAGACAGTAGCCGGTGATGACAAGAATAGTCTTGTGTCACTGACAGACAGCAGCCGGTGATGACAAGAATAGTCTTGTGTCACTGACAGACAGTAGGCGGTGATGACAAGAATAGTCTTGTGTCACTGACAGACAGTAGCCAGTGATGACAAGAATAGTCTTGTGTCACCGACAGACAGTAGCCGGTGATGACAAGAATAGTCTTGTGTCACCGACAGACAGTAGCCGGTGATGACAAGAGTAGTCTTGTGTCACCGACAGACAGTAGCCGGTGATGACAAGAGTAGTCTTGTGTCACCGACAGACAGTAGCCGGTGATGACAAGAATAGTCTTGTGTCACCGACAGACAGTAGCCGGTGATGACAAGAATAGTCTTGTGTCACTGACAGACAATAGCCGGTGATGACAAGAATAGTCTTGTGTCACTGACAGACAGTAGCCGGTGATGACAAGAATAGTCTTGTGTCACTGACAGACAGTAGCCGGTGATGACAAGAATAGTCTTGTGTCACTGACAGACAGTAGCCGGTGGTGACAAGAATAGTCTTGTGTCACTGACAGACAGTAGCCGGTGATGACAAGAATAGTCTTGTGTCACTGACAGACAGTAGCCGGTGATGACAAGAATAGTCTTGTGTCACTGACAGACAGTAGCCGGTGATGACAGAATAGTCTTGTGTCACTGACAGACTGCGTCATCAGGGGACCGGTTCATCGGTTTCAAACACAGGCAGACGTGCGGAAAGAATGGAGCTGTTGCTGTACTTACCATGCGTTCAAAGGGATCGTCATAATCAGCAGCTTTGTCCAGCAGCTCACTGTACTCCAGCTCTTCACACAGCCTCTGTCAGACATGCACATGTATGCATGCATAAGCACTTGTACATGTGGACACATGCCCTTACACATTTGCTTGCACTCACACACATTCATATACGCACAAACACGCATGCACAAATGTGCACACACACACACACACACTTTACACATACATACAAACACTGAACAGCTTTGTCCTATATTTGATAAATTATGATTTGGGAGTTTTTTTGTTGTTATATTTTTTATAAACAATCATGTGGTAGCCTTCCCATCTAAGCGTCAGTTTCTCAATAATGCCCACACTGACGAGGCCCAGGAGCAGACGTTCAGATCATTTGAACACTCTTGCCATAACACCCATCACTGTGGTGTCCACATCAACACAGTGGAAAGTGAGTGGACTGTTGCAGTGCATTACCTGCAGCATACTGAGAGGTTCGTTGAGGGTGACCGGCATGGAGATTTTGGTCAGGTCCTTGCCAATGTTGCGGTACAGCAGATTCCACATGCTGATGTCAGGTGTCTCTGGCTTGGGCACTGGCAGCTTACAACGTCGCCCCGTGGCACGCAGCTCCCGGGTCGGTTCTTCTGTTACTGTCACAGAAGATTGGCGATGGATTAAACTTTTGTTTAAAATAACAACTGCATACTTTACATGACCAATATTTCAAGAAACATGACAGCAAGTCAGCAGTTCATGAAATCAATTTTATTTATTCAATTCTTCAGTTGTTCATTTTCTTCAAATGATGAACACGTGGAAGATGCAGCATTGTGGTGCCAATGTGTATAGACATGTTTAACAAAGAAACATTGTTAAGCAAAGAGACATTGTTAAGCGTTTGATCTGCAATTACACAGAATATTTTATGTAATAAAGCAGTCAAAAATTACTGCTGAAGACAAATTCCCTCATGAAACTTTGAAAAACTAACAATCATTGCTTTTCTGTCTGAAACTCTCTGCCAACAATGGCTCTTTGGTTAAGATCTTACATTTCCAAATTAAAACAATATTTCTCCATATTTTTTTTTCCATCAAAGTAATCATAATATTCAAACACACACACATACACAGATACGTGTGTGTGTGTGCCTCCTCCAAGGCTTTCGTCCACTGGACTGGACTTGTCATATATACTTTTATGTATGTAATTCAAATACTTCTTTTCCATAATTACTTCTTTTCCATAATTTCTTTTTCCATCAAAGTACTCACAATGTGTATGGAAAACTATGTTAATTATAGTCCTACAAAGCACTTCATGGCATCAGCCACATTCCCTGATAGAAAAAAAAGAGAAACAACTCACCACTGACGCCGACTGTGTAGTCTGTGTCGTTGCCTTCCTCAGAGATATCACTGGATGCTTCATCGTCAGACGGCTGCACATACACACAGTTCAGACTTAAGGTTGGAAACTTGAGGCCGCTCAACATAAACATGGTCACCTGGCCCAACGTGCACCTGAAATCTTCGATAATGACTTCAGGTCCTTTTTTACTTCATATCCAAAGGTAGATGACAGGTAACAGGGTTGTTTTTTTTACCCCGTATATTCAACAAATCTGCAAAGAGACGATAGGTCTGCAGTCTCCGAAGATGTCCAATAAATTGTATGACCTGCAAACAATGAAGTTTCTCCTACACGATACACTAAGTCACCTCGCTAACTTTCAAATGACTCGGTGGGGGGGAAAAAAAAGCCGCTGAAAATACACTGCCGCGCATGAGGTTTTCTTTTCCCAGTCACGTCCTGCGCCGTTTGATAGCCTGTCAATAAGTGAACAGCTGTTTCATAAACTGCTCCATTTTGTGCACAGCTTGTGCTGACAGAGCATGACAGCAGCACATGAATAACTGTCCACTAAAATGCAAGAAGAAATGTTGATTACAATGGAGTCTTTTCCCCAGAAAGCAGCTTTAAGGGAAAAAAACCAGGATGTGTCAGTTCTACACACAGAAATAATCAAACAAAAGCGATTTCAAAAACATGTGTAACTGCGCACAGCCCCCCTTAGCTGATCCTAGCAGCTCCATGTCTTGCCTTCACAGACACTTATAATGATATTACAGTTGATCAACACAGCTGGCTTCAGAAAAATTGATCCGCAAGGAGTTGCAGTTCGCAGGGCACTAGGCCATACCAGACGCTCACTGCTCCAAATCAATCAATGCAGTCTCCAAAGGACCCAGACAGAGAAAGGCCACCAGGACCAGTTGTTAATGATTAGACGTCTTCCCAGGTTCACCGACTTCCGGTGAGAGGTTTCATCTTAGGTATCATGTTGCCATCTAGCACTCTCAGTGGCTGAATAAGATAAGATAATGTTGCTTATAGCCCAGCCGACCGCAGAGGGCCACATCAGGGCTGTCACCACGTTAAAATCAACTCACCAGTCATTTAAAAAAAAAAAAAAAAAAAAAAAAAAAAAAAAAACCTTTCACACATCTCGTTAAATGACATCGTCTACAAACGAACCAGAAACTTTGTTAAAAATCCTTCTTCCGTAAAATCTCAAATCAGATGAAAAATGTTAATTTCTCTCAAAAACCCAAGGATCACGTCAGGCGGGACATCCCTGAACAGGATCTTCATGGACTCCGCTGTAAAATGTTTGTGTCTCACATCGTGCAAGTCCCAACACTCTAAAAGAACATGTTTCATTGTGAGTGGTGTATGACATGGAATGCACCACGGAGCTTCTTCACCCTTTAAAAGGTAAGAATGGGTAAAATACGAATGGCCGGTGTGCAGCCGGCACAGAACCGTTTCCTCTTTACGACCACCCGACGTAGATGGGAGGAAGTCTTTAAGGTTTGGACGGATCTGAAAGAGTTTGTTATTCGTCTGTGTGTTCCAATCCTCCTGCCAGAGGTCTCTCACATAATCGTTAATTTTGGGTTTCACATCTGAGCAGGGGATATAAGTGTTGGACAGTTTCTCTCTTGTGGCGTTCTTGGCTAAACGATCAACCATTTCGTTCCCGCCGATGCCAACATGACCAGGAACCCAAGCAAGAGTAATGTGGTAACCGTCCGCTTTCAACTTGCAAAAAGTTCAAAGAAATGCAAAAGTTCTGGATGCTGAAGGTTGCGGCAGCTATGGCTTCCAAAGCTGACAGCGAATCGACAGAACCAGAAAGTCCCTCTTTGAAGAATGTGAGATTATCTTCAAAGCCAGTACCAGAGCAGTAAGTTCAGCAGAATAGACAGAAGCATCGGAATGGATATGTTCCAACAGTATCTGAGAAGGAGCCCCAGGCAGTAGGCTGCACAGGCCACTCCATCCTCAGACTTGGAACCGTCAGTGAAAACTTTTTTGATAGGATGGGAATTTGGAACAGAGGTCAGCATACAATGCCTTGTACGCCAGAGAGCTGGTAGACTCTTTGCAAAAAGCTGCAAGATCGAAACGAATCTCTGGTGTGAAAAAGGTCCACGGAGGTTGATCCGGAAATTGGAAAAATCGGAAACTACTCCCAGGTTTAGACCTGCATTCCGCACGTGAGGCTGCATACGAAGCCCAAACGGCGGAATACAATTCGGGTTTGTTTCAAACTTACTTTGGAACGGAGGGTCAAAAACACAGTCATAGGCAGGATTTGCGGTTCTGAGAACAGTCGGATGTAATAATTCAAAGACAGTTTCAGCCTGCGGTTGGACAGTGAAGGTTCACCTGCCTCTGCGTACAGGCTGTACACAGGGGTGTGCGGAACGCTCCAAGACAGAGACGAAGCCCTTGATGGTGGATAGGGTCCAAGAGTTTGAGGTAAGATGATCTTGCGGAGCCGTACACAGCACAACCGTTGTCCAGTTTGGAACGGACCAGGGCTCTGTAGAGGTGCAACAAAGTTTTCTTATCAGCGCCCCAGTCGGTGTGTGCTACGACCCGCAGAATATTCAGTGCCTTTTGGCAAGCAGTTTTGAGGTTTTTAATATGGCTGAGAAAGTTAAGTTTTTGGTCAAAAATGACTCCCAGAAATTTGGCCTCTTTAACAGCTGGAATGGGAGATTTCCCTACTTGAAGTTCCGGATCTGGAAAAAACTGACGGAAATTATGGAAGTGAATACACTGGGTTTTTGTAGCAGAAAAGGTGAAACCGTTTTCATCCGCCCACCGATGGATTTATCTACGCAAAGCTGGAGCCTGCGCTGGACACTCGGGTACAGGCTTCCAGTTGCGTAGACAGCAAAATCATCCACAAAAAATGAGCAGTCTGAACCCTGCTGAACTGATTTAACAATGTTGTTGATCTTAATACTAAAGAGGGCAGGAGATAGTATGCTCCCTGTGGAAACACCCAACTCCTGCTCGTGGACATCAGAGAGAGTGGTCCCAAACCCCGGGACCTGAAACTGTCGTTCCCCAAAAAAATTTTGAATAAAAAGCGGAAGATGACCTCGAAAACCCAGATGTGGAGATCATGAAGTATCCCCGACTTCAGGTGGTATCGTAGGCCTTCTCCAAGTCAAAGAAAATTGCCACTGCATGCTGTCTGTTTAAAAAAGCGTTCCTAAGTGTAGATTCCAGACGAATCAAGTGGTCAACTGTACTACGATGTTTGCGGAAACCACACTGTTTCTTTCGCCAAAAGGCCATCGGTTTCGAGTTTCCACATGAGCCTAGCATTGCCCATTTTTTCCATCAATTTACAGACACAGCTGGTCAAAGCTATGGGACGGTAGTTAGATGGATTAGAAAGATCTTTTCCAGGTTTGGGATGGGAATAATGAGGCTGTCCGCCAAGAGGTGGAAAGCAACCTGTAGTCCACACGTGGTTGTATACCTGTAACAGGATGTTCAGACCTTCTTGCGGAAGATGTTTCAATAGTTGATAATGTATGTCATCTATACCTGGAGAGGAATCGCTGCAGAGAGTAAGGCAGATTTCAGCTCGTTTAATGTAAAAGGAAGATTGTAGACTTCCATGTTGTCGGATGAAAAGTTGCAGGGAGATTTTTCTTTTAGGGCTTTGTGTTTGACAAAAGTGACTGATTTATTAGAAGGGGAGGAATTCTTTTCAATGGTTGAAGCAAGCAGATTAGCAACTGCTTTCTTCTCTGTTATTAAAGAATCCGAAAACTTGAGATGGTTCACAGTGGGACAGGTGTTTTTCCCTTTGATTTTCTTAATGATGTTTCCACACTTTTTTCTTAGAAGTTTTTGATGTCAGCCTGGAGCAGAAGCTTCTCCAGGACCGACGTTTACTGATTTTAAAAGTGTGTCTTGATTTAGCACGGAGTTTGTGATGGGCTCGAGCGTTGGGACCCGAAGGTCGTTGGTATACCTGACGCTGAGCCCGTTTTCTAACTTTGGAAATTTGTTGGCATTCTGAATCGAACCAGGTGTTTGGGCATTTGAAGTTTATCGGAAGACACTGGAATACAGGCTTTAGCACATTTGATCATAGTGTTGTCAAGATTCTGCTGGGTCTGGACTCTGAAAAAAATCAGTGTCCTGGAATTCTTTTGAAATAGTGGCTGCAAAAAGATCCCAGTTGCTTTTTTATAATTGAGATGTTGAGAGACAGAGACGTGTTCAGTTAATACAGGTTGTAGAAGGACAGGGAAATGGTCACTTCCGTGCAGATCGTCATGGACAGACCACTCATAGTCCAGGACCAGCGAGGGGTCACAAACCGACAAATCTAAACACGAAAGTGAACCTGTGGAAGAGTGGAGGTAAGTTGCAGATCCGTCGTTCAGACAACACAAATCCAAGTCTGAAAGGACATCCTCAATCAGCAGACCTCTGGTGACGTACCGGCACTACCCCAAAGAGGATTGTGACCGTTAAAGTCACCCAACAGCAAAAAAGGTCGAGGAAGTTCTCCTATCAGACTGACAAGGTCCTGACGACAAACCGGGACAGAAGGAGTAGATAAAGAGAACAGATGGTCACAGTCCCTTTTGGAGAGTGACTCTCGCAGCTACAGCCTGAAGCGAGGTAGACAGAGCGACAGGACTATACAGCAAAGTTTTGTGTAGGAGAAGGGCAACACCGCTGACAGTCCCACATGGATGGTTGTGCAGGTATTGAAAGAATATTAAAGCCAAAAGAGTAAAGGTCTTCTGGCTTTGATATGAGTTTCCTGAAGAGCCACGACGGAGGGTTTTATAGGGCTGACACAGAAGCTGCAGCTCCTCAAAGTTGGAATTTAATCCAGGATATTCCAATGTAATATTGTAAATATCCATGGTGCAGAGGCGAAAAGGAGAGAGATCAGGTCATCTCCTCATCGACATCTGCCGCAATGGAGTGAATTTATTTTGTATTTCACTGGACTGTGTTGGTCTTTGGACCTGCTGGCAGACTTGCCCGCAGTGACAAAGGCCTGGAGTTTGGAGAGGTGAGGTCTGGATTTGGGAGATGGTGGAGGTTTTTCCTTATCTCCACCATCTCCACACTGGGGGGAACTCCCTTGCCCGCACGGGCACTGGACAGAGGGGTTCGAGGGGGAACTGCTGGTTTTTTAATCTGCCCAGCAGCAGATGTTTGTAGACTGCTGGGCAGTCTGAGGGGTGGCGGATTTTTTGCCTCCGCCAGGGGCAATCATTTTGGGTTGAGAGGTGGTGGACCTGCTTCCACCAAGTTTGACAGTTCGGACTTGCAGTGTCTTCGAGAACGTAAAGTCATCAGTCTGACAGCAGACTGATCGATGTGGAAACTGTGGGAACTTTCCGTACAGCCGAAGCATAGGAAGAGGCTGTCGGCGTCTGACTGCCCACAACCTGCTTGCGGGCTTCAAAAAAAGGAAATTTCTTTTCAGTCTTTAGTCTTTGAATTGCGGATTCCTGAATCCAAAAAGGACAGTTTCTTGAAGAGGGGATGGTCGCCACCGCAGTTAGCACAATGTGCGGATCTTGACACGGCCCATCATGGTTGCCTTGCAGCAAACACCGCATACCTCTTGCCCTGAACAGCGGTCCCTGACATGGCCAAACTTCTGGCACCTGAAGCACCTCAATGGGGACGGCACATATAGCTGAACATGAAACATTTAGGTAACCAACCTTGATGACCGGAGCAGCACAGGGTTGCAGAAGGTCAGAAAGAGGGTGTTGGTGGCCCACTCTCTCTGAACCCTTCTTTATCGTCACCCTGCGCACCTCCGTCACACCCTGGGACGCCAGCTCCGTTTTTATTTCCGCCTCTGAAACACCCGCCCGATCTCTGCATCGAATCACACCTTTGGATGAATTTAATTGCTTATGGGGAGTCACCCTGATCTCCCTATCCACAAGCTTTTTTGCCTTCTGCAACTGTTCGGATTGCTTCTGTGATCGACATTGAAGAAGAAACGAACCATTCCTCAATCGTTTTATGGACCTAGGTTCACCTGCTATACCATGAAAGCCTTTTGTACAGCAAAAGGGGTCAGAGCTGAAAGGGTCTCTCCTGCTCTGTCCCTTCACCACGAGCCAGGAAGCCAGAACCTGTCTTCTGTCTTACCTCACTGTCAGAATCACTGTCTGTTTCAAATTCCCTGAAATAGGGGATACTGCCTTCTCTTCCTTTTGGGGGGGGGGGGGGGGGGGGGGTAGTTTTTTAATGAAGTCATATTTAGTTTATTGTGATTCATCTCTCCCTTACCCACCCACCTTGGAGTCCAACTAAGGGGCCAGGGCCAAGAAACCAATGTCTTGACCCCTTCCAGGCTTCGGGAGAGACATACGACAAGCAGAAGCAACCAACCCTATCCCCCCTGATCATGCTCAACTCCCGGGAACAGAGAGCTGAGCACTGCAGGGGTTTACTTGGCCAGCTGGGGAACTGCCCGTCTTGACCCAACCCCAAGAAGGGAGCCGATTAGTACACCCGGGCCAAAGTGTACCCCTGTCTAGGAGAGGTCCGAGCCAAAGTGATGTGTTGAGAGCGCTGGCCCTCTCAATCACCAGGATCTCATTCCCTCCGACACAGGTCGCACCGCACGGCAAACGCGGCGGATCTTAAGGAGACCACAGAGAGAAAAGGAGTGTGGAAAAGAAGACTTGAAGGGGAGACGAAGATAGAAAAGGGCCAAATAAGGGAGGCAGAAAACAAGAAAAGGAGAAAGGCGGGTTACTCTTAGTCAGGATCCTCACCCCTTTGCCTATCTGACATGGGAAGCCCTACCAGGGGGATCAACTCCTTACCACGTTACGCTTAGGCCAAACAGCATCTGCACCTCTCAGGCCTAGAAGCAGTATGAAAAAAACAGCCTATCTCCAAGTATTGATGCCCCCGCCAGCAGAGCCTAAGGGATCACTGGACCACGCAAACCCTCCGACCACGACAAGGTCGTAACCCCCCGGAGGGCAGTGGCTGAATCAACAGGCAGAAGAACGGTCACCCTGAAAGAACTTTTCACTTGACTGAACTTCTTCTTTAATGTTTCCATCTTCTCATCCTCAAGATTCCCCCCCCCCACCCTTTACTCATCCATGCCTCCTCACTACCCAGCCACACACCAAGTCACAGTCCAAATCCCAGCGTTTTGGTCCACAGTGTAATCAACAGACCTTCCAGTCTCCACATCAACACACTTCCGTACGGTGTTGATGTCAGAACACCTTACAGTCTCCACATCAACACACTTCTCTGCAGGTGTTGATGTCAGAACACCTTCCAGTCACCACATCAACACACTTCTCTGCAGGTGTTGATGTCAGAACACCTTCCAGTCACCACATCAACACACTTCTCTGCAGGTGTTGATAACAGAACACCTTCCAGTCACCACATCAACACACTTCTCTACAGGTGTTGATGTCAGAACACCTTCCAGTTCACCACATCACACACTTCTCTGCAGGTGTTGATGTCAGAACACCTTCCAGTCTCCACATCAACACACTTTTCTACAGGTGTTGATAACAGAACACCTTCCAGTCTCCACATCAACACACTTCTCTGCAGGTGTTGATAACAGAACACCTTCCAGTCTCCACATCAACAAACTTCTCTACAGGTGTTGATGTCAGAACTCCTTCCAGTGTCCACATCAACACACTTCTCTGCAGGTGTTGATAACAGAACACCTTCCAGTCTCCACATCAACACACTTTTATACAGGTGTTGATAACAGAACACCTTCCAGTCACCACATCAACACACTTTCTCTACAGGTGTTGATGTCAGAACACCTTCCAGTCTCCACATCAACACACGTTTCTACAGGTGTTGATAACAGAACACCTTCCGGTCTCCACATCAACACACTTTTCTACAGGTGTTGATGTCAGAACACCTTCCAGTCTCCACATCAACACACTTCTCTACAGGTGTTGATAACAGAACACCTTCCAGTCTCCACACTTCTCTACAGGTGTTGATAACAGAACACCTTCCAGTCACCACATCAACACACTTCTCTACAGGTGTTGATGTCAGAACACCTTCCAGTCTCCACATCAACACACTTCTCTACAGGTGTTGATAACAGAACACCTTCCAGTCTCCACATCAACACACTTCTCTACAGGTGTTGATAACAGAACACCTTCCAGTCACCACATCAACACACTTCTCTACAGGTGTTTTATGTCAGAACACCTTCCAGTCTCCACATTAACACACTTCTCTACAGGTGTTGATAACAGAACACCTTCCAGTCACCACATCAACACTTCTCTGCAGGTGTTGATGTCAGAACACCTTCCAGTCACCACATCAACACACTTTTCTACAGGTGTTGATAACAGAACACCTTCCAGTCACCACATCAACACACTTCTCTACAGGTGTTGATAACAGAACACCTTCCAGTCACCACATCAACACACTTCTTACAGGTGTTGAAAACAGAACACCTTCCAGTCTCCACATCAACACACTTCTCTACAGGTGTTGATGTCAGAACACCTTCCAGTCTCCACATTAACAGACTTCTCTACAGGTGTTGATAACAGAACACCTTCCAGTCTCCACATCAACACACTTCTCTACAGGTGTTGATGTCAGAACACCTTCCAGTCACCACATCAACACACTTCTCTACAGGTGTTGATAACAGAACACCTTCCAGTCTCCACATCAACACACTTCTCTACAGGTGTTGATAACAGAACACCTTCCAGTCTCCACATCAACACACTTCTCTACAGGTGTTGATAACAGAACACCTTCCAGTCTCCACATCAACACACTTCTCTACAGGTGTTGATAACAGAACACCTTCCAGTCACCACATCAACACACTTCTCTGCAGGTGTTGAAAACAGAACACCTTCCAGTCTCCACATCAACACACTTCTCTACAGGTGTTGATAACAGAACACCTTCCAGTCTCCACATTAACACACTTCTCTACAGGTGTTGATGTCAGAACACCTTCCAGTCACCACATTAACACACTTCTCCACAGGTGTTGTCAGAACACCTTCCAGTCACCACATCAACACACTTCTCTACAGGTGTTGTCATAACACCTTCCAGTCTCCACATCAACACACTTCTCTGCAGGTGTTGATAACAGAACACCTTCCAGTCTCCACATCAACCCACTTCTGTACAGGTGTTGATAACAGAACACCTTCCAGTCTCCACATCAACACACTTCTCTACAGGTGTTGATAACAGAACAACAAAGACACTACACAGGGTACATTCTGTCCATTGCTTTTACACTGTGTTTTGTCATCATACAAGACTGGTTTCATTTTTTTTTAAATCTCATTGTTCTCACCCATCATGCAAAAACCAACTAACCTGAACCTGAAAATGCGTATCATTTAACAGAACAAATGTACACATGAACTTTCTCTTTTGCTTTGTTTTTGCATTCAGGACTAACACTTATTCCCATATGGTACCATCCTGATTCTAATTTGTGTGCATGCTTCACTTTGATTTCCTGGCTTGTAACTCAGACAAGGTATTTCATATCAACCTGAGAAAATAACATTATCAACATTTCCAGAGTATCCAGTTTTCTTGAGAATTGTGATTTGCAAGGCATAAAATAACTTGTGCATGGACAATGGTTTCTAAGCAGCTGATCTGAATATAGATTGTTAATAGATAACGATTTCATGGCTGATGCTTCTAAATAAATAATCTGTTAGGTAACTGTGACTGAATGTTTCCATGGTAATCAACTGGGTTAATAATTAAGTACTCATAAAAGTGGTATGATTTCTGACCAGTTGAATAACTATTTTTGAAAGTGGTAAGTTTTTTAATTGTCCTTACGAAAAGAATTTTTGTTCACAGGTAAACAGCCTGGTAAAGAACCAAATGTCTTCATTGTGTCGAGTGTGTCAATGTTATGGGGGGAAAAAAGATGTTTGAGAGTAAACACCAATTCAAATTATCTTTTAGAAACTTATATTTGCTGGCAAACATCAGTTAAAACTGTATTTAACTTGATTTACTTTTCTGGTCAATTATCATGTTCACAACAGAGCAAAACTGCACCAAAAATACAAGTACTTTTTTCATAACTAGCACAGAACAGACAAACTGATCACTGAAAAATATAATCACACTGAAAGTGGAGTTTGGACAAGTTTAGAAGTACCTGTCATTAACAGGGCATTGGTTGAAAACATTGACACAAAATAGGAGATAACATGATTAATGATACCCTGATTGCCACAAACAGGAGATCACATGTGTGTGTGTGTGTGTGTGTGTGTGTGTGTGTGTGTGTGTGTGTGTGTGTGTGTGTGTGTGCGTGTGTGTATGTGTGTGTATGTGTGTGTTGTGTGTGTGTTGTGCTTGAATGCCAAAGTGTTTATGTGTTTTTATGTATGTAAAGGTCTGTGACTCATGCTAGCTTCTGGTTCATATTTGTACAAAATCCACAAATACATGGGACTGTGTTGCTGTGAACACATTAATTTCTGAGAGGTGAGAGGTTGGGAGCAGGAGGGGTGGGGGAGGGGGGCTCATCTTGTAAAACTATTGATTTGATACTGGATATCACCATCTGTGCAAGAGCAAATTAAAAAAAACAAAAAACAATCATCAGTGATTTGATCGATGATTAATTAAATCAGGAACATTCAGCACTTGACTGATCAAATACACACTTCAAAAAACAGAACATCACCACAGGGTTGATACTAAACATTCAAAAAAACAGAACATCACCACAGGGTTGATACCATGAGTTTTAGGTTATTAACTTAACCTTGCCGGTTGATTACTTTGGTACCAACTCATAACCAAAGCGCTATTTGCCAATCCATTTCCATCCTTCCAGCATGTGCCAGGCATCATTAGTTACCTGCAGATTCATTAAGCTTCAAGCCACCTGCCTCGCTGATCCGGCATACATTTGGTTAAAAAAAAAATCAATAGCAAGACCACTGCTGCTCAGACCTCCTCCTGAAGGACCACAGTAATTGGCCTATGTTCCCATGATGGATAGTTCTTTGTTGTGTGCCACTATCAGCATTAGGTGAGGAACTCGGGGCAAACAACAGACCTGACCCCTTACTGAGAGACTGTCACATCATGACGGGACCATTACTGGGATTTTGTGGGCAAAGAATGATACAGACCTACATGCTACTGTGACAGACATGCGGACAGCCAGTCTGCTGTTGTGCTTAATGTATTTTCTGAGTGTGTGGGTGTGTGTGTGTGTGTTGTGTGTGTGTGTGTGTGTGTGTGTGTGTGGTGTGTGTGTTTGGGTGTGTGTGTGTGTGTGTGTGTGTGTGTGTGTGTGTGTGGTGTGTGTGTGTGTGTATCTGAGTGTGTGTGTGTGTGTGTGTGTGTGTGTGTGTGTGTGTGTGTGTGTGTGTGTGTGTGTTTGGGGGGGTGTGTGTGTGTGTGTGTGTGGTGTGTGTGTGTGTGTGTGTGTGTGTGTGTGTGTGTGTGTGTGTGTATCTGAGTGTGTGTGTGTGTGTGTGTGTGTGTGTGTGTGTGTGTGTGTGTGTGTGTGTGTGTGGTTGTGTGTATGTGTCTGAGTGTGTGTGTGTGTGTGTGTGTGTGTGTGTGTGTGTGTGTGTGTGTGTGTGTGTGTGTGTGTGTCAGTACAACCGTGAGTTAATCTGACAATAAATTGGTTTCAGTCAGTCAGTGTGTGTGTGTGGTTGTGGTTGTGTGTGTGTGGTTGTGTGTATGTGTCTGAGTGTGTGTGTGTGGTTGTGTGTGTGAGTGTGTGTGTATGTGTGTGTCTAGGGGTGAACGAACTGGAGAAAGGTAAAGGGAGGCAGAGGGCACATATGCTTGTATGCATTCATGTTTTTGTGCACACATCATATTTCAAATCACCAAAAAATTAACTATTCTATATTTTTTCCCTGCAAAGAGATCATTTCAAACTCACTGAAAATGTGAGCTACAGTTGACTTCGTTACTAGCTTTCCACTACTAATTTCTCTTGATATTTAGCGCAAGTCAATAAAGTCAGTGACAGAATCAACGTATACACTGGTGGCACTGCGTGAAACTTTTAAAACCAAGTCTTACAATTTTGTAATGTAGATGATTGGAATGATCTGATCAATATTACCATGCCTAGACAGATTCTTTAGCACTTTTTAGTTACTAAGAAAACTAAAAAGAGAAATATACACACACACGCGCGCACACATACACACACACAGACATGCATGCATGCATGGATGCACACACAGACAAGTAAGAACATACACACATACATGCTTTCCCTTTGTGGCTAATAAAACCATTAACAGTGCATTGGCAGTTTAGCAATGTTCTTTTTTCAAAGCAAGATGTTTACCACCTGAAAATATTCAATTGAAAATAAAGACAGAATTTTTTTTTTTTATACAACAGATTTCTGTTGCTGGTGTTACAAAATTGAAGAAAACATGCTGTCTCTAAAATCTAGCTGATTTTGTTTAACAAAGCTTTTGATCTGGCACCGAGACCTTCCTCAGTTGGGGCTCTGGGTGACTCTGGGTGAAACAGGTTCTACCCTCTGTCCACAAAGTAGATTTACTACTTGTCAGCAAATGGAACAAAGCTCAAATCTGAAGTCCTGCCGAGTTATGGTTCTTTTCCACCAAATCCAAAGGCTTCTCTTAAGTCTTGTCTTGTAGATCCTTCACCTCCAACTATAATAAACAAAGCCTTTGTAATCAGAAAGAACAATGTCTCTACAGAGATACTGGATTTAAAATTCCTCCCATCTGTTGAAATGTTCCCTTGATATGTGACCACAGAGCAGAACCAGCTTAACCAAGAACCACTCCGCCTGATGAGGGTCTCAACAGCAAATTAAAAATTCATAGAACTAGTCCTCCAGCGGAAGGTCTCAATAGCAGACTGAAAGTTCATGTAACCAAACCACTCTGGTTCTGAAGATAAGTTTTCTACAACTGGTGTGCGAGGTAAATCCTTCTTTATTATCAAAATCAGCAATTAACCACCATCATGTCATGACTGAACAGTCAGGGTTCCCAGGTGATGGGCATGAGGCCAAAAAAGGACCTTTAAAGGACTTTAAAAGGACCTCAAATCAGTTTAAAAGGACCTTTGCCAACATGGAGGGAGGGGGGGGGGGGGGGTAGACAAGGCGGGAAAAAGAATCTATCCTGTAAATGTTACTCAAGAACTCAGCATATAGCTGTTCCCCAAGCTGTTTGTTATGTTCGCATGTTCGCAATCCATCATGTTATGTACCTATATTTATTTGGGTAATAATATTTTCATCATTATTGCCCCACTCTTTTAATGAATTTCTATACAGGGAACATTTTAACATAGATAGCAAGAGCGAAAATGTTAAGTCAGCTATATGCTGCGAACATTAGCACCGCGTCTGCACTGTGGAACCCGTGAGGTCAAAAAAGCTGGATTGCAGCAACGCACCAGCAGAAGACACAAGCCACTGCCCGCAGCTTCGCGTCGTCTGCTAGCTAAGCTTACTAAACAGAAAGCCCACTGATAGGCCTAGCGTTATAGGCCTGCCTACCGCGTTTCAGACGATCGCGTCGGCATCTGTCAACTCTTTGCAACTTGCAAAAGTACGGTTTGGGTTGTGGAAGATGTATCGGTTTCGTTTTCAAGCCTCCTTCTCTTGAAAAAAGAGGACTAAACAGTACCTTTCAAAAATTAAAAGGACCTCCTCGTGAGTTAAAAGGACCAACTTGCTGAATCAAAGGACTTAAGGCAATGTGAGGCAGTAAAATCTAATTTTCAGAATATAGGAAATAAGACATTTTTTGTCATTTGAATTGATACTACTATGAGTCCTAACACAAAATATACCAAAAAATCAACCTTATTTTTTACCGTTGCCATGGCAACCAAGATAAACATCCGCCATATTGGATTTTTAAGAAATGATTTTACTCAGGTATTATCCATCACAGATCCATGATTTTTGGCACACATGTACACTATGAGTATCTTTACATTCTAATAGAGAGATATTTTTGATTTTGTGCAAAATTAATTTTTAATGATTTTTCAGAAAATATTGCCTCAAATTATCAGCGGTATCATGCAATCGACATCATGAAAATAAAAAATAAAACAGATTTTTTAAAAATCATTCTATAAAAATGTCAATAAGACAACAATGTACAAATGTGCCAAATTTCATTAGATTTGAATAGACAGTTTCTGAGAAATTTTAATACTTGTACAGCATGCGGAGCAAAAACAGAAAATGAGAAAAACGCAGACAAAAGGAGCACAAACATAGTGACACAGACATGGTTTACTTACAGACTTGGTAACAAGTTTTAGATCCCCCAGCCAGCCCCACAGCACAACACCACACAGTCAGAACTGCCCTGCAGCATAGGCAGGCCCCCTTCCAGCATCATCAGCTCCTCCTGTCTCTTCAGTCGGGCAGCTCGAACTGTGTCCCGCCGCTTGTTGGCCTTGTCTCTCTGGAACTTGACGCTGTTCCTCTCCCTCTTCTGCTGCCTGCTTGCCCCTAGCCTCTTCATGCGAGTTCCTCTTTGAAAACCAAAGAAGCTGGCAGTGTCCTGAGCAGCACTAGGGCCAAAGTTGAACTCACTGATGGCTGTGTAGACTGCAAACATCACCCGCCGGCGTGAGGCAAACTTGTCCTTGGTACAGCGGGACCAGATCAGGCTGTGCAAGCACTCATTGGAGTTTTGTGTTTTGCCAGCAACACACCTGCTTAGAAGCTGAGTGTCTGTCAGCCTTTCATAGATGGGTTCCAGGTGCTGGTGCAGTTTACTGTAATTGAGAGGGTGTGGATAAGCTTGTCATGGTGACCGGGAACCTGACGTTGAGCCAGAGCAGCCTGATAGAAGCACCAGGAGTCAACACCCACAGGGCCAGTTCATGCTGGGGCTTACTTTCAGTAGAATAACAGTGTTGAAGAGAAGCCTTGATGGCCTTTTTCATTTCTTCAGCACTGCTACTCTTGCGGATGGCACGGTTGTAGTAGATGGTCAGCTTCCGTATGGCATTCTGTGTTAGATTACCACGGCCACGACCTCCAAGGTGATACCTTTCTTGCGACAATCCACCACTAGATTTCGCAAAGCTGAACCAAGCCGCTTGCTGACATGATTGATGCATTCTTCCTTCTCAATCTCCACCTCATCACCGTAAGGCTTGATGGCTGTCAGCTCATTGTAGGTCTTGGCATCCCCATCTGACAGCAGGACAGTGTATCGCAGTTTGTAGCGTTCCACTGAGCGCCGCCAGATCACACGAGCTGCCTCCACCTCCATCATGCCAGAGGATCCTGTACACATAAAGTTTGATACAATGTTACAGGACTGATCTGCCTGTTATCATGTGTGTATGTGTGTGAGTGAATGCATTTTTATACATAAATGTACAACTTTGCTTTCATGATTTACAACACACACACACACACACACACACACACACACACACACACACTCACTCACTCACTCACACACACAGTCACACACATAACTTGACATCAAAACCAAATAAAACAAAAATAAATCTGGAAGACTTTCTTTGATTCTGTGTGTGTGCGTGTGCGTGTGTGTGTGTGTGTGTGTGTGTGTGTGTGTGTGTTCAAGTAGTTCACACTGCTTTTCAGTTTTCCGTTTGATTTTTTGTTCATAATTTTTTTCAAGCATACTGTCAATACAAAACTGAGACACTTGAAATAATGCAAAAAAAGGACAAAAAATATAGCTCACCTGTAAAATTCTTGTCACATGTTTCAAGATGTTGAACCACCCATGCAGGATACTCCATAGGGTTCTCTGCATACAGTTTCTTCCCCGTGGATTCACACACTTGACAGTAGGTGCACATGACATGAGCATCAAGACACAGCCCTGTCAGAAGATCCACCACACAACCTACTCCAATATGAGAACTGTGTCCTCTGGTTAGCCAAGTGCCATCAAAACTAACACTGATGTCAAGCACATCATCAGGGCCAAGGGGGGTGCCGGTATGTTGTGCATGGACTTGCCTCACATACTCTGCTGTGAGTGCAAAGTATCTTTCAAAGTCTTCTAATTTATTGTATAGTTTGCCTGCTTTCTTGTGAAAAGTTTTGTGGTGCAGTCCTTGGAGATCCAAGCTTTCACAAAATTTGTTGAAAGTTGTTGCTCCCAAACCACACACTAATGCAGAATACACAGCTTGCCTGTTGACAGTGTAATCTTTCATCTCTCCACCACCTCTCTCTGCTAAAAAATCTTCTGTGCCCTCTACAGCTTGTTCACAGCTATAACAGTACACATATCCGTGCACAGCTAACCCACATGGTTTCTTCCTATCAGTTCTGAAACACGTTTCATTTTTGCACTGGGAGCAACTTAGTTTTTTCACAAATCTGTCAACACAGCTGAAGTCGACAATCCCTCGCTTCGACGATGTGCTCTCCTCGACACAGTCACCAAAGGCTGATGTAGAGGCACTCTCCAGATTTCTGACAGCTTCATATGACTGGTGTTTGAACTGTGTGCGGGTTTTACCACCTAACACAGAATTCTGAACACGTGTTGATGTTGATGGCACTGACGAACACGAAGCAGTGCTTGTTGAAGGCACTGACGCCGGGTCATGCTCAGGGCCGATTCTCGTCGATCTTCCCCTTTCTTGCGAAGCTTTGCACTGCCTTGCATACGCGAGGTGGTTTTTTCGCTTCGACTTGCTTTTCTTAGCCGACTGAATAGTAGACTTTTTTACACGAGCCATTTTTTTAACTCTGGTGTTCGATCGAACACGATGTAAACAACCGCCATTTGCAATCTCGAGGGTGTCACGTGACCCGAATCAACGAATCACGCGGCTCGTTTCCGCGTCATTCTCCATATAAGGAGAATGTGGTCATATGCTAATGATCTAAAACGACTTCCAGTCGGAACTGAGTGGAATTTGGTGGAAAATGCTCTGCTGTATGGTGTAGGGGAGACAATCTAGTTTCCTATGATGTGTGGCATGACGAGGTTCGGGAAGAAGAAATGCCTGTCACTAGGTCGGAAAATCATCATTTGAGAACTTTTATGACACAAACGAACGCAAACACGAATGGGTTAGGGTTTTAAAAGCATTTTTATTTCAAAATCACATCATTTCAGTGCAATTCAAGTATGGAATATGAAAATAGACGTTGTAGTTAGTAAAAATGTGAAAATCTAAAAATAGCCAAAATGACCCAATTTTGACATATTCACTGCCGCACATTGCCTTAAAAGGCCTTTTGACAAAAATCCCATTTATAAGGACTTCAAAGGACCCTACGAACGCTGTGAACTAATCATTGGCAAAATAAAAGAAAACGCAACTTCCCTCCATTCCACACTTTCTCTCCCTCTCTCTCTCTCTAAAATCCATAAAATCTAACACAATATGCAACATACGCATGCAAACACACACATGCACGCACACATAAAACATTGGGAAAGATACAACTCAAAAACTCTGGGGTAAATCAAGTCTTCCTGCACCTAGTCTTCCAGTCTGTCTTTGCTACTTTACTCAAATCTGCAAAACACATGGCAAGACAGCAGAAAAAAAACCCAAAAAAAACAAATTGGAGGCGACAGAAGGGACAAAGACGGACAGAGAAAGGAATTTTCTAACTAAAAGCAGCTTTTAGATATTCTTACCTATCCAAACAAATGAGCTACACGTATTTGGTGTGAATTCATGCCTACCAATCTTGATCCCCCAAATTCAAAAATGACAGGCAAGGGAGCTAATCCAAACCTCATAGCGCATATATATGGTCTCCACAAGACCTCCCTTGGGCAGTTAACTTTTTCCCTTGTCATGAATAGTTTCTGCATATTTCCTTGCACAATGCAGGGAGGTTGGAGGGAGTGCTCCTGTTTGGATAGACAGCTATAATTATCTAGAAATATTTCTAGCAAAAAAATTCATTTTCTCATCCCTGTCTGTCAAAACAAATGCCAATCTGACAAACAAGGATGGCAGGTTATTGAACATGCCCCCCCTAAACACAGGAGACAGATACCATACCAGACAGCATACAAAATGCTGATGACACCGTTAACACTGGCATGAACCAGAGTTAAACATGTGCCAAAAAAAAGTTATCTCCCATGAACAGGCTTTAAGAATTTGAAGAATTTGTTCCCGCAATCCCACACGAAACATGCTTCTGAAAAGACAAGGATCAGCAATTACCTGTAAGCAAATCACAAAATCAATGTATCCTTACAATTAGGAAAAGAAGTGAAAGAAACCAAAAAACACTGTCAGGAAAGAAAGGAGAACAGGACCCAAACAATCAGACCAAACCTTCAGCTGCTTTCTGTTTCCGAGGATTAGAAAAGAAAAAAATCAGTCTGAACAGCCAAAGGAGTGTTCCTCAAAACTGGAAGATTTTCCAGAAAACGTGCCCGAACCGGAGGAAAACTGAAAAGCATAAATAAAACTCCAACAGGGATTTGCTGAATATGCCATTTTCAAGGCAGACCTTTCTTGTGGACTGAGAGGAGACTGACTTCTCCTCTTGGTAAGAATGTTAAAAAACGACAACAAAACTCAACGTCTTAATGAGCTGAATCAAAATACAAGAACGGACGTGTCCCCTGAACAATGGGCCTCGCATTACTCATGGCAGCTCGCACTAGTTTCACCTCTGATAAGGGAACAGGAACATCACCCTCATCATTCAAACCATCATCATCATCTTTATCATCCAACAAATCAGTTTGCTCATCAACACTCCATCTGACACTGAACGTACTTGAGCCTTGACAGTCAGCTTCGTTCCTTGCCAGGTCACCCTGTCCTCCCAGCCACTGTCATGTCCGCCAACCCTCTGGAGTCAATGTTCAGGAACCAGGGGATGATGGGCGGGGTGGGCTGAAGAGCAATCATTTTGGGAGGGTTGCAACTATGCAGTGTGTACTGAGATGTGTGCCGGACAACTCATGTGCCAAAGTGGGAGCATCATAATCGAAGGACCTAGAATTACAGAGACTGACAAGCAAATCGAATTTGAGTGTTTCTTTCCAGATCATTATACTTCAGTCCTTACAGGAGCTATCTGGCTGAAACCCCGAGCACTTTGTGCACATAATGAAGATCTGGTGTGTGTCACTAGTAAACACTTATTCAAACAGATGTGACGTAAGCATGAGCCAGAACAGACAATGACAACAAAGCCAAAAAAAGAAGACACCGATGCTATGGTGTAGAGGGATTTGAAGCAGTCATCTGAAGAGCAGCACTCAAAAACTTCGACATTTCAGTCTGAAACACAGCCCCAAGAAAGCATGGAGAACAACAACTGGTCTTCAGAAACAAAGACCAAGGTTTAACCCAATGCCTACCGGATCGACCGAGATCGACCGCGAGATTTCCTCCTTCTGAATACCGGATCGACCGAGATCGACCGCTGAATACTCGGTCAACGACTTTCGCTTTCACCATCGCATATCCCAGAATGCAATTGCGACAGAAGAGTCTTCCGGTACTTCCGTTTCTGGACGCCATTTTGGTTTTTGTTGCATGAGTTTTGGTGGAGTAGTTTCGCTGCTGTGAATTTTCAAAGTTCGGCTTTTTTTCGCGAAGATTTTCTGGGAAAATGGCGGATCAAGTAACTATGCAACTTGCAGAATTCATTTTCTGAAGTGATATTGATGAAGAGAGCGTATTTGCGGGCTACACTCTTAAAGAAGATTTGAAGCAAGACGATTCGGACGTCAATCTTGACCTAGTTATGAATAAAGATCGACTGCTGACTGATTTTGAGGCCGGAATCAATAATGATTCAGGCGATGATAATGACGATGTCGAATAGCCCATTGCTGCTGGGCCCAGACCCCCCAAAAAAGAAATTCGAAAAACAAAACTTGCTAGAGATACTTTAATTCTTGACTGGAGTGGTTGGCTACAAGAAGTGAAGCCCCCCAAAAGTTTCCCTTGTTTTGATAGCCAGGAAACCGGGTCAGTCAGTGGGTGTGTCCCACGATTTGCCTGTAGGAGCATCACCTTTAGCTTTTTGATTTCAGAAGAATTTTGGTAGACTTTTAACGAGAAACAAATTTATTTGCTGCACAAAAGCAAGCAGAAAAGGATGAACATAAACTCTGGCCTGAAATAAAAACTGCCTGTTTATCAAAAAGCAAAGAGGAGCCGGACAAGAGGTACATCATCACCACAGTGTGTGTGTGGGGGGGGGGGGGGGGGGGGGTGGGTGCTCAGTGCACTTGTGCAAAAGCACATTTTTGTTGAATTCCATCACAATCTAAAGCCCAGTATTCAGTAATCTGTTCTTGTTATTTTTTCCCCTCAGTAGTTAGAAGACAAATCTTCTTGTATGTGATGCCTTCAGTTTTAACAAAATTGTTGAAGTTTGGGTTGTTTTTTGCTTCACAATAAAAGTTGATTATTTAGTGTGCATACCATACAGAATGACTTTATTTTGTTCCTGAAGGTTTCAGTACTTTGTTTAGACTTGGAAAATCACTCTGTGCTCCTAATCCATGATGTTCTGTGGGTACAGTGAATTTAGGGAAAATTGTTTTAGCACTGAGAATACCAAAGTACAGTTAGTCTGTTCGTTTTTTTTTTTTTCCCTCGTGTACCAGTTCACTATATGTGGGAGGAAATGGCTGTTTTGGATGGAGTGATGTCTTTGAATTTTTTTCATTATTTTTACAGAATAGATAAGTTAAAAACAAATTTTCTATTGAGGTTTCTTTATGGCAAGTGTGTATGTGTTGCGGAGTTACCTCTCTTGGCATGGTATTCTCATAGTCATATAGCACAAAGTCATGCGGTAGGCAGAGGGTTAAAGGCCTCTTGCGAAAATCCATAGCCGAGTCAAAACACAGAGCAATAATGTGCAGTGTTCAGAGGCCTAGATTAGTTCCACTGTCTTCCATTTAAAGTTTGGTTGTCCTGATTGGTAGGGTGGGAATTAGCATGTAGTGGGAATAAGGCTTCTTTTTGAAAAGGTGAGTATGACAAAGATAATCAAATCATGTTCACCTATACACAGAGTCAGAAACAATCACACTCACCTCTGAAGAATAGTCTGAGATGTTTTCGAAGTTCTCCTCGGCGTCATAATATTCCGACAAGGAAAAGCTCTCCCCTGACACTGACTGTGCCAGTACTCGTTCCTGTTGACACAGCATAAGTTAATGAGCTCTGATCTTGATAGACCAACAAACCACCTCCAAAGCAGACAACGTTGAATGAAACATGACTCGCTTATAGCCAGGAGGCCTAGCATACAAAACCCAGCTACCCAACTACTATTGCTATGTAAAGCACTTGTTTATTCAAAGAAAGAAAATCTTAAAGGAAAATCTCTTTAAAGTGTAGTCATATGAACAAACACACATAAACAAAGTGTCAATATATCTGATCATATGCAGAACAGCCAAAGGCAAATTGATCAGCAGACAATAAAAATTCATGTGTCAATAATTCAAGAGTATATTGTGAGACACATAGCCCGACAAAAAATCATTAAAAAAAAAAGGGGGGGAAAAAGGAAAAAGATTCTCATAACAACATCATAATTCATATGTACAACACTGTCACTGAATTCTGTCTTCAGCACAGTGTAAGAACGAATAACTAGGTAAGGTAAGGTAATGTTGCTTATAGCCCAGCCAACCACAAAGGGCCATATCAGGGCTGTCACGACGTTAAAATCAACTCACAAGGAACGAATAACTGGTAACTCAAACTTGAATATGACCGAATAAAGATATCCTAAACAAAATTTACATTTAACATATATCACAATCATTACAAATGTAGTTCACTTTTATTTGAACATTTTCATGTTTGTTAAGCAATAAACAAAGGGGTAGACATAACTCAGTTTATTCGATGTTTCCTGCTCTTGATTTCAAAAATGAAAAAAGTGTTACCGTAAATTAATGCCTGAAGATTTCTTTTTGCAGGTCAAGACCTCCTTTTTAAGACGTGAACTAGAACATCAGTACATCAACAGTGTGATGTCCTCTGAATGCATATTCTTCCCCTCTGTTTGCACCTTCTTCAAACTCCCTGAACTGTGTTTCAAACGAGTCCATATGCACCCATGAATGAATTTTCCATCTCTTGGACAAATAAAATTGTTATCCTTATCCTTATCCATGCTCTCCTAATACTGCTTGAATTGGATGCTTATCTCAGCACTTTATTTCCCATTGTAAGTCAAACGGAGACAGCCGACTCTCTAGCAGGTTTCCTTGAAACTTTGCTATTATCAACCTTTTCATTTTCGTCATACCTATCCAGCTAAAAACAAATGTACACAGCTGACCACACTGACGCATCTTACCCGCCCGTCCAGTCTAGGTGAAGCAATGGGCGAGGTGATGGTGACAGGGGGCACTTCAGGCACAATGGAGTCCGCGTGGATTTTGGCCAGCCTGGCTCGTAAATCACTGTTCTGACACTGGGCCTGTCCCATACCACAGCACTTTTACAACTCTCTCTCTCTCTCTCTCTCGCCGTCTCTTTTTTTCTCTCTCACTTCAATCTCTTCTCTTGAACTCATTCTGATTTGTTCTTTCTCCTTCTCTCCCTTTGACTCTCACTTTGATGCATGGAATATAAACTTGGACCCGTTTCATATCGAAGCAGTACACATAGTTTTGCATACACATACACAGACACTCCTATCTCAACTCAACCCTCAATGCAATAAATGGCATGCTATTTGTTTCAGTGTCACACACACACACACACACAATCTCTCTCTGTCCTTCCTGATATATGCTATGTTTTTGTTTTCATAGTAATTCCCCCCTCATTGCCTCCCCTCCATCCCCCCCCCCCCCCCCCCCTCGGCATCTCACACCCTGAAACACGCACGCACACACACAGACACACAAAGTTTTCTTGCTGAAAAACGAACTATATAGTTAGAAAACAAACTCTGAAATTAAATCAAATGACTGAAAAATTAAGAGACACAGCTTAGTAAAAGAGATGTCATTGTAAGCAGACTGGTCCACATATAACATCTACTTAGTCACAATGCTATATGTGCTAGAGGTAAACATTAGCATATATACACATCCATACAAACAAAGATAAGATAACTGAACAGAATTACAAATAAAAAAAATTAAAATAAGGATGGGGAAGTGGGTTTAGCTGGGAGGGAGGAGGGGGGGAGGGGGGGCACCCGTGGATGAATCCTAACAGACGTTTGATTCGCACATTGATGCAATGTGCTGGTCTGGCCTGAGTGAGAGACAGAGAAACAGAGATGAAAAGAGAAAGAGCGAGAGAGAGAGAGACAGAGGGGGGGGGGGGGGGGGGGGGGGGGGGGGGGGGGGGGAACCAGACAGAGGACAGGCAGAGCCAGATAAAAGATGCATTACTTAAAGGAGAATCACTGTGTTACTTAGACTTTATCCGACTATCATTCTTTTTTTTTTAATCAGAAAACTCTGGACCTGCTCTTTTACACATAGCATTGCACACATTTAGTTTTAACTCATTTCTTTCCCTGCCTGCTTACATCACTAAGCGCTTGCCGCAGCACCGAGATGGTGTGCTGCATGGAAGCTGTGGCACCACTCTCCCGTTCCAGGGAGTTTTTCAACCTCTCTCGCTCTGTGAACATCATGCGTAGCATTCCCTTCAGCTGTCCATGGACTGTTGGGAACAGGAAGAAAGACAGGTCATGCTCAAAACATGGCACCCATTTCACACAGCAAAAGGGTCGGAAATATCAAGGAAAGATCGTTCATATCAATGGTACCATTTAGCATTGCCCCCTATCACCGTCATTGTCCCATAAACCTTACAAAAATATTGTCTTAACTGGAAGGTGAGCCTGCTACAAGCGTACTAAGAATAATCATTTAGTGAGGTAATGTTGCCTATAGGCAAGCTGACCGCAAAGGGCCATATCAGGGCTGAATAATTATTTGAAAAATTAAAATAAAGCAAATCAGCATCGAGTCTTACTTGAGAAGAATTGTATTAGATTGTTTACATTTTTTTAATATAAAATGTTAACAAAAATGCGATAACGTTCAAAACTATGATTGCACACCATTCTCTGCAGCAGCAACAAAGTTTTCCCGCAAGCGGATCTCCTGAATGCGGTGCTCATGGGAAGGAGACGTCGGGGATTCTTGCGTGTGTCGGGCTTCAGGAAAGTTGGCAGTGTGCATCAGCAGGTTAGGGTTGGAAGCGCTGGCATGCAGCCTCTCCACAGGCGGGGCGCACAGCAGGTGACTGCTGTTGTTGGTGGTGCTGCCCTGCGGGTTGGCACATACAGAGGGCATCAACAACACACGCAACTCTTAGAGTCCACTCAAGGTCATGGGATATGAACACACCCAGGAACAACGGTTTGATAGCAGTTGCAAATGATTCCAGTCCCTACATACCTTTACGCTTGCTTGGTTCCTTTTTTTTTTTACTCACAAATTCATTGCAAATTGAAAGATAGATGCAGGAGTGAACACTGAATTAGAATATGTACATTATCAAACAAATGTCATATGCTCTCCCTCTCTCTTCATACACATGCATGCACGCATGCACGCACACGCATACACACACACATTAATTAACATGCATTGGAATATACATATTTGCTTGCATTTAACTTGGAGAAATATCAGTCCAAGATAACAAAAAAAACACCCAAATCCATTAGATATAAATAGATCAAAATGATAACATGCACACCATAAAAGTTACTATGTTCCAACACCACTCTTCCCTTTGTAGAGTACATTCCCATTCCCTTGCCATGACCAAACATTAATCAATCAAGTTGTTAGGAGATCACTATTCCCATCATCCACAACTTACGCATTGCATAGTCAGCCACACACATGTGTAGACAGTTTCTGCTGCCATTCCAATCCATGCATTTCATTTCAATCAAGTGGTTGTTAGATCACTATTCCCATCATCCACAACTTACGCATTGCATAGTCAGCCACACACACATGTATACAGTTTCTGCTGCCATTCCAACCCATGCCATGCCAGCTGCGAGGATTTTCAACACTTCCCCATCGGCAGCAAAGCTGCTTTACCAACAACATTCCCTATGCAGCATGACAGCAAAACCACACAACAAAGCGTATCATCTCAAGATAAACAAACAAACAGAAGGGAAATGAAAACATACAACAAATAAAACTGATAAGTTTTGAAAATCAATACTCCAAATTTCTTCCAATATTCAATACAGTTTACCTATCCCCCATCCCCCACCACACATCCCCCTTCACCCCTTTCACTCCTCCCTCTAGTCACCTGCCTTATCCATCCTACAACTCCGTTGCTTATTTTCAATGCCAACAGAAAGGACAAACACACATCTTCTGGCCGGTTCTGGCCCAAACCATCCTCAAGCTACCGGCACAGGCTTTTCTTTTTTTCCCCCGGTGAACAGAACAACAGTGAAACCAACACCAGGCGGGAGGATCTGGTGGGAGAGGTTCCAGTACAGACCAGCGTTAGAAGGGAAGGGGTCAGTGCAGAACAAGTCAGTGGCTGTGAAGGTACACAAAGTGAGGGAGGGCAGGTTCCCCATTACTGAGGGATAAAGACGTGTATTTCACGCAAGCAAACACACACACACCACACACACCGCACCAACTGGCTAGCTACCTAAACAAATGAAAAGGAGGAAACAAGAGTTGTTAATTAATCAATCTCCTTGCTGATTTGACAAATGTCAGGAAATTTGCTATAAAAAATTAAGAGAGAAAGAGCATAAACCTAACCTTTTCTTTCGCCAACACCTACTGAGAACATAAACTTTCCTCTGGAGCCAAATGCACTTTAAACACTATAAAAAAGACTTGAAAACAAAGGATAATCATTTAAAACCATACAAAGAAAAAAAATGTAAAACTACAAACAACGGAAAGAAGACCGCAAGACCAAGCGACAAAGGCTTCCTTAATGATATTCATTCCTTCCCAAATGCACTCATCACAAATGGAATTTCTTTTAGGATGCCAGAAAATTTTACATTGATTAAAAAACAAACATTATTGACGTTTCATTTTGCACTACATTTGTCCCAAACTGAACTACAAATATTTCCTTCCCCCAACCACATACATGACTTGTCCTTCCCCAACCGCCATACATCACACTTCCCTTTTACAACTGCCTACAAACACATTCCTTCATCAACTGCACCACTTACATTTCCTTCCCCCAACTGCACTACATCACATTTCCTTCATCAACTGCACTAAATCTCATTTTTCCCTTTATCAAAATGCACTTCATCACTTTCCTTCCCCCAAATGCATACATCACATTTTTCCCTTTATCAACTGCACTACATCACATTTCCTTCATCAACTGCACTACATCACATTTCCTTCCTAACGCACTACATCACATTTTCCCTTTACCAACTGCACTACATTCACCTTCCTTCCCCACTGTACTACATCACACTTCTTCCCAACTGCACTACATCACATTCCTTCCCCAACTGCACTACATCACACTCTTCCCTAACTGCACTACATCACACTTCCTTCACCAACTGCACTAACACATTTCCTTCATCAACGCACTACATCACTTTCCTTCCCTAACTGCACTACATTACACTTCCTTCACCAACTGCACTACATCACACTTCCTTCCCCAATGCACTACATCACATTTCCTTCATCAACTGCCTACATCACATTTCCTTCCCTAACTGCACTACTCACATTTCCTTCCTTACCTGCACTACTCACACTTCCCTTTATTAACTCACTACATCACATTTCCTTCCTTAACTGCACTACATCACACTTCCTTCACCAACTGCATACATCACACTTCCCTTTCCCTAACTGCCTACATCACTTTCCTTCCCTAACTGCACTACATCACATTTCTTTACCAACTGCACTACATCACAATTCCTTCCTTAACTGCACTACATCACATTCCTTCCCCAACTGCACTACAATCACTTTCCTTCCCCAACTGCACTACATCACATTTCCTTCATCAACTGCACTAAAATCATTCCTTCCTTACTGCACTGCATCACATTTCCTTCCCCAACTGCACTACATCAAAATTTCCTTCATCAACTGACATCACATTTCCTTCCCTAACTGCACTACATCACATTTCCTTCCCCAACTGCACTACATCACATTCCTTCCCCTTTAACTGCAACATCACATTTCCTTCCTTAACGCATACATCACATTTCCTTCTTTAACTGCACTCTCACATTTCCTTCATCAACTGCACTACATCACATTTCCTTTACCCAAATGCACTACACCACATTTCCTTCCCTAACTGCACTAAATCACTTTCCTTCCTTAAAAGCAACTACATTCTTTTCCTTAACTGCCCCTACATCACATTTTCCTTCCTTAACTTTCACTACATCACATTTCCTTCTTTAACTGATACATCACATTTCCTTCCCCACCCGCACTACTCACCCCTTCTTCCCTAATGCACTACATCACATTTCCTTCCCCCAAATGCACTAAATCACACTTCCTCCCCAACTGCACTACATCACATTTCCTTCCCTAACTGCACTACATCACACTTTCCCTTTCCCCAACTGCACTACATCACACTTCCTTCCCCAACTGCACACCCCTTTTCCTTCCCTAACTGCACTACATCACATTTCCTTCCCTAACTGCACTACATCACTTTCCTTCCCTAACTGCACCACATCACATTTCCTTCCCTAACTTTCACTACATCCATTTCCTTCTTTAACTGCACTACATCACATTTCCTTCATCAACTGAAATACATCCACTTCCTTCCCTAAACTGCACTACTCACCCCTTCCTTCCCTAACTGCACTACATCACAAATTTCTTCTTTAACTGCACTACATCACATTTCCTTCATCAACTGCACTACATCACACTTCCTTCCCCAACTGCACTACATACACTTCCTTCCCTAACTGCACTACATCACATTTCCTTCCCTACTGCACTACATCACACTTTCCTTCCTTAACTGCACTTCATCACACTTCCTTCACCAAATGCACTACATCACATTTCCTTCACCCAAATGCACAACTTTACACTTCCTTCCCTACTGCACTACATCACACTTCCTTCCCTAACTGCACTACATCACTTTCCTTCTTTACTGCACTACATCACATTTCCTTCATCAATTGCACTACGTCACACTTCCTTCCCTAACTGCACTCATCACATTTCCTTCTTTAACTGCACTACATCACATTTCCTTCATCAACTGCACTACATCACATTCCTTCCCTAAATGCACTACATAATTTCCTTCCCCCAAGCACTACATCACTTTCCTTCTTTAACTGCACTACATCACACTTCCTTCATCAACTGCCTCATCACTTTTTCCCTTTTTTAACTGCACTACATCACATTTTCCTTCCCCAACTGCACTACATCACATTTCCTTCATCAACTGCCATACATCACATTTCCTTCATCAACTGCCTTTCATCACTTTTCCTTCTTTAACTGCACTACATCACATTTCCTTCCCCAACTGCACTACTTTACATTTCCTTTTCCCCAACTGCCTACATCACACTTCCTTCCTTAACTGCAAATTTCATCACATTTTCCCTTTCCCCAACTGCACTACATCACATTTCCTTTATCAACTGCACTTACAATCACATTTCCTTCCCCACTGCACTACATCACATTTCCTTCCTAAATGCACTAAATCACATTTCCTTCATCAACTGCACTACATCACACTTCCTTCCCCAACTGGCACTACATCACACTTCTTTCCCAACTGCACTACATCACATTTCCTTCCTTAACTGCAGTACATCACATTTCCTTCTTTAACTTCACTACATCACACTTCCTCCCCAACTGCACTACATCAAATTTCCTTCACCAACTGCACTACATCACTTTTCCTTCCCTAACTGCACTACATCACACTTCCTTCACCAACTGCCCCTACATCACACTTCCTTCCCCAACTGCATACATCACATTTCCTTCATCAACTGCCTAAATCACATTTTCCTTCCCTAACTGCACTACATCACATTTCCTTCCTTAACTGCACTACATCCACTTCCTTCATTAACTGCACTACATCACATTTCCTTCCTTAACTGCACTACATCACACTTCCTTCACCAACTGCATACTCATACACTTCCTTCCCTAACTGCACTACATCACATTCCTTCCCTTACTGCACTACATCCACTTCCTTCACCAAAATGCATACATCACAATTCCTTCCTTAACTGCACTACATCACATTTCCTTCCCCAACTGCATCATCACATTTCCTTCCCAACTGCACTACATCACATTTTTCCCTTTATCAACTGCACTACATCACATTTCCTTCCCAACTGCACTACATCACTTTCCTTCATCAACTGCACTACATCACATTTCCTTCCTTAACTGCACTGCATCACATTTTCCCTTTCCCCTTTAAAATGCACGACTCACATTTCCTTCATCAAATGCACTACATCACTTTTTCCCTTTCCCTAATTGCACTACATCACTTTTTCCCTTCCCCAACTGCACTACATCACATTTCCTTCCTTAACTGCACTACATCACATTTCCTTCCTTAACTGCACTCATCACATTTCCTTTTTTACTGCACTACATCACATTTCCTTCATCAACTGCACTACATCCATTTCCTTTACCCAAATGCACTACACCCCATTTCCTTCCCTAACTGCACTACATTTACATTTCCTTCCTTAACTGCACTACATTTACATTTCCTTCCTTAACTGCACTACTCACATTTCCTTCTTTAATGCACTACATTTACATTTCCTTCTTTAACTGCACTACATCACACTCCTTCATCAACTGCACTACATCCACTTTTCCCTTTCCCCAAATGCACTACATCACATTTCCTTCCCCAACTGCACTACATCACACTTCCTCCCCAACTGAAATACATCACTTTTCCTTCCCTAACTGCACTACATCACATTTCCTTCCCTTACTGCACTTTCATCACACTTCCTTCCCCCAAATGCCTACATCACATTTCCTTCCCTAACTGCCTAAAATCACACTTCCTTCCCTTAAATGCACTACATCACACTTTCCCTTCCCCCAAATGCACTACATCACATTTTCCTTCCCTAACTGCAAATAATCACATTTCCTTCCCTAAATGCACTACAAACACATTTCCTTCTTTAACTGCACTACATCACATTTCCTTCCCCAACTGCACTACATCACATTTCCTTCCCTAACTGCACTACATCACATTTCCTTCCTAACTGCACTACATCACATTTCCTTCCCTAACTGCAACTACACACACTTCCTTCCCCAACTGCACTACATCACATTTCCTTCCTAACGCTACATCACATTCCTTCCCTAACTGCACTACATCACACTTCCTTCCCCACTGCCCCTACATAATTTCCTTCCCTAACTGCACTACATCACATTTTCCTTCATCAACTGCACTACTTTACATTTCCTTCCCTAACTGCACTTTCATCACATTTCCCTTTCCCCAACTGCACTACATCACATTTCCTTCTTTAACTGCAACTTACATCACATTTCCCTTTATCACTGCCATACATCACACTTCCTTCAACTGCACACATCACACTTCCTTCCCTAACTGCACTACATCACATTTCCTTCCCTAACTGCACTACATCACACTTCCTTCCCTAACTGCAATACATCACACTTCCTTCACCAACTGCACTACTTTACATTTCCTTCACCAACTGCAACTACATCACTTTTCCCTTCCCCAACTGCACTACATCACACTTCTTCCCTAAGCACAACATCACCTTCCTTCCTAACTGCACTACATCACATTTCCTTCTTAACTGGCAACTACATCACATTTCCTTTATCAACTGCACTTTCGTCACACTTTTCCCTTCCTTAATGCAAATACATCACATTTCCTTCTTTAACTGCCACTACATCACATTTTTCCCTTTATCAACTGCCACTACATCACACTTCCTTCCCAACTGCTCTACATCACATTTTCCTTCCTTAAATGCAGTACATCACATTTCTTCTTTAACTTCACTACATCACACTTCCTCCCCCAACGCACTACATCACTTTCCTTCACCACTGCACTACATCACATTTCCTTCCAACTGCCTTTAATCACATTTCCTTCCCCAACTGCACTACATCACATTTTCCCTTTTTAACTGCACTACATCACACTCCTTCATCAACTGCACTACATCACATTTCCTTCTTTTTCTGCATCATCACATTTCCTTCCCAACTGCACTACATCCATTTCCTTCATCAACTGCACTACATCACATTCCTTCATCAATGCACTAATCACATTCCTTTTTAACTGCACTAATCACATTTCTTCCCAACTGCACTACATCACATTTCCTTCCCTAACTGCACTACATCACACTTCCTTCCTTAACTGCACTACTTTACATTTCCTTCCCTAATGCACTACATCACTTTTCCTTCTCACTGCACTACATCACATTTCCTTCCCCAACTGCACTACATCACATTTCCTTCCCTAACTGCACTAAATCACATTTCCTTATCAACTGAACTACATCACACTTCCTTCCCAACTGCACTACATCACACTTCTTTCCCAACTGACTACATCACATTTCCTTCCTTAACTGCAGTACATCACATTTCCTTCTTTAACTTCACTCATCACACTTCCTCCCCCAACTGCACTACATCATCATTTTTTCACCAAGCACTACATCACATTTCCTTCCCTAAATGCACTACATCACATTCCTTCCCCAAACTGCACTACATCACACATCCTTCCCCAACTGCACTACATCACACTTCCTTCATCAACTGCACTACTTACATTTCCTTCACCAACTGCACTACATCACACTTCCTTCCCCAACTGCACTACATCCACTTCCTTCCCCAACTGCACTACATCACACTTCCTTCTTCAAACTGCACTACATCACACTTCCTTCATCAACTTTCACTACATCACATTTCCTCTTCAACTGCATACATCACATTTTTCCCTTTCCCCCAATGCACTACATCCACTTCCTTCCCCCACGCTCTACATCACCCTTCCTTCCCCAACTGCACTACATCACATTTCCCTTTACCAACTGCACTAAATCACATTTCCTTCACCAACTGCTACATCACACTTCCTTCCCCAACTGCACTACATCACATTTCCTTTCCCCCAATGCACTACATCACACTTCCTTCCCTAACTGCACTAAACAATTTTTCCCTTTACCAACTGCACTACACAACTTCTTTCCCCAACTGCACTACATCACTTTTTTTCTTAACTTCACTACATCACATTTCCTTCCCCAACGAGCCATATTGTATTTCCTTTCCCCCACTGAGCCATATTGTATTCCTTTCCCCAACTGGCCATATTGTATTTCCTTTCCCAACTGAGCCTTTTGTATTTCCTTTCCCCCACGAGCCATATTGTATTTCCCTTTTCCCAACTGAGCCATATTGTATTTCCTTTCCCCAACTGAGCCATATTGTATTTCCTTTCCCCCAATGAGCCATATTGTATTTCCTTTCCCCCAAATGAGCCATATTGTATTTCCTTTCCCCAACTGAGCATATTTTTATCCCTTTCCCCAACTGAGCCTATTGTATTTCTTTCCCCAACTGATTTCCCTTTTTGTATTTCCTTTCCCCAACTGAGCCATATTGTATTTCCTTTCCCCAACTGAGCCATATTGTAATTTCCGTCCTGACTGAGGCCATTCTACATTTTTTCCCCAATAATGCTGTATGTTCCTTCCCAAACTGAGCCATATCAAGTTCTTCCCAAATGAGCCATCTGCACTTCCTTTTCAATTGACCCATATTTGAGTCTTTCCCCATCTTAACTATAAACATCTCTTTCCCTGAGCCTTTTTACATTTCCTTCTCCAACCGAGTGATATTATATCTGCTTCCAAACTAGGCAAAGGGCATTTTTCCCTTTTCCCAACTGAGCCCATACTGTATTTGCTTTCCCAACTGAGCCTAGTTATTTCTTCCCCAATGAGCAATCCACATCCCCTTCCAACTAAGCCATATAATATTCATTCCTATCCGAGCTGCCAAATGTCTTTCCCCAACCACATTGCAGTTCATTCTCCAACTGACCTACGTTCTTTTCTCTGAGTGAACCCTGTTACATTCAGTTTCTTCCTCACCTGAACTATGACACATTTCCCTCCTGCTATAACACATTAAAGTTTGTTGTTGTTGTTGTTTGTTTTGTTTTTTTTTGGGGGGGGGGGGGGGGTTTTGGAGGGGGGGGGGTGCAGAACTGTACCATGTTACATTTCTTTCCAAAATTGAACCATCTTGTGTTTTCTTCTTTAACTCAACTGTTCCTTGCCCAGCTAACAAAATCATATCTCCATTCTACATCGAACCACTTTCATACTTTCTTCCATAACTGAACCTCTGCCCACTTTCTTCCCAAACTGAAGCAGACTGCACTTTCTTCCCAAACTGAATCACATTATATGTTCTTCCTCAAGTAACTCACATTACATATTGTCTTCCCCAAATGAAGCGCATCATAGTTTCTTCCCCAACTGAACCACACCAGAGTTCCTTCCAGACAGCGAAAGGGCCTTTCTCTGTCCAACTTAACTGGTAATCATAGGATTCATATTATGGATTCAACTGTGACCAATGTGCACACAACCAAAATGGATCATATCAAAATACTTTATGTCCGACACTTGTTTAAAACAAAATTCCTCTACAACAGGAATTCCCATGGTATGTTTCCATGGAAAATTCCATTCTAGTATGTAATATAAACAAAACCATTTGGATTAGTTTATAAAAAAAAAAGAAATGGTGTCAAAATAAGATCACAAAATTTCCCCGCAGTGAAGGCTGGAACTTTACACCAGTGAAAAAAAGACTTGCTTTGTGATAAGAAAGTCAAGAAGTGGTGTCAAAATAAGATCACAAAATTTCCCCACAGTGAAGGCTGGAACTTTACACCAGTGAAAAAAAGACTTCCTTTGTGATAAGAAAGTCAAGAAGTGGTGTCAAAATAAGATCACAAAATTTCCTCGCAGTGAAAGATTGAACTTTACACCAGTGAAAATAAATTCCTTTGTGATAAGAAAGTCGGAAGAATAAAGCAGACATGGACTTGATACTAACTGATCACAAATTCATGCATACTGCTCACTTCAAATTAAGTTCAGTGTACTAAATTAGCAAAATACAGGTGTCTACCTCACACGGACTTAACTATTCCTTAACTAGAACACCCATTCAGTACAAGGATATATACAATACAGTCGTTTTCTGGCTGAAAGAGGAACAAAGAAGAAACAGAAAAAGCTACAATAACTGACCTGATAATGAATGACGAACCAAACTTTAGCGCATAGTCTGATACCAATACACAAGGCATGCTGAAGGCTACAGAGACGCACGACCCGCTTCACTTACATTATCTCTGACACTAGAGGAGCTATTCTTCCTATCTTTGTGTTTACTGGAGCGGAGGCCAAGGCCGCGCTTCTTGCGCTCGCTACTTTCTAAACTGTGGCTGGCAGGAAGCTAGAGAGACAGAGAGAGAAGACACAACATGTTGTGGGTACCGACAGCAAAGAGAGCACATAATTGAACATAAAAAGATGGTACATCATTGAACAAAAAAAATGTTTCATTAAACATGTCACAGCAATTCAATCACAACAGGACAAGCCCACTTTCAACATCTGTACGCATTCCATTTCCCTTGAAGTCAGGGTCGGAAACACAACTGCTTTTCCTAACTTGTATTTACCTGCTGAAAGATAGAGGACAAATCAACAGTCTGTGACATTTTAAGTGTGTTAAATATGAAACAGTTGAGATACTACCCCAGCTTCTAATATTAACCAAGTCCAAGACGATCTGTATATAGTCCACTGGACCATGGAACCCCTATGACTCTCAACTTTCCTCAGTCATTTTTTAAGATTTCTACACTTCTGTCTTCTGAAAGCATAGACAGTTCTGACCAGTGAGCTGGAACTGCAGCCAGTACAATGATTAGGTTCACCTGAAAGATCAGACTGCACTTGTCATAGTGGTTACATGTAAATCCACCATCTACCTAAAGGCACTCCCTGGGCAATAAAATCAACTATTCTTTTTTCTTCTTCTTCATTTGCTGTCCTCTGTATAGTACAGAGTTTAGCCTGTCAAACTTAAAACCAAATCAGCCTGACGTCCCCAATCCAAAGGTCACAGAACCAACATCAGATCCCACATGACAAAGAAACAGGTTGCACAGATGACAAAAGTCGACCACGAGGTTTCATGCAATCGTGAGGTAACCTGAATGGACCAGAGACCAAAATAAATCGCCAAACCAGACCAAGTAGTCCACAGAGACTACAGAGGTTAGATATCCACCACATATCAAGACCTTCAAGATAGTACAAAAGTTGGTACACGTATTCACACACTGCAGGTGACAAATGTCCACCAGGTGAGATTTCACAAGGTGATGATAACAAGACAGGAAGACAGGAATTCCACAAAATGGTTAAAAGACAGAAAATTATACACACTGGTTTTGTTTTCTTTTGTTGGTTTTTTTGTTCTGTTTACCCTAAACAGGTAACAGGCAAAAAAGGTGTCAGAAATGGAAAGGACAGAGGGTTATTCAAATGCAGTGAACAGAGGGAACATCAACAGTGGAGAGGAAACGACATCAACATGGACATCCAACACCTCACTGACATGACTCCCTCCTGGAGCTGGCCACTGTCTCTGAAAATCACAGCTGGAAAGTTACAGGGAGCAAAACACCTGATGTTCTTATGCTGTCAAACTCAACTTTTCCATCCCTAAACCTAAGACAAAGTATGAGGCCTGAGCACAAGAAACTCACTCTTGGAGTATTTCAAATCAAAGTGGTATACTTTGAATAAAACATGTCTTTTCCAGAAACTTCTACACCTTTTACAGCTTCTTCACAAAACTGAAAGCTTCTAGCAGAATACTGGCTTGTCAGCATGACATGAACTAACTGCTTGCACACAATGTTTCTGAATTTTTCAATGTCAAAATTCAGTACTTTATCTTGCTATGCTGATGAACCATTCCCTCTCCTAAGACTTGAAAAGAAATTGGCTCGCACACAACCCAAGAATATACCTTAAAACACACACGAATTTAATCAAGAATGTTCTGGGGAAGGGGAAGGGGCTAGGCGATATACAGTCTTAATTTTTCTTTTCTCTAAAACCACATGTCTTTGTATACCTCTGTGTGTAAAATTGTACATAGAATACCTCAAAGCGTATGTGTTTGCTTGAGTGTGTTAAATATTCAAAATAATCACTATTTTCACACTGATCAGCATAACCCAAAACTGGCTTGTGAGCTGCACAGACTTTATTTCAACAGTGGGCTTGTCCTGTTTTCATAGCAGATTTCAAACACAGTGAAAAACAGTTATGAATCAGGTAAAAATGTATTAGTAAAATGAACTAAATCACACTACCATTCTAAATGAACAAACAATGTCAGTATTACACAGGATTATAAAACATTCAAACATCAAAGCCATCAGAAATAAACAAAAGCATAATAAAACAGACAGAACATATTCATCACATGTAAACATATTCTTCATTTATCTTTAGGCTAAATCAAATCAATGTTTAGACGAGTGTGTGTGTGTGTGTGTGTGTGTGTGTATATGTGTGTGTGTGTGTGTGTGTGTGTGTGTGTGTGTGTGTGTGTGTGTGTGTGAGAATGTGTGTACATGAGTGCATGTGTGCATGCATGTATGTGTGCATGTGTGTGTCTGCATGTTTGTGTGTGTGTCTGTATGCCTATGTGCATCATATTTGTGTGTCAGGCATACGCACTTACATAGGTGTATACGTTTACATTCTATCCACGCCTATTTTCTCTGGGTGATTCAACATATCTATATGCGCTAGTGTGTTTGCATTTGAGCATCAACACCTGCATAGGCATAAATAAGATGATCTATTACTTGCTATAAATCTGTCCCTGGCACTATAAATGAACAAACACATAATATCAATGTTATATAAACAGCTATCATCTGATCCACTCTCTGTCACACTTTCTATGAACACAGATTAGGCTCATGAGCACACACGCATACACTGTTACGACAAAAAAAATAGATGCACACATATGCACGTGTGCGCACGCACACACACACACACACACACACACTAAAGCACTCACACATGCATTCATACACTAATCAAGATGACGCTGTGATAAAACAGTCAGGAACATAAAGCTTGAGGAAAAAAAGAACTGCTCTGAAATCATCATCAAGCTCTTCAAACTCCAAGACAACAATGCTGTTCAAAAACAGATGTCAACAGCACCTTCTCTCTGTCACTACCTGCATAACAACAGTGCAGATCTGCGCTAACTGTGAATACACTACGGCCACATAGAGGGAAAAAAGTGATACAGCAACATCTACAGAAGCACACATCAACATAGATCACACACAGAAGTAAGTCATGGTAAGGACAGCTCACACAAAGTGACAAAGCACATCAAAAAGAGAGTACGCCCGAACTGACTTGAACACTTGGAAACGCTTAAAAAATACTGCTCCTTGTCACCTTTTGTCCTCCCCCTTTCTCCCAACCCCCACTGATCTCCCTCTCACAATAAGCCTCTTTTTTTTTCTCTCTGACACCAACACGGCACAGCTGTACGTTCATCGATTGTACCTGTTCATCTGCAGAGGGCCTACCAAAGACTTTCAAATGAGCTTTCCTGTCATCAACCATATCCAACCTGTCATTAACAACAGAAAAAAAAATCTGGAAATATTTGTATTACTCTGTTAACATGTTGCTATTTCAGTTATTATATTATAGGGCCCTATACATTTGTCAAATCCATACTCATATAATTATCTATGTCTTTAAAAAATTTGTGACGAACACTGTATAACGAATTACTTCCCTTGGCAATGGATGATGTTTAAAATTTTGATTCTACGCCTCTTGATACAAACGCAAACGCCTATCGTTAAACATCACTAGAAAGGGTTAAACTAAAAATTTCACTAAGCATCCTTTAAAAAGTCTTTCAGCTCACAGCAAAATGTAACAAAACATGAAATTTTAACTGTCTGATCAAGAAAAATGTCTGACTTTCCTTGTTCTTTAACTCTTTACATAAAATTATCATCTCTGTCATTTGAAAAATAACATTTTCCATTAGCCGTTACCTAAAACTAAATATTAAAGTGACTGCATCCACCTTCCCAAGGCAACGCCAACAGGAACAGCTGACTGTCACTTACACAAGGCACATCACAAACAAATTAAAAGAACACACATATTCTTTAAACGATGAGTTCATCCATACTATTCCCTCCATGTTCTGAAATCTGCTACATCAGCACTAACATGAACAAGTATCTACATGGACAGCACAGGCAATTTCAATCACTATTTGGTGCTGTCCAGTCCTAAAATAGTACATGCCCATGACATCTGTATACATGTGATCTGATGAAGTACTTTTTGTTAGTGGATGATGTACTAACATCTAAGACAGCTGAAGAGGACAATGACTTCCTATGTGTAACTGTCAACTGTTCCTTTTAAATCATCAAGGTGGATCTCAACATTCATAAATTCAAAATCCCAACTGTGTCAAAATTGAAACAACGCAACAAATTTCAACAACATTTCTATGAAGCCTGATTGCTGCTCACAGATATATTCATTTTGTAATGAAAAGACCCCGCCACCTGTCAAAGATTTGCAATATCTCTACTAACTTTAAAGAAGAAAGAGAATTTTATTCTCTCTCACACACACACACACACACACACACACACACTGTGCCAATGAGCCCATATCCATCATTTGATCTTTTTGCTCCTGAGCCTGTTTGTATATATGCATGTGTCCGTCTATGCCTATCCATCCCATTAACGTAGATCTATGTTGAAGTCCCCTATAAGTATCCATGTCATATAGAAAAGTTAAAGCTGCAATCGTTTAAGGGGGAAACAGAAGAAAAATTCTTTCTTCTTTAATATGCTGCTATATGTACATTCTAACTTTTATTATCTTACTGTCTGGTTTTTCTTTGGTTAAAAAAAAATCAAAACATGAACAAAACAAATTTTGCTTATCAAAAAAAAAAAGCAACAACAAACAAAAACCATGCACACGTACTATGCTACGGCTTGCACTGCCAGGCAAAACATCACACACAAAGATCACTGCAAGAAAAAGAGAGAAATAAACGGGGAGTCAGTTTGCTCCAACCACACACAACATGCATGCGGCAGATGGTTTCCCCGACATACAGACAGCACAGTATTGTACGTGAAACAAAGGGAAATAGCAACGACATGCACTGGGTGCACCATGCTGCAATCAAACCAGCTGAAGTGCCTGTAACGGAGGAGCATGGGGTGAGGGAGGAGTTTGGGAAGACAATATTTGATATTCAAAAAAAAAGCTTTAAGCAGGGGTACAAACTTATCTTACTCTGTCGCACAAGTAACACACACACACACACGCGCACACAAGCACGCACACGCGCACACACACACACGCACACACGTGCGCACATGCACACGCACACACACACATGCAGAGAAATCCAAGTGAACGGTGTTTCTGCTTTTTTCGTGCTGAATTTCTTTCACATCCACATGCACTCATACACACTGCACAAGGAATAATTTAATGTGCATGCACACTGGACATGATCCCAACACTGAGAAGTCCCCAACCAGAAGTGCATGTTTCTTTGTTCCCATCCCTCTGAGTAATATTGTCTCTCTCAGTTTCAAATTCATTTTTTTTTTTTAAAGTGTCTACAAAACAAACACAATGAGCTCAATCCTTCAGCAAATGAAACAATTTAGCCAACAGTCAATCAAAACTATGAGTTGTGTTTTTCTTCCCTAAATTCACATGCATGTACACACAGACAAAAACACATACACAAACACACTGTATACATACACACATACACACACACACACACACACACACACACACATGCACGCACGCACGCACACGCACGTTATGCAGCCCTATGATTTTAAATCACATTCACTCAGATACCAATATAAGAATGGACTAAACTTTGTAAACTATGGCTAACATTGCCAACAAAAGAAGCAGAGAAGGAGCAAGCAGGCAGAGAGCTGTTCTTACTTCAAAGGATGTGTCTGTAGAGATTGGGAGGTTCTGGATCTGATCCAGAAGTTCCTGGAGCTGACAGATCTGGCTCTGAGTTTCTCCTAAACCTGTGCACAGACCCATCATGTGTTTACTGTTAACACACATCAATGACACGAGGGAAGCGAATGCAAAAGAAAGAAAGAAAGAAAGCACTCGGGCTCATCCTGTCATACCACCAGTCCAGCAGTGACAAGGAAAGAATCAGTATCAGGTCAGACTGTCATGAGGCCACTCGCCAGAGGAGGCACTGCACTGCTGCTACATTCCTGCATCCTGACACTTCCAACAACTCTACACAATTTCACGCAGACCCTCCCACAGGTTTTTAGCTATCTTCAGTGTAGACGCAAGCACACGCCACCCCAAATAAAAACCCTACTTCCGTTTTACAGCTGCTGCAAAGGCAACTACCTATTCCCCCTTCTACTTTCATACACCATGCTGCTTGAATGCGCAAAGATCTGAAACTTACAAAACAATACCATCAAAAACAATGACTGAGATGATAAACCTCCACCACCATTCATCTGATTCAACTTGGCATTCAGTTCTGAACAGACATTCATGAAGTTGCTGATCCTCACTCATTCACCTTGCAGGGTCCTTCTCTTTAAAATTAAAAAAAAACCCACAAAAACCACACAGTAATAGAAGTAAGAAGGGTGTGTGTAACTCTATGCATCAACATCATTATAATTTCTATTAAGGTTGTGTGTAACTCTATGCATCAACATCATTATCATTTCTATTAAGGTTGTGTGTAACTCTATGCATCAACATCATTATCATTTCTATTAAGGTTGTGTGTAACTCTATGCATCAACATCATTATCATTTCTATTAATATCATCTGATATCTATCCCATCAAGACACCAACCAACAATGCCTCACTCTTATTGCACTGCTCAAAGCCAGCATAATATCCCCTGATATCTATCCCATCAAGACACCCAACGACAACGCCTTGCTCTTGTTGCACTGCTCAAAGCCAGCATAATATCACCTGATATCTATCGTATCAAGACACCCAACGACAACGCCTTACTCTTGTTGCACTGCTCGAAGCCAGCAGTGTCCAGTACCCAGGCAGCGATACGTCCCTGACCACTGGTCTTGAAGCTGGACTGTCGCATCACCTCTTTCTTCAGGTGGTCCTTCAGCGCCAGTTCTGGCAGCATGGCCGCTGCAACACAAAGCAAGGACAGCCATCATGCATCAAAAAGCATGTTCACCATACTGCAAGCTTATAGAACAGCTAGAAGGAGACGCAAACGCTGTGGATTTTACCTCACGTTTTACTAGGGTATATTCTTTAACATCAACAAACCTGGAACTCCTGAAATTTCCCGCTAAGGACCATTCTGATATGTATCCCTGTGAAACAGAAATGATTCAAATCTGAAAGTGATTCAGCGATTTTAAATGTTAAGGTCACCTTTTCAACCTTGTTTCAAAAACCTTGTTTACAGTGTTTGAAACCTTATTTCCCTTCGTGTGAATCAAGCACTGATGTCAACTATTCTGGAATATGTATGCCTGACTTCCACACACAACCCTGCAAACAAACACTTCTTTTCTGCAACGCTTGGAAATCAGTTTTACTCCTTGTTCAGCATCTGAAATCAGGCACAAAGCATATGTACTCATCGATCTGAATAAAAGTAAAAGGAATTTTACTACTGAAAGTAGTTTTCTGATACACTTGCCTGTCCAAACAAGCACCTTATCATCACTTTGCATGTAATATAGCCATATTATCAGGATCCTCAACACACCAAAAAATGGGAGAGCAGGGAGCTAACTTCATCTCAATCCCTTGATTAGCCAGCAAGAGTGATCACCACATTGCAACTTAATAACCAAAAGTACATTTTAAAACTACTTTTAGTAAATCACAAACAAGTAAGGTAAATTTTACTCCCATGATGAAATAAATACATGCCTATACTTCCAAACAAAGGCTGCTTACAACACCGAATCCCCTAGCAGATAGGACAGCACAGAGCACACAGAACAAACAAGGAAACACTGCCAGAAAAAGGATGCTCCAAGCATGCCTGTATACCCCATAACGGACACATCTACACAGCTACAACTGGAGAAATGAACAAATACAAAATAACATTCAGTCAAGACTGGCACAGCCTTTTCAATCTTGAATATAGTCATGCAAGTACACGGACGAACAGTAACAAATACTGGTAACCTTGATTTGACTGAAATGAAAGGACGTCTTAAATGAGGCAGGGAACAGCAACACGTGTTGGCACAAATTGTGTGCAATGAAAGAGGGAGAAGAGGAGAAACCCCAGACTCAACCACATCAGGTCTGTCCAAGGCTGAAAAGCTGACATGAAGAACTTGGTTATAACCACCTGAATATCCCAATTTGCTGTCCCAGTTGTTGGAAAACTATTCCGAAAAAACGACTCAGAGTGATGGGGTCCTCCAAAATGCCTATCGGTGATGGCTTGACAAAAGGAACTAAAACAATGGGGAACTTTTCATTTCTAGTAGACTGAAAAAGATTGTGAAGATTCATCAGAAACGAAATCCTCAAAAAAAAACCAAAAAAAACGATTTCACATAAGCCCCGCGAGGGGGATGAGATGGATTAGTATACAATATGGGATGAGTGTCCTGAACTACTGACCAATTACAAGTAATAGCAGCCCTTGCAAGAAAAAACTCTTGAAACAGAAACATCAAAATCATCATCAGAACAAAACTCCTCTTCTCCACCTGAGTCACATTCTCCTGCACTCTCACCTGTGTTCTGATGGTCAGAGGATATCCAAACTACCCAGCCAGGAAAAACTGAGGTCGGCCTTTTTGCTGCAAGGACCCCTGTTCGATCAGCTCCCCTCTGACAGCTCTCCAACCATGACCAATATCAGGACCATGCATTACTCAACATCTCCACCGAGTTTATATTCCCCAGCTGCTCCTCTTCCACTGTGAGGCGCTGTATGGTCGAATCATGGAGAGGGAGGGGAGGAGACGCTGGCCTTGTCTCCACCGACCTTGGCACAACTGTGGAATGGTATGGCTGGAAGAGGAGGCCAATTCTTAAGCCAGAACTGGCGGACCACTAAGAAAGTTAACACGAATACTGAACCTACAAACTGACAGCTGTGTTGCACATAAGCAATCCTTGCACAGTTACGATGCAAGAAATGAGAACGTTCAGAACGTGAGATGCATGTCCCATGCGTATCAACCATGAGAAGGCAAGAAGAACAGACACAAGAAGCCATTAAGGTAGTAGCGGAATCAGGAGCCGACTTGGAAGAAGCCACGCTGAACGACGAAGAGGACGACAGTCGCATCAAAGCAGCAACAGGCAGTAAATTTCCAGGAACTATCCGCCCAATTCCCTCCTGAGAAACCAGAGAAAAGGGAGCTTCTCCCTCCAAGGAGAAAACAAGCTTATATGGGCATTTATGGGAATCCCAAATGACAAGAATTGAAGTTAAGAAAAAAAAAGAAAGAGAGAGCTAAAAAAGGGTATGTTCCCCCCACCAAGGAAACCAAGGAAAAGGAGAAAACTGTGCAATTATGGCACAATGTTGTGAGCTCACTACGGGCGATCATTCGTGCTGGTTAATCTAGGGATTAAGGCAAAGTTAGCTGCCTGCTCTCTCTTTCTTTTTTGGATCCTCATAACATGGCAATATTTCAAGTCAAGTGAGGATAGTGAAGTATAAGAAAAGCCATGTTCAAACTGAATAAGCAGGATTACTCACACAGATACTCTGCTTTATCTCAAATGAGACAGAAGTGTACAGTTGCACCAAAGTGCAATGGACATTTCATCCTGGGATTACTTTTAAGGCTTACTAACTCCAAACAATTTCATATAGTAGCTCCCCAAAATACCAGAGAAATCCCACACAGAAAACCTGGTTGATGACAACAGGATTGTATCCTGGGCACTGTCCTTTCTAGCAATCCCAAATCCTCCCAGAAAAAAAAGTACCTGCGCCAACAAAGTCACGCTAGCAAAGCTGCAGTGAGAAGTCAGCTTACTGTTGAATGTCGACAGTGACAGGTCTTCAGAGGGAGACTGGAGGTCAGTCAGGCGTGGAGACTCCTTGGTGCCGTATGCTATCTCATGCTGCCGGTACAGTCTGTGGTGTCGCAGCTTGCTCAGCCATTCCTCAAACATCTTGCGGTCTTTCACCTGCACACATCAACATAACAAAAGGTTCCTCAAACACTCAGAAATAAGAAAGGAAAAAAAAAAGAAAAGAAAAGGAAATAAGGGAGAGAATGCACATCATATACAAGGTCTGGAAGCCAAAAGGCCTCTCTTCAATGGGCTTCATGAAGTACACCTACGTACTGTGTTTTGAAGTTAGTTATATCATAATCATAACAATACTGAAAATAAATGTTACAATATAATCATCATTACCATAATTATCAGTATTGTAAGTTTTATTACAGGTTCAAAGCCCAAACAACTGATGAACGCAAACTCAAAAACACCAAATGTACAAGCTGACACATAGCACCTCTTTACAAACCCATCTCTCATGCTGGTAACACACATTACACTAAAGCCAAAGACTAAAATCAGTAACGTCAGAAATGTCCCCACTCAAGGAAACAATGGCATGGCACATCTTCTCACACCAGCTGACTGACCTTGATGTGATAGATCTGTTCCTCAGCATCAATGTCCATGCGGAAACCACCCGGCTTGTAGGTGATCACCGCCAGTCCTGTGTCTATCAACCCATGGTACTTGCCTCTCTGGATCTGTAACACATCAAATCAAAGGTCAGCTCCCACCGATTATAACAGGTTGAGATGAAAATGGACATTAGAGCAACACTCTCAGAAAAAAAAAGTATCCAATATATTGGTACTGTTTGACAGCGAGGGCACGTTTTTCAATTTCAGCCCAAGCAAAAATATTCAAACATATACACACATGCTCGCATGCATGCATGCATGCTCACTTGCTCACACGCATGCACACTCGCTCGCTCTTGCTCTCTCTCTCTCTCTCTCTCTCTCCTCTCTCTCTCTCTCTCTCTCTCTTGATCATCCTGATAGTGTCAGAAGCCATAATGTTCCAGTCATAAATCCCTGACACTAACCACAGCATGTGGCATTAACAATGTCAAAAACATCATTAATCTCCCCACTGCACCTCTACCACATGCCTGACAATGAGTCAACACACACAATGAGCTGACACATGACTGAATCCATATCTGCATACACAACTGTAGGCATAAAAAGGATGTACACATGTATGTCCGAAACAGCATGCATACATCTGCATATGCACAGGTATGTGTGTATATACGCACGCAAACAGGCATGCATGCACATGTGTGCACACATGTATACACACACTCCAAGTCAGGGTTCATACAGGATGTTCACTTTGTATTCATTCACATTCATTCACACACACACGCACGCACGCACGCACGTGCGTGCATTAAGAGAATAAAGGGTTTGTGCAGGATTTTTACTATGTGTCTCCAAACTTTTCTGAACCATTCAAATCAGTGCATAATTCTTGTAATGATCTATTATGTTAAAAAAAAACTTTTAATTTAATAAAAAAAAAGAAAATCAAATCAAAAACATAGAAACAAAAACACTTGCTACTTAGAAAATCAATGCAGAAAAGAGAAAGAAAAAAAAGAAAGAAAGAAGTGTTCAGCTGCAGGTCTGCTATCATATTTCTCCCCAGTTGTCATACTTCTGCTGTCATACTTTTCTCCAGCTGTCATACTTCTGGTATCATATGTCTCCAAAGCTGTCATACTTCTGCTGTCATACTTTTCACCAAATGTCATTCTTCTGATATCATAACTCTCCAAAGTTATCATACTTCTGCTGTCATACTTCTCTCAGCTGTCATACTTCTGCTGTCATACCCCTCCCCAGCTGTCATACTTCTGCTGTCATACTTCTCCACACTTGTCATACTTCTGCTGTCATACTTCTGCTGTCATACTTCTCCCCAGCTGTCATACTTCTGCTGTCATACTCCTCCCCAGCTGTCATACTTCTGCTGTCATACTTCTGCTGTCATACTTCTCCCCAGCTGTCATACTTCTGCTGTCATACTTCTCCCCCGCTGTCATACTTCTGCTGTCATACTTCTCCCCAGCTGTCATACTTCTGCTGTCATACTTCTCCCCAGCTGTCATACTTCTGCTGTCATACTTCTGCTGTCATACTTCTCCCCAGCTGTCATACTTCTGCTGTCATACTCCTCCCCAGCTGTCATACTTTTGCTGTCATACTTCTCTCAGCTGTCATACTTCTGCTGTCATACTTCTCTCAGCTGTCAACAGTCATACTTCTGCTGTCATACTTCTCCCCAGCTGTCATACTTCTGCTGTCATACTCCTCCCCAGCTGTCATACTTCTGCTGTCATACTCCTCCCCAGCTGTCATACTTCTGCTGTCATACTTCTGCTGTCATACTCCTCCCCAGCTGTCATACCTTTGCTGTCATACTCCTCCCCAGCTGTCATACCTTTGCTGTCATACTCCTCCCCAGCTGTCATACTTCTGCTGTCATACTTCTCCACACTTGTCATACTTCTGCTGTCATACTCCTCCCCAGCTGTCATACTTCTGCTGTCATACTCCTCCCCAGCTGTCATACTTCTCTCAGCTGTCATACTTCTGCTGTCATACTTCTCCCCAGCTGTCATACTTCTGCTGTCATACTTCTCTCAGCTGTCATACTTCTGCTGTCATACTCCTCCCCAGCTGTCATACTTCTGCTGTCATACTTCTCTCAGCTGTCATACTTCTGCTGTCATACTTCTCCCCAGCTGTCATACTTCTGCTGTCATACTTCTCTCAGCTGTCATACTTCTGCTGTCATACTTCTCCCCAGCTGTCATACTTCTGCTGTCATACTCCTCCCCAGCTGTCATATTTTTGCTGTCATACTTCTGCTGTCATACTCCTCCCAGCTGTCATACTCCTCCCCAGCTGTCATACTTCTGCTGTCATACTTCTCTCAGCTGTCATACTTCTGCTGTCATACTTCTCCCCAGCTGTCATACTTCTGCTGTCATACTCCTCCCCAGCTGTCATACTCCTCCCCAGCTGTCATACTTCTGCTGTCATACTCCTCCCCAGCTGTCATATTTTTGCTGTCATACTCCTCCCAGCTGTCATACTCCTCCCCAGCTGTCATACTTCTGCTGTCATACTCCTCCCCAGCTGTCATACTTCTGCTGTCATACTCCTCCCCAGCTGTCATACTTCTGCTGTCATACTCCTCCCCAGCTGTCATACTTCTGCTGTCATACTTCTGCTGTCATACTCCTCCCCAGCTGTCATACTTCTGCTGTCATACTTCTCCACACTTGTCATACTTCTGCTGTCATACTTCTCCCCAGCTGTCATACTTCTGCTGTCATATTCTTCACCAGCCGTCACCCCTACTTCACAGTCCTTTCAAACCTGATCCTGCTTTGCTCATGCAGCTGTCGTGTTTGTCCGACAGATGGACCTGAAACCCTTTTGCCTTCTGCACCCCATCCGCACAGTGCTGGCCGGCCATCTGACCTCAGTCTCCCTGTTTGTACTACTTGTCATGTGCAAACTCAGTCTCACATTATGTAAAAGGGATGCCTGATGTCGAGGTTAAAACTCTTCTCCATTTCTGCTCACAGCAATAGGACTGACAGCAAAAGCAAATTTCAATGCTCACTAGACCTCCCTTTTAATATTTTTTCCTCCACATGTACACAGAGGCATAGGCACACATGCCCACCAAGACATAAATGTATACATGCGTGTGGACACACACACACACACACACACACACACACACACAACGCACACTACACTGGACAGTTGTTTTTTGTTGTTGTTGTTTCCCTTAAAGCTGGAAATACTTAGTGTGGTTCATGATCTACAATTATTCTAAACAACACATCCTTTAAAACAACTGATTACTGTGTCCTACTCACTACATTTCATGAACACTTGGGACGTATCAGATCTATACTTATTAACCATACGGTCGATTATTTCCCCTAACGTATTAAAAGAAAGAAGTATCGTGTTTCCATACAGTTACAACAATTAGGGATAACACCTGCCACATCGACTGTGTCTTCCCATTCAATAATGACCACCCACAAAATAAAAGCACCACATGACTCATCAACATAAAACCTGATCTTTTCATACTTATGTCAAAACTACCAATCAAGCCCTGGCGGCATGATGATATTGAGTTGTCAAACAACTAGCTGCTTCTATTGACTGGTTCGCCTGCTGAGTCATCATGCATTTTTAAAAGGGGAATAACAAAAAACGCCCACTCAAAATCCAAGTATGTTTCTGACATTATCTTTCTGGCTGGTGTTGTAGCACAGTGTGTTGGCAGTTCAGCTACACCAGAACTTGTAGCTATGTTGCCACTAGTGCTGTGTAGGGAATGGTTGAACACTCATCTAGACCTGCACTCATTTTCTGGTATGACTGATTAATAATCACAGTGGTTATTTTAGTGTTCGGCTGTTATTGATCATTATGTTTGGTTTCCATTAAATGACAATGGTTCGTTCCTTTTGCTTTTAGTTGCTACTGATATGCTTGGTTGATCAGAATGGTTGTTGATTTCAATACAGAGCCAGCTCAATGGATCAGTGTAACAATGGTTTAGTTGGTAGTATGTCGGTGAACTCATAGACTGTGGGTTCCAGGGTAAAATCTCTCTCTCTCTCTCTCTGTCTCTCTCTCTCTCTCTCACACACACACTCACACACACACACACACACACACACACACACATACACACACACACACATATGCAAACACACACACACACATGTTTATGCAAACACATACACACTTTCACACACACGCACACATGCAAACAAACACACACAAACACACACACACAGACACACAATCTTCAACAACACACAGAGGGGCCGTAGCTCAATAATTGAGACAGTTACATCTCATCAGCAACACACATTTAAGGCGAAGGTTGAAGTCCGACAGCCTGAAGGCCTTAGAGGCAGTCAATCATCTGAGGTTCACCACGTCTGGGGCACAGCATGATAAAAATCACAGCCAATTCTACTTCTTCTGCCATATTCAACTTTACCTGAATTGCATCTGGTGCCTATTTACTACTCGGTGGAGGTAGCAGGTTTTCAAACTGATCAAATCAAACTGTACTAGAGGTTCGAAACTTACAACTTTCAGCTTTGCTGACAAATGCTTTAACCACCCGACTACAGGCCCCTCCAAAAACCATGTCTGCAAGTGCAAGCACATCGAGACCACTCAAAGCCCATGGCATCAACACAGCTTTCACTGGTAAAAGTGAGCAGAGAAGTCCCTTCACTGGCAACATTGAATAGAAAAAGCCAATAAGTAAAACAAGCCAAAAAAAAAAAAAAAAAGGTGAGAAAAAAATGTATGCTCCAAGCACCTGCACTCTTGCACTTCAGATCGGTGAATCAGTTTCAGATGTAGAAACATAACGTGAAACAAATTTAGACGTTACAGCTCAGCACAATAAAACAAAGCAGAATTCCTTTAATGTAAAACAATGTTTCCATTTCATGTTTTTAAAAATCCAGCCAAGCCCAACCGATCACGGATGTCTAAACTGACTTCGTAAATACAAGTCCAAAATAAATGAAAAAATATGTAACTAAAACAAAACAAAACAGTAATTTTCAAAAATATATACTTCATTCCAAAAATGCTTAACATGGCTTTCAAACAGAATCTATTTTACACAAACTTTTACATCAAATGGGGAAAAAATATGCTCAGAAACACAACATATTTCTCTGAAGTAAGTTATACTGGAACGGATGATACCACAGAGCTCTGAAAAGGTCTGCAGCTGAAACTGTCCATCACACCCACCCTGAGAATTTCATAAGCAGAGTCTGAACCAGCTAATGAGATTATTTCTCGTTCCAAAATACCAAAGTTTCCTGAGCGCTGGCGTACTGGACATGTCTTTGCTCTGAACAGCTTCCTCATGGAAAAGTATCTTTATTTAAAGTTGATCTTCATGGAAAAAGGTCTTCTTTTAAAGTTGAAGGCCTCCTACCCTAAGATAAGATAAGATAATCTGCATTTAAACATGCTCAGAATAACTGCCAGTGCACAGCAAGCGTGAAATGGGCAGTATTCAGTGTGAAAACGTAAACTGTTTTGTCTTGTGATTCTTGTGATTTGTCTACGTTGTTTTTTTGTGTGTGCTGAGCTTTATCAATAATTTTTCAAATTTGTTAACGGCAAAAACAAACCTGCTGGCATGATTACTGTGACTACAAATCATGCATTTTGCCACATTGTTACTAGTGTATTTTCAGGAAATGTTGTGAATTCACTGCACTTTACACAAAATGATGCACACCAAATTCCTGGGTGCACAGTAATGCATTATGATGTAATAAGCTACCACACTGCCAGACTACACTGGTTCTCCACCCCTTCCCCTACTACTCTCCCCTAACCCTGCCTTTTCTTTTTAATAAGGATGATGCAATGGCTTAAACATTTACCTATACTCAGATGGTCAGCAGATGCATTACCCCTCATGATCCCCTGTATACTCTAAGCAAGAAAGCTCTTTGCACTCTCCACAGCTTACTGCCTGCATAGCCTCATTTTCTCCATTTTCTATGAATCACCACTTCAAACTGAATTTGAAATTTGTCATAAATTTTAGAAGTGAGATCGTTTGCTTTCAAAGGATAAACAGTACAATATAATATTTTTTTCTTGCAGGATCTGTTCTTGTTCTTTTAGCTGAAAGACAGGAAGTGAAAAAATGATGTGAGCGTGTATTGGTGTGTGCGTGCAAGCATGTGTGTGTGTGTGTGTGTGTGTGTGTGTGTGTGTGTGTGTGTGTGTGTGTGTGTGTGTGTGTGTGTGTGTGTGTGTGCGTGCGCATGCATGCGCGCATGCACATGCATGTGTGCATTTGTGTGTGCGTCCATGGATCCGTGTGTGTGTGTGTGTGCATGAGTGTATATGTGTGTGACTATATGTGTATATATGTTTGATCATGTGTTTGTGTGTGTATGTGTGTGCATGCGTGTGTGTGTACATGCACATGCCCTTGTTGTATGAGCAATCCAACATGTGTATGAGTGGTGATAGTCCATTGACACTGGAATATCCATACATTCATACACATATACATTTCATGAATGCTGTGTGTTGTGTACATACTGTTTGTGCATATGAACGCGCAAGTATGCTCAAGTTCATGCATACGCTTATGTGCGAACAGCGTACTATTGTGTATACATCACTGCATGTGTTTGAATGTTTACAATTAATCAATAAAAACGCCCAGTCCTCAATTGGGCTTTGACAGAGAGAGAGTTAATCACCAGATCGGGACCATATTTCAACTCCCCATGATTCAGCGGCAACAGAGGGAACGTCAATATTTAATCACTCCCTGCCCTTTTCAGGAATGGTCCCCCTATTCACTGACAAAATCATCAATTCAACCGTCTGCTAATGACATTTCCAAGGTAAACAGATCCCAAACCAATTGTTGTCAGATTGACCTTTGGCTGTGCCGAAGAGCAACAAGCATAATGTCAATACATGTAAGTTCAAGGACATGGACAGCAGTCTCGTAATCAGTACACCAAGCTGACACATCATAGCATTTCAGATGCTCTGACTCATAATAACAAGACTTCCTTTTTCCTTTCTGCTTTTTCATTTTTTGAATCAATATAAATGTGAATGTCATTATGGTGCATGTCATGAGAAACTACAGGGGGAAAAGATGAGTTCATTACCTAGGAGTCAGAAGTATGAGTGCAACAGATTGACTTGCATCAGTAATTTGATGTGTACTTGAAAATGAATTCACTTATCTACAAAAATGTCAATAAATGTCATTATGACGTATGACACAGAATGTATAAGGGATGGATGGGGTAAAGACAAGTTTGTAATCTATAAGCAAGTGTGAGGGCAACAGATTCACTTGCACTGATAATCTGAAGTGCACCTGGAAAAGAATGCACTTATACTTTCAGTGATTACTCTTGAATACAGACAGAGAGAAATGGGGGAAGGAGGGAGGGTAGGGAGAGGAGTGGGGAAGGAGGAGGGGAGAGAAAGAGAGATGTCGGAAAGGGGGAATGGATGAGTGAATGGGTGCATGCATGCATGTGTGCACGCATGTCTTCTTTTTCTTTTTCTGTGTCTATCATACCTGGAATCTGGTCTTCGGGAGAAAGTGACTGGTCTTCCACAGAGCCTCCATACAGCCTTACCTTTCCAAGCACAGCTATGGCTTCCTGCTTTCATTAATGTGTTGTTAGTGGTGAGATGAGGCACTTAGGGGCTGATGGAGATATTGTATGTCACATGTTCCCACATGAAATTGTTGCTGGCAGGATGCTCTTTCTACATACACTGGAAGCTGTGTTTGGTACTTACTTTACAGGTCTCCCGTCTCTTTTACAAAACTAGATCTTTTTAGTCTTCCTGATGTGCATTGTTTGTTTGTGTGTTCGTTGAGTCTCTGAATCAACAGATGATCTTCAAAAGACTGCCTTTGTGAGCTGTATCATTACTTTGCCCTTTCTTCTGTTTGGCAGGGATGGCATATCAGTTGTCTCTTGCATTTTCTTTCCACCAGTGGTACCAGTGATGATGCGAAGCACTACATTTTGGACTCTGTCTTGGATCTTGTAATGCAGCTGAGCTGCTTTCCACCATGCACTAGCCATTCTCACGATGGGGTCATAGTGTGCATCAGCAGAGACCTTGAGAATCTTCTTGTAGGCTCACACTGAGTTCCAGATGAAGTCCTCATGATGTCCAATTTCCACCCCCTCCCCCCTCCCCCCATTCATGACCTCTGCATTCTGAATACACATATTTCATGTTATCCTCATAACAGATAACCCTGGAGAATGTCTGTTGATCTTTGTAGAACAGTTGAGGCGTCCCATGGTCAGGAAGTCAGGATGCTGGCTTTAGCTTTTACGGAGAGTGAGAAAGACGTTGCTGTTGACATTCTTTGTTGAAAGTCACACACCACTTGCACTAGTTCCAGGTCCAATCTGTGAGCCTGTCCAGGGTAGCCTGTAGTCTGTATGCTGTGTTTGTTGCACACTATTCAGTACACCAGAGCAGGCAAACAATGCAGAACCTGTTGATCAGTCTGTTACATGATAGCCGATGAAGAGAACAAACAGTGTGGATGATAATGCTCCTCCTTGCAGGACCCCATGACACGGTGATACTTCCTGGCCAAACTAGCCATCCAGTGTTATTCTGATTCTGTCACTGTGCAAGCATGGCTTGGTCCACTGGTACATACTTTCTTGAATGCCACAACATAATAGCATAACCATGAGACCATCTTTCCTCTGTGTACTGTAAGCCTCTTTTATATCAGTAAATGTACTGTGTGTTACTTTCTTACCTCAGAATTCCTCTACAACCTGAGCAAGGTGTGTGGCCTGACCTGTGCCCTTTTATTTTTTTAGGCCAGCATGCTCTGGAACGATGATTCTCTCAAAGTACCACTACCAACCCTCACTGGTAATACATGCTAGTGTTGGTGTGTGTGTTTCGTGTGTGTGTGAGAGAGTATACATGTGTATGCTTATGCATGTATACATGAGTTTGTGCATGACTGTATGTATATGTGCCCATGTATGCATACATGCATGAGCAGAAGGGTAAGATAAGATAATGTTGCTTATAGCCCAGCCGACCGCAAAGGGCCACATCAGGGCTGTGAGCAGAAGGGTGTGTATGTGCTTGTTAATGCATTAAATGAGACCATGTTTGTGGGTGTGTGAATGGGGATGGGTAGGTAACAGGAATGGGTCAGCAAGTGTATCACAGGTAAAACATCGCTGAAAGTGCTTACACGCACATTTCAAACTTAAAAGATCAAAACCCAAAACAAGCTCAAAATCCTGCTGCTGCTCCACTGTTATTTGTTGTGGTTGTTGTTGCTGCTATTGTTGATGTTACTGATGGTGTGATGCTGCTTGCTACAGCTGCAGCAGAGGCAAAATATCGATGCATGTATTGGATTGGCGCTAGTTCGCACCTTTGAAGCATTGCCAGGCCCCGGAGGTGCCTTCAATGTACAATCATACCAGGGATTCACCGAGTGCAAGTTGACCTACAAGCTGTTTCACTCCAAAAAGAGCAGCCAGCCACCGCAACAGCTGCAGAGTAATGAAAAACTATATTCTGTCTCTGGATCTCACAAGCACACACGCACGCACGCGCGCATGCGCGCACGCACACACACACACACACACACACACGTCACACAGAGTATATATTCATGGAAAACTGAAAGACAGCTGTGCTTCACTTTCTTCAGTGTGTGTGTGTGTGTGTGTGTGTGTGTGTGCGTGCGTGCGTGCGTGCGTGCGTGCGTGCGTGCGTGCGTGCGTGCGTGCGTGCGTGCTATGTGTGTGTGTGTCTGTCTCTGTGTCTGTGTCTGTGCATTCATGCATATGTGCATGTGCATGCACATGAGCCCGTGTGTATGCCAGAGTACACATGTACACCTGTCCTCACATAATACAGAACAAAAATAAACAGAATGATGACCAAACTACACAAGAGCACTTATGGCAACACAAGTTCATAAGAGCACATTGAATGCATTTCACGAACTTGATCTTTAAATCAAGGTCACCAAAAAGTCAAATTAATAAATGTTGTTCTTTTGTTGAAGTCTCCTACATGACATAAAGAAAAAAAATCCCCACAAACATGTCATCTGTCTTATGTCACCGACTCACGCATCACACCTTCCAATATTCATGACCCACCCCAACAGATTTCTCACAGTGTCACAGTCAACAATATCCATGGCCCCACCCCATCGTCTCCCCCTTAGTTTCCATATGTCAGGTTGCAGCTATTCTGCCAGCATGACTGTTCTCTGTGTGCAAGTGAAAGAGAAATGAAACAAAATAAAAATTTATATAGGACAGGCCACACCCTTCTGAAGGGGTGTTGTAACATTAAAAAACAAAGCATGGTAAACATTACAACACAAACTCCACACACATGCGGAGTACATACAGTCTAGTGACTTATTCACTAACCTCTTATTGAACAGACTAATATTCATATATCAGGGTACAAATATACCAATACTCTTAACTAAGCAAAAGAACTTGCCTTTTTAATGAAAATGTATACATGAATTCCTCAAAACAGCTTGGTTCCTCTCTGGCATAGGTTCAGTTAAAATGATCTGCATAGAATTCGGCGGGAATATACTCAGGTCACTGAGAACAGTGCAGAAGTGCAAAAAGTGTACTTTGTAATTGTTAGCCCGCTTACGTCAAGGGCATATGAAACTGCAAAAGGAGACAATGACAATGCTTTATTGACAATAGTTAACTCAATCGAGTCTTGTCGGAATCGGGTTTCCGACACTGTTCACATCGCTTGAAGGCGTGTCGGACGCATACTTCCGACAGTTTGACGATTTTTAAATCATACCGCCTTTTATTAAAGGGCGAAATATCTCGTTTCAGCGACAGTTTAGGGCCTTTTTTTTTCAGTTGCTTCGCTGAGACCATTCTTCGTGTATTCTGTAGTAGTTTTATACGGATTTGAATTGTCCTAATCTCAGTTCCCCCGATCACACAATTTTGGACACGATCACATGATTTTGAGTGGATCAAGCATTTTGTGGTCAAATTCTTGTATTTTATGCATTTGTCATAAATATACTATTCTCTGTAGTTCATACCAAGTACTCAGCAGTGTAACTGAACTTGTGTGGGAGGACAGAAATCATGACGAAGTGGATTACATTATGCTCAAAAAGTTTTGTGTTTTTCTGCAAATTTGTATCATTTTGGATTACTTGCATCATGTGAACTGTGTGGATTCCTCACTGAAGGTATGTATTTTTGATATATATAAATTGTTTCTTTTCTCTAATGGTGTGTGTTTCATGCTCCTTGATGAAGTGGCTGATTTTTTATGATTTTTTGAAAAATGGCAAAAATCGTGTGATCTGAGGGACAAACTGGTCCATTTGGCCGTGACTTGATTGAGTTAAACAACCCTTATGCCAAGGGACAGCATGCGCAATTTCTACTAAGTGCTGCCAAACTCGGCCAACAATAGAAATGCGAGTCAAAAAGAAGCATACACACAGAAAACAGTTGAACAACACTAATAACTAGAAAATGAAGAAAAAGACCATTCATCAAACAATATTCTCATCAGAATAAACCACTTATTGCATAATCATGATTTACAAACACAGCCTACATATTAAGTTTTTTTCTCTCTAAATCAAAAAGCTTCCGCCACAAACTTAGCAAATGAGTTTACAATGTCTACATTTTTAGAGGATTTAATACCAAAGAGGTTTTGAGTTTGACCGAAAAAGGACTTAAAGGCAGAACAATCATTTCTGAATTTATTATACTCTGGGCATCTAAAAAACGAAGTGTTTCTTGTCTTCAATTTCTTTTGAGCAGGACGGACACATCAAATCATTTTAGGAGAGAGAGAGAAAGACAGACATATATTGAGACAGAAACACAAAGAATGACAGACAGACAGAGACAGATAGGCAGAAAAGAGAGAGAGAGAGAGAAAAGAAAGAAAGAAGACACCAGTCCCAGCAACAAACAAATAAACTCCTTTCTTGAACTGAACCCAAACATCAAGGTTACTTTTACAAATTTGGAACTGGCCAATTAAGAATGCGAGGCAAGCATCCATTGGACATTAGTTCAGGGCATATATGACAACATGTGTTCTTCTGCGTTTCACTCTTTGGTGAAATTACCAGAGGATTCAGCATATTTTTGTGATCGACATTTGTTTTTCTTTTCCTTTTGAGGGCACAGACTATGTTTCAAACTGTGGGGTTGGCCAGACTTTAACCCCTGTGTCAGAGCCACCAGTCTCTTCTCCCCAATCCTGCCAGAAGAACAGACATAACAAAAAGAATGAAGTGTTGGTAGACAATTGATTTCACAACCAAAAACAACAACAACAACAAAAAGCTGGCTGACAACTGCCTATAGCAAACTGTCTTTTTTGCTTAAGAGTTGAACTACTCCCCGTAAGATATGAGAAAGATATCCCACATTGCTGACAGGCTAAGACACCAGAAGCCAGCACAACCTGTCTTCCTCTTTATCAGTCCACAAGCAACCAACTTCGAGTTCAACCAGGATATCCTCCTTTATCCTTCTCTTCGATCTTCGCTGATGGTTTGATCAATAACGAGGAACACGATCCTGACATGAGCACGCTGGGAAGAAAACGAGGAAGAAGTTTCCTGGCTAAGTGACAGCAAACGTGAACAAGAAGCTGCTTTATTCTCCGCAGCTGTGAACTGTCGATGGGAAGACTTCAGCAGTTCAAGTTTAAGAATGAAACAGAAAAAGACTTTAGTCTCGTACTTCACACACACACACACAATCAAAAGGAAAATGCATATTTTTTGCCTTACTTTAACCTTACTTAAAGTACTTTTCTTTTGAATCTGAACCACTGGTGTTCTCCATTTCCTCATTACCTTGAGATCTCTGAAAAGACTCCAAGACGGGGCTGAAAGCTGATGGGAAAAACTGCAAGACATTTTGCAGGAGATGAACGGCCAGTCTGATTGTCTGTTTATGTAAAAACTCAATGTGGTTCGTCCTGTTCTTGCATTTGACTCACTACATAAACGTGACAGCAGTTTTCTGTTAGGACTGATTTTTTTTATTTTGTATGTTCGTTTGTTTGTTTTTGTAAACAGTGTATTCAACAATATTTCTTTGTTTTCAGTCAATAAAAAAGTAAATGTGTGCCAAAAACCCTTTTTCTATACGCAAATTCAAAAAGAAAGCCCCAAATTAAAACCCTCCGGGGGTTCGACCTTGTGGGGGGAGGGTTTGCGGGGTCCATGATCCTTTGGCTTGCTGGGGGGGTATCAATACTTGGAGATGGGCTTTTTTTTTTCACACTGCTTCAGGCCTAAAGGGGGTGGAGATGCTTTTTGGCCCTCGAACGTGGTAAGGAGTTGATCCCCCGTAGGGTTTCCCATGTCGATAGGCTAAGGGTGGGGTCCTAAAAGATACCCCCTTTCCCCTTTTTCTTGTTTTCTGCCCCCCCTTTTTTGGGCCCCTTTTTTTCTATCTTCGCCCCCCTTCAAGTTTCTTTTCCACCCCTTTTCTCTCTGTGGTTCCTTAAGACCCGCAGCGTTTCCCGTGCGGTGCGACCTGTTTTGGGAGGGAAATGAGATCCGGGTGATTGAGGGGGCCAGCGCCTCAACACATCACTTTGGCTCGGACCCCCCTAACGGGGGAGTACCTTTGGCCCCGGGGTATAATGGCCCCCTTCTTGGGGGGGGGTAAGACGGGAGTTCCCCCAGCTGGCCAAGTTTAAACCCCTGCAGTGCTCAGCTCTTTTTTTTTCCGGGAGTTAGCAGATGGGGGGGGGATGGGTTGGTTGCTTCTGCTTGTTAGTCTCTCCCGAACCTGGAAGGGTAAACTTGGGGTTCTTGGCCCTGGCCCCTTAGTTGGATCCAAGGTGGGTGGGAAAGGGGGGGAAAGAATTACAAAAATTTAAAAAGCTTCTTCAAAAAACTCCCCCCCAAAAAGGAAGAGGAAGGCAGTTCCCCCCCTTTTTCGGGGGGAATTTTTGAAACAGACAGTGTTCTACGGGGGTAAGACAGAGGACGGGTTTCGGGGGCCCCCTGGCTCGTGGGGGAAAGGGCAGAGCGGAAAAGACCCCTTTCAGCTCGGGGCCCCTTTTGCTGTAAAAAAGGGTTTCATGGTAAGCAGGTGAACCTGGGTCCAAAAAAAAAGGTTAAGGAAGGGTTCTTTTTCTTGTTAAAAGCCCCGATCACAAAACAATCTAAACAGCTGTTAAAAAGCAAAAAAACTAGGGGATAGGGGAATCAGGGTGACTCCCCAAAAACAGTTAAATTCACCCAAATTTTGTGATTCGCGCAAAAATCTAGCGGTACTCAGAGGTAAAAAAAAAGGGGAACTGGGTCCCAGGGGGCGGGGTGACAGTCAAAAAAGGTGCAGAGGAGGGGCCACCAACCCCCCTTTTTTCTGACCTTCTGCAACCCTGTGCTGCCTGGTCATCAAAGTGGGCTCCCGATTCCCCGGGTTTTTGTACGTCCGCCCCCGTTAGGTTTTTCATCCAAAAGTTTTGGAGTCAGGCCCGTTTGTTTGGGCAGGTTTTTGGTATTTGCTGCAAGGCAACCCTGTGGGCCGGTACAGATCCGCACTTGTGCAAACGCGGTGGCGCCACCCCTCCTTTTTCACGGAATTGTCCTTGTGGATTCAGGAATTTGAAAATACAAAGGGTTAAGACAAAAAAAGCCCCCTTTTTGAAGCCCGCAAGAGGTTGTGGGCAGCCGTCCCCGACCTTTTTCTATGTTTGGCCTAAAAAAAAAGTTCCAACTTTTCCCAACCGGTCATTTGCGGGTCAGACGATAATTTTAAAACTTTTTTCAAAGAAAATTGCGGGGAAAACGTCAGCTCTGGTGGAAGCAGTCCACCACCTCTCATCCCAAAGGATGCCCCTGGTGGGGGCCCAAAAAAACCCCCAAACCCCCCCCTGACTGCCCAGCATCTACAACATCTGCTGGGGGAAATTTTAAAAAACCAGCACCCCGACCCAACCCCTTGCCCGTGCCCATGGGGCAAGGGGATTTCCCCCAGGTGGAGAGGTGGAGATAAGGAAAAAAAACCCCAGGGCTCCCAAACCCAGACCTATTTCCCCTGTTGGAAAATTTCCCCCAGCAGGTCTGCAATAGTCCAGGAAATTAAGCAACAAATTTACAGTTTTTGCGGCAAAATTTGGGAGGGATGACCGACTCCCCTTTTCGCCCTCTGACCATGGATAAAAAATAATCCATTGGAATTCCTGGCTAAATTTTAACTTCGAGGGGCTCAGGTTTGTGTCAATCTATGAAAACCTTCGTCGTGGCTCTTCAAAAAACCCCAAAAATTTAAAGCCAAAGACCTTTTCCTTTCTGGGTTTAATATTCTTTTCAAAACCCACAACCTTCCACGCTGGGACTGTCGGGCGGTGTTGCCCCTTTTTCCCTTTACAAAACTTTTTTGTTTTGCCGTCGCTCTGTCTACCCCCCCAAGGGGTGAGCTGCAAGAGTCACTTCCCCAAGATGTCACAATCGTTCCTTTTTCTACCTCCTCTGCCCGTTTGTATCGGGCCTTGTCATCGTTTGGGGGAAATTCCCGACCCTTTTTTGTGTTGGGTGACTTAACGGAAAAAACCCCTTTTGGGGAGTACCGGTTCGTTTCCAGAGTTGCTGATTTAGGATGTCTTTCGGGTTTTGGGTTTGTGTTGTCGAAAAACGGATCTGAACTTACCTCCATTTTTCACAGGTTCACTTTCGTGTTTTGATTTGTCGGTTTTTTGGGCCCCTCGTGGGCCTGGACTAGAGTGGTTGTCCCTGCGTCTGCACGGAAGGAATTTCCCTGTCCTTCTACAACTGTATAATGAAACGTCTCTGTCTTCAGCATTTAAAAATAAGAAAGCAAATGGGATCTCTTTGCAGCCCTGTTTCTAAGGGTTCCGGACACTGATTTTTTTCAGAGCCTGACCCCGCGGGTCACTGACTAACCATGATTAAATGGCAAGGCCCGTATTTTTTTGTCTTCCGATAAACTTCAAATGGGCCCAAAAACACCCGGTTCGATTCAGAATCCAACAAATTTTTCCAAAGTAGAAAAGGGGTCAGGTCAGGTTACCAATGACCTTCGGGTCCCCCCGCTCGACCCATCAAAATCCGTGCTAAATCAAGACAAAATTTTAAAAACAGTAACTCGGTCCTGGAGAAGCTTCTGCTCCAGGGTGACATCAAAAACTTTCCCAAAAAAAAAGTGTGGAACATCATTTAAAAAAACAAAGGGAAAACACCGTCCCCCTGTGAACCATCCAAAAATTTTTTTATTCCTTTTTAAAAAAAGAGAAGAAAGAGTTGCAATTGCTTGCTTCAAAACCCTTGAATAGAATTCCCCCCCTTCTAATAAATCAGTCCTTTTGTCAAAAACAAAGCCCTAAAAGAAAAAACACCCTGCAACTTTTCCCGACAACTGGGGAAGAACAATCTTCCTTTCACATTAAAAGAGCTAAATCGCCCTTTCTCTCTTGCAGCGATTCCTCTCCAGGTAAAGTGACCCTTTTATCAAAAATTGAAACACTTCCCCAGAAGGTCTGAACACCTGTTCGGTAACAACCCGTGGGGACTAAAGGTTGCTTTCCCCCCTCTTTGGGGGAAAGCCCCATTTATTCCCATCCCCAAACCTGGAAAAGATCTTTCTAATCCATCTAACACCGTCCCTAGCTTGACCCGCTGTGTCTGTAAAAATTTAGGAAAAAAATGCTCAATGTAGGTCAGTGGAAATCGAAAACCGACCTTTGGCGAAAAAAACGTGGGTTTCCCCCAAACATCGGACAGTTGCCATTTGATTCGCTAGAAATTACACTTCGGGAAAACTTTTTTTTAACAGACAGCAGCAGTGGCTTTTCTTGACTTTGAGAAAGGGCCAGGTCAAACCCGGAAGGGGGTACTTTATGTCTCCACATCGGGGGTTTGAGGGCATCTTCCGCTTTTTTTTCAAAATTTTTTTGGGCAGAACAGACAGTTTCAGGTCCGGGTTGGCACCACTCTCTCTGAGTCCACGACAGAGTTTGGGTGTTCCACAGGGAGCAAACTGTCTCCTGCCCTCTTTAGTATTAAAATCAACAACAATGTTCAGTCAGTCAGCAGGTTCAGACAGCTCATTGTTTGTGGATGATTTCGCTGTCTACTCAACTGGAAGCCTGTACCCACACCCGAGTGTCCAGCGCAGGCTCCACAACTGCGTAGTATAAAATCCATCGATAGGGCAGGATGAAAACGGTTTTCACCTTTTCTTCAACAAAGACGCAGTGTATTCCACTTCCATAATTTCCGTCATTTTTCCCCAGATCCTGAACTTCAAGAAGGGAAATCTTCCATTCCAGCTGTAAAAAGAAGAGGCAAAATTCTGGGAGTCCATTTTTGTACCAGAAACTCCAACATTACTAGCCACATCATAAACCACCTCAAACTTCTTGCCAGAAAGCACGAATATTCCCTGCTGGTCGTAGCGCACACTGACTGGGGCGCTGATAAAAAATCTTGCTGCACTCTACAGAGCCTTGGTCCGGTCCAACTGGACTAACGGTTGTGCTGTCCAACGTCTCCTTCCGCCAAGACCCTCTTACCTCCAAACCATGGGACCCTAACCACCATCAAGGCTTTACGTCTCTGTCTTGGAGCGTTCCGCACCACCCCTGTGTACAGCCTGTACGCAGAGGCGGGCGACACCTTCATTGTCCCAACCGCAGGCTGAAACTGTCTTTAAATATTATATCCGCTGTTCTCAGAACCGCAGAATCCAGCCTATGACTGTGTCTTTGACACCTCCGTTCCAAAGTCAAGTTTGAAAACAACCCTAAATGTAATTCCGCCGTTTGGTCTTCGTATGCAGCTCATACGGCGATGCAGGTCGTAAACCTGGTGTAGTGTCTTCCGATTCTTTCTTCCAAGTTCCGAGCAACCTCCGGGGACCTTTTCACACCAGAGATTCGTTTCGATCTTCAGCTTTTCGCAAAGAGTCCCTACCAGCACTCTGGTCGTACAAGGCATTTGTATGCCTGACCTCCTGTTCGAAATTCCCATCCTATCAAAATGTTTTCACTGACGGTTCCAAGTCTGAGGATGAGTGGCCAGTGGCAGCCTACGGCCCATGGGCTCCTTCTCAGATACTGTTGGAACATATCCATATCCGTGCTTCTGTCTATCTGCTGAACTTACTGCTCTGGTACTGGCTTTAGGAAGATAATCCTCACATTCTTCAAGGAGGGACTTTCTGGTTCTGTCCGGATTCGCTGTCATCTTGGAAGCCATAGCTGGCCGCAACCTTCAGCAATCCAGAACGTTTGCATTTCTTTGAACTTATTAGCAAGTTGAAAGAGAGGTTACAACAATACTCTTGCTGGGTTTCCGGTCATGTAGGCATCGGCGGAAACGAAATGGTTGATCGTTTAGCCAAGAACGCCACAAAAGACAAACTGTCCAACATTTTATCCGCCTGTTCAGATGAGAAATCCCAAAAATAACGATTATGTGAGAGACCTCTGGTAGGAGGATGGAACACCAGACGAGTACCAAACTCTTTCAGATCAGTCAAACCTTAAGGCCTTTCCTCCCAGTCCACGTCGGAAGGTCCGTAAGAGGAAACGGTATCTGTGCCGGCTGCACACCGGCCATTCGTATTTTACCCTATGCTTACCTTTTAAAAGAGTGAAGAAGCTCCGTGTGCATTCCATGACATGCGCCCTCACATGAAACATGTTCTTTTAGATTGTTTTGGGACTAGCACGATGTGAGACACACACATTTTTACAGCGGAGTCCATGAAGATCCTGTTCAGGGATTCCCGCCAGATGTGATCCTCCTGAGTTTTTGAGAGAGATAAAACATTTTACATCTCTTTATAAGATTTTACGGAAGAAAGATTTTTAACAGAGTTTCTGGTGCTTTGGTAGACGATGTCATTTAATGCGATGTATGAAAGTGGGTTATTTTTTTTTTTTGTTTATGACTGGTGGGTTTATTTAAACGTGGTGACAGCCCTGGATAAGGCCCTTTGCGGTCGGCAGGGCTATAAGCAACGCATTATCTTATCTTATCTTCCAATTCAAAAACGCTGTAGGTAGCAATGGATAAGAGCTAAATTTACATCAGCTTTTTATGTGGGAGTGGAAACAAGAGAATGAGATACAAGTTTAGTGGACCTGGGTGATGGGGGTTGGGGGAAGAACAGAGAATGAAAATAGTATTGGAGATGGGGGAGAAGTTCTGAAGGTACATGTACAAATTTAGTTTTGCATGCCTTCTTTGGCAAACCACCAGAACTCTCCTGGTTTGTTTGCGCAAACAATGCCCACATCCCTCGCTGAGTTTAAGGAAAATAAGCGAAAGAGAATAATCGTTACACAAAGCTTGTTGTGTTTTGGGAAAGATTGAGAGAAGCCAGACATACACACTGTGAGAAGACTCAAAACTCAGTAGTCTTTATCAGGTTCAAGGAGCGCTAAAAAAAAAAAAATTAATAAAAATAAAAAATTGCACACAATTGTACACATTATTCATCCAAACGCCACCCCACTGCGTTACCCAAGAAACTTCAACCAGGCAACCAGCCCTCGCAGTGTTACTTGTGCATGAAGTTCTGCCAGAGAAATATCAATTCTTTCATTTTCCTTCTTTCACAGCCTCCATAACTTTCTGTTCATTTCCAACGAGAGACAATGAAGTGATAAAAGTCCTGGCCATATCTCAGCTCAATCACCATGTTTAGTCTGATTAATGATGCCAGTCAGAAAGGAGAAAAAAAAAAGCATGCACCAAATTTTCTTTTCATCACAGACTATTGACGGGAACTACATGGACTTGGTGTAGCAAGAAAGGGAAAACCCTCCCCACCCAAAACCCACCGGCATCTTTCTCTCTCCATCTCTCCCCAACCCCCCTCCCTCCACCTTCTCCCCAACCCCTCTCCCTCCACCCTCCTCCACTCCCCACAGCAAGATGCATAGGAAATAACGGTTATCTGCTGGCACAGCGCCCTGACATCAAAAGACTCCAAGACCACCAATGTTTATTGTTACCATGGAAACAAGCCAGGCCCAGTACTCCTGTCTGAGAGGAAAATCCGCTTTCTCCATTGTATCAGCGAGTCTGAAAGGAAAATCCCTGCCTGTACATCCATGGAAATTAATGATATGATCGTATGGCACTATCTTTGCATTCCCCTTCTTCATTCACACACATACACACACACACACACACACACACACACACACACACACACACACACACACACGTACACGCGTCCACATACAAAGGCGGTGAATTGCTATGTATGTGCAATGCTAAAGACTTGCTGAGACTGGTTTCTTTTCACATTACTTCATTCCTTCCCAGTTTACCAATATTATTTAATATTACCTCCCGCCTTTCATTTCCTTCCATTGGTTAGTTGGCTGGTTTGTCAAAGGAACTCTTTCAGTCTATACCTATCATTACTTCCCCTCAAAGTCATCAATGGGTAGATCAAAAACCTGTTGAAATGTAACAGAGGTCTGCTCTCTCTGATGTGCACCTATAGTTATCAATGTTATTGATACTACAGTGTATGTATGTATGTACGCGTGTGTGCACTCACGTGTGTAGGTATGTGCATGTCTACACTTGTGTTTGTGTTATAGTTTGTGTTTGTGTTATAGTTTGTGTATGTGCCCTTACTTCAAAATGGGTGCGCTTGTTAACTTTGTTCTTTACGTTCATCTCTGTCCAATACACATTACCTCGACTTGACTTGACTTGGTCCCTTAGACGTCGGTCCGTAGGGCACCCCTGAAGCAGTGACAACCTTCCTTCTCCATTCCTCTCTCACATTACCTCAACCATGGAGATTTATGTTTTCACCTTGATATGTTGGTTTGTCAGTTTATTAACGAAATTATGCAAACCTCACTGAACCAGGTGTGTGTGTGTGTGTGTGTGTATGTGTGTGTGTGTGTGTGTGTGTGTGTGTGTGTGTTATGTGTATGTGTGTGTGTGTGTGCATGTGTGTGTGTGTGTGTGTGTGTGTGTGTGTGTGTGTGTGTGCACATGCATGTTGTGTGTGTGGTGTGTGTGCGTGTGCGTGTGTGTGTGCACATGCATGTGTGTGTGTGTGTGTGCGTGTGTGTGTGTGTGTGTGTGTGTGTGTGTGTGTGTGTGTGTTGTGTGTGTGTGTGTGTGTGTGGTGTGCGTGTGCGTGTGTGTGTGTGTGCGGTGTGTGCGTGCGTGCATGCGTGTGCATGTGTGTACATGTGTGCATGCATGCGTGTATGGGTGCGTGCGAGTGTGTATGCGTGTCTTTCTAGTTCACAGCACCCCTGCACTGAAGATCTGCCACACAGAACAGGGCATGTCCTACCAAGACAGAGCCTGACTCATCAAGCAATGTATGCAAATGGAGTCAACTGCTGCTGCCTGTCCTCTCCTCATATAAAAACCATCACCACCCATGCCTGCTCCTCTCCCCCAAGTGACCCAGTTGTCCTGAAGATCAAGACAGAAGACAGCTGGGGCATCAACTGAAGACATCCCTGGCCATCATCAGTTCACTGCCCGTGTCTAATTAAGATGTATGGGGGCCCCAGCTTGTATGGACCGACCACTTCGGCTCAGGTCAAGTTGCACTTTGCTCAGGGCAGGCACACGTGCGTGTGTGTGCGAGTGTGAGTGTAATGTAATGTAATGTAAAAGGATATTTATAGAGCGCTTTACCTCGCAAGAGCCCAAAGCGCATATTACAGAAAAACATGATTAAAAATTCTAATTCTAATTCAAAGCGCGCGCGCACACACACACACACACACAACACCGCCGGGGGGGGGGGGGGGGGGGGGGACTCTCACACACAGACAGACACAGGAGCGCGTTCATCACCAGCAAACACGCGCACAGTGGTAACTGGATATCGTTAATCAGTCCGAGGGAAAAGATGTGTCTTTAGGGAGGTTTTAAAAGTCTCTAAAGAGTCCGTGTTACGCAATGAGGAAGGGAGACTATTCCACAGAGCAGGTGCCTGGTAAGAGAAAGATCGTTGGCCTGAAGTTTTCAGGCGAGCGGAGGGAAGCCGAAGCAGACGAGAATCGGTGGATGAGCGTAAGTTGCGAGACGGAACATAGAGATGGAGGAGGTCAGAGAGGTAGGAGGGAGCCAGATTATTCAGTGATTTGAAAACCAGGAGGAGAACTTTAAAGTCAATGCGAGACTGAATTGGGAGCCAGTGTAAGGAAGACAGAATTGGTGATATGTGATCAGATCTAGAGGAGCGGGATATCAGACGGGCGGCATTGTTCTGAACTTTTTGAAGTTTAGAGATGAGCGTTAAGGGACAACCGGCAAGGAGGGAGTTACAATAGTCGAGCCGAGACAGGACAGAAGCACAGATTAGAGTCTTCAGAGCATTTTGAGTAAGGAAGCGGCGAACTGAGCTCATTCTACGAAGTTCAAGGTAGCAGGACTTGCACACATTAGAGATATGTTGTTTGAAAGAGAGAGTTTGGTCGAGTGTAACGCCGAGGTTACGAACAGACACTGATAGATTTATTTCATTTCCATCAACATTTATAGAACTAGGGAGAGAATGAGTTCTAATAGTGTGTTTCGAAGCAATGAGGATTATTTCAGTTTTGTCTGCGTTAAGTTGTAGCTTGTTATTGTGCATCCATGATTTAACATTGGTAATGCATGCTTGAGAAGAGGAGATTATTTCATGAAGCTGACTAATATGGGCAGAGATATACAGCTGGTTGTCATCTGAAAAGCTATGGTGAAGGAGAGAGTGTTGGCTGATAATGGCCGAGAGAGGCTGGGTGTACAGCACAAACAAAACCGGTCCCAGGACAGATCCCTGAGGAACACCAAACTGAAGTGCTCTTGCTGGAGACTTAACACCTTTCACTGAAACAGTTTGCGTGCGATCAGAGAGATATGAAGAGAACCAGGAAAGGACAGAACCAGAAAGACCAAAAGAAGTGTTGAGTCTTGAGAGAAGAATGGAGTGATCTATTGTATCAAAAGCAGCAGACAAATCTAAGAGAGAGAGAAGAGAAACTTTGTTTCCATCAACAGCTGTGAGGAGATCGTTTGCTATCTTAAGGAGCGCTGTCTCGGTGCTATGGCCAGCCCGGTAGGCTGACTGGTTAGAGTACAAGAGATTGTTTACAGAGAGATGTTCAGACAGTTGGGCGAGAACAACTTTTTCAATCAGTTTGGAAAGAAATGGGAGATTAGAGACAGGTCTGTAGTTCTTGAGATTTTCAGGATCTAAGTGTGTGTGTGTGTGTGTGTGTGTGTGTGTGTGTGTGTGTGTGTGCGTGCGTGCGTGCGTGCGTGCGTGCGTGCGTGCGTGCGTGCGTGCGTGCGTTGTGTGTGTGTGTGTGTGTGTGTGTGTGTGTGTGTGTGTGTGTGAGTGTGTGTGTGTATGTGTGTTGTGAACATTTGGATGCTCATATAATTGGCAAACATCATTGAGTTTTGTTTTTTGTTTCTGTTTGTTTCTTTTTAATGGCAACACTATCATTGAACACAATTGCAGGCAAGAATGTCTGATCCACCCTTCTCATCTATTTTAACCATGAAAAAAGGCTGCTTAAGCCAGACTAGATTTTCTAATCCCTCGATTTTATCTTCTTCCACATCTATATGGGATTTGTCAAATTCGCTCCATCCGTCAACACATACCCTGCGCTCAAATTCTGTCAATTCATTCAGTTAACCTTCTCACTGCAGCACTGAGCGGTTTTCTGAAGTACGTTGCTCTGTTTGGCACAGACATCGGGCATCATCCCCACCTGGTGACTGAGCTCCACTGGGGTTTTGATAAAGAGGCCTGGGAGGTAAGAGAGCTGCACTGCTCTCTGTCTTTGTCATTACACACATCTGCATATCACTCCACTCAAAATCTTCTGATTCCACTATCCAGTCTTTGTCATTACACACATCTGCATATCACTCCACTCAAAATCTTCTGATTCCAATATCCAGTCTTTGTCATTACACACATCTGCATATCACTCCACTCAAAATCCTATGATTCATCCATTCTTCACACTCATGCCTCTAGGCCTTACCAAGCACCTGGGTTTAATGCTCAGCTCAGGTCTCAGCCAAGTCTTGTCCCTGAGCCCCTCTTCCCAGCACTTTCCTGATCTTCGTATTCACTTGTTCATTTAGCTGCAAGCAAGCCTCGCTCATTGTGCCCTCATGACTTTTTCACCTCTGTCCAGGAGACAGCTGTTATCGACATGCTGATCATTCTGCCTCTGCATGGCCGCCTATGTAGAAAGCCAAGAGCAGGAAAGAAAATGACCCAAGACAGTGAGGATGAAAAATGTCATCCTAATCTACCAGAGTTTTATCAACAGACACCAGGCTACTAGTACTACCGACCATTTTTTTTCCTTGAACAACCAGCTGATCCCTGCATGCCCTAACACAGAACCAGGCCAAAAATTAAATTAATAAAATAAAATAAGGCAAGTACACAAACAAGCAAAATCTTCCTAAGAGACTGAGAGATGAACAGTTGAGAAGTGGGTGGTGGGGACACATCTTGTACCTACGTCCTCTAATTACAGTCTGGCTTGACGGATATGGCACCCTCCACTTCAAGAGTCAAGGGTGTCTGCTGCATCAAGAAGTCTGTTCTTACCTCTAATGGTAGCTGGAAGAAAGCAATTAAGAGGGCATGCCGCATCTGAAACAGTTCTGAATCTGTTGCAGATGGTGGCGATGAAATAGTCGTTGTCTGGTGGATGACATGATAATGTTGCTCTTACTCACAGGTGTGTGGTGTAAACACCATGTGCCATATTAATTAGTCAGCTTTTTTCTTCATTTTCTAATTTCCATATCAATGGATAATGAACACAGGCTCCTGGAGGGTTATCAGTTTGCCTGTTTACAACTTCTTCTTCTGCGTACACAGGCTGATACTCCTGCAGACACACCCTGTATAGACATATGCCCAACGAAGGGAGTGGAGTTTTGTGTGTATGAGTACTATGACCGTTTTTTATCCCGCCATTAAGGACCCATACTCCATCTTCATGGAAGCCTGTTTACAACTAAAAAGAGTTTTTTTCAGTCCATTTCTTCTCCTCTTCCTCCTCCATCCTCTCTCCCCAAAACTATTTACAGCTGACATGAAGGGGGTGGGGGGTGGGCGGGGGAGTGCAAGCCACCTCGTCTCTAGTCTGTTCAGTTCAAGTCCTACCCTTTCAATCAATCGACATCCTGGTGAAACATGAGATACTGTCCATGATTTCTTTCTGTTCCCTTGTCACAAAATGGTGAAGAAAAAGGACCATCAGAACCGAAAGAAACAGTTGTAAATCATTCACACAATTCAAACCTTACTGACAGTCATTCTCTGTCCCAGAACAAAACTTACGACGTTCTTCTAGTTATGCGTACTTCTGCCTTTTCCTCCATAAATAATTCAAGCTGCCAGTATTTTATAGAACAGGGTTCTCAAGTTCAACTGTCTTACTTTCTCTCGCAGATCTGAAAAACAAACAAACAAACAAAAACTTTCTGAAGGAGACAAGAGTCCTATTATTCTGTTCATTCTGTCTACATAATGAGAGCTGACATCTGCAAGATTCACATCTTTCCGAGTCAAAGCTTTTACATGGTGTTCTTCTGACACATCCTGAACTAACAAGCATGTACAGGCAGTCGTTTATTCATTCTTCATCTGTCTGCAGTCTTCATCTGTCTGCAGTCTTCATCTGTCTGCAGTCTCGGACAAATCTTAGCCTTCTACTTGCATGATCACATCCACAAATGTTTGCCTGGACAATCATTGATCGCCATACCATTGCAGCCACACATTACTCATCATCACTCGTGTGTGTGTGTGTGTGTGTGTGTGTGTGTGTGTGTGTGTGTGTGTGTGTGTGTGTGTGTGAGTGAGAGAGAGAAAGAGAGAGGGAGAGAGAGACAGACAGACAGACAGGGAAAAAGAGAGAGGGAGAGGAACAGAGAGAGAAAGAGAAACAGAGAGAGACAGAAACAGACAGGCAGACAGACAGAACAGACAAGCAGAGACAGTCTGAGAGAGAGACAAAAGATTAAAGGGAAAGAGACAGGGGTGGAGAGAGAAAGGGAAAGAGACTGAAAGAGTGAGAAAGGTGGAGGGGGGGGGCAGAGAGGAAGAGGGGTCAGAGAAACAGAGAGACAGAGAGTGATAGACAGACTGACAGACAGACAGACAAGATGGACAGACACTGTGAGACAGAAAGAAACAAAGACAGAGAGTGACAGAGAGATTGAGGGAGACATCTGAAAGACAGAGGCAGACAGACAGACACAGAGAGACAGACAGACAGAAAGACAGACAGACAAACAAAGAGCGCAAAGCACTTCTGCAATCAGTCTATCCTAGAACACATATATACATTCTCTCCCTCTCTCAAAGACAGACAATTGCAATGATTGATATAGACTGTCAAATCAAACAAGATAATTTTAAAACATTAAAAAAGAAAAAAAAAAACCTTTTCAACATTTCTATTGATTTGTTGCTTCGACAAGCCATAACAATACTGTCCTGTCAAACGTGATGCTCAAACCCACAAGCTAATATCCTGTTCTCAAGTCATGACTGACAGAGAGACCACCACCGGCTCTCTCCACACACATCATCAATGATGCACGGCAAAGGTCATCACCATGACTGGCCTCTGATCGACAGGCCATATTCCCTTCAACCCTGGGGAAATCCTCGCTGCCCTCACACTGCAGGTGCTGAGCGACCCCCGACATTGCTGTCAAACACCCACACCTTGAACCATCATCAGACCTCCATCTCCACCTCCCCCAGCCATAATGTGCCGAAAGGACCAGACAGAAACGACCTGACAGAAACGCCACCCTCCCACCTCCTAACGTGCTGCATGACCCAGCTTCAACGATGTCTCCTAACAGCCCATTATGTTCATCTTGTGGGCCACTAGCTCCTGAGGGACTACCCATACAGTCATTACCCTGCTTGGCACTCCCTTTTTCACAGTCCTTGCACACAGGTCTCAGCCCTTCTTAACTGTCCATACTGAGCCAGCAACTCTGGCTTTTTGCCCCTTTCCTTTCTATTCTCCTTTTCATATCCTGATCACCACCAACACCCCATCACCCCACCCCCCCCCATCCCAACTCCCCCCCCCCCCCCTCTCCCTCTCTCTAATGATGATAATGATGAGGGTCAGTTCCATGTGGAAACAATACAGAAAGCAAAAAATAACAGTGAGTAAAACATGTATGACTCAACAGAACGAATTTTAACATATATGAGATTTGTACAACTCAAAGTGAGAAAGCCGTCTTGAAGATAACACTCAAAGACAACTTTAATGCAAAAGGAGGGTTCTATTCCTTAAACTCTCAAAACAAAAGACTTATGAACTGTTACTTATTTCCTTAGTTTCGGCACAGGATTGACCTGATTCTCATCATTTCAGAAGTACATGGTACTGTACTCCAAAAGCGCGCGCACACACACACACACACACACACACACACACACACACATGCACGCGCACACACACACACATTTCCATACACACAAGCATACAAACATGTGCATGCGCAGGCGCCTGCACGCACGCACACACGCACGCACGCATGCACACACACACACCTCCCCATCCTCCTATTCTCTACCGACAAGTTCTCCTTTTTTTTAATGTCCTGGGACCATGTACCATCAATAAACCCACACTTCAAATCTGATACATGCAAATGACCCTGAAATATGGCAAACACTGACCACCGAACAAAAAAACAGCATAAGCACATTAAAACCTGAGGCAGAGCCAAGGCAAAGACTGAGAGACAAACCCCCCAGTTCACAACACACACTTAATGCAAGGCGAGCAACCTTGCCCCCAGACGCCGCCTTTTCCTGCAGTTGCCCCAAGGCTTCCTGCGACCCAGACGGGGTGACAGGACACTCCGACACAGCCCAGCAAATCTACCATCACATGATGTGCATTGATGTGGCCAACAACACACTGATCTCTCCCACAAACGACTTGCAGTCGAGTATATGGGCGGGAAAGGAGTGGGGTGAAGGAGGGTGGTTCCCCTCTGAATGTGATTGTCCTTTCAGCCGAAAGAAAACACACTGAGCTGGGGTGACTCTTGTTTGCTTTTTCTCTGTGGCATCAGTTGATGGATCAATGCAGCACCTAAGGCAGTAATTTTCTTTTCTTTTTTAATTTTTATTTTTTCATTTTCATCATCATTTTTCCTGAGGCCAAAATCCATCTCTTCATTTTTTTTTTTTGGTGGGTCATACTGTCCTCTTCATCTGAAAAAAAAAAAAAAAAAAGAGGGGGGGGGGGGGGGGGAGAGATTTCCACTGCTGTTTTTTTTTCTTTCTTTTCTTTCTTGCTTTTTTTTTTTTCAACCAGTCTCTAACACACCATGCATAGACTGTATGTTCTCTTACAAATGGACATATTTTTTGGTGATTTTAGTGTTTAGGCGTTTAATATAAAGTGTCTGGGTTTGTTAATGTTCTAATGTGTGGTGTACTGGCACGCTCACTCTGATAATGGGTTGCTTGTACAAAGAAAACAACATAGATGAAACAAAAAACGTAATTATTTTCTTTCATTTCAGTTTTTTCCCAAAGAGAGAGGGAGCGTCTGTTATCCACTATCTTCATTTTGTATTATGCACACACATACACACACGCACACACATGCACACACACACACTCACTCTCTTTCTCTCTCTCTCTCTCATTCTCTCTCTCCCCTCCCCCCTCTCCAAAGCATATTTATGTGTAAACAACCAATTCCGTATGTACTGGGGTGATTCTAGTATGTGCAGAAGTGATGTGTGTGTGTGTGTGTGTGTGTGTGTGTGTGTGCGTTTGTGTGTGTGTGCGTGTGCGTGTGCATGCATGCGTGTGTGCTTGCGTGCGTGCATGTGTGCGTGCATGCATGCATGCGTGTGTGTGTGTGGTGTTTCTCTCATATATATTTCAATTCCTTTTTCAAGGGGGTGAGATGGGGGAGAGCTGAAGTATTTTTTTCAATACTCAAAATGTAACTGTTATGGTCAAACCAACACCATATATTTGTTGTTTACAGGGTGAGTTTTGTTGTTGTTGGTTTGTTGGTTTCTTTTTATTATATACATTTCTACCTTCCATTCTTAAGTCTAGTTTACCATACCTAACTGCAGGAAAGCTGCATTATGTGACATCACTCACACACACACACACACACACTTCCCCTTTCAAATCTTTCTTACATGCCATACTGACTACACACACACACAACACCACTCCTCAAATCTTTCTCACATGCTACACTGACTACACACACACACACACACACACACACACCCCTTCCTCAAATGTTTCTCACATACCATACTGACTTCCCTTTGCTTTTTGTTCTCTTTCAAAGCCACAGCCTCTGAGCATGCAAGCTGGCAGACCAGTTGACGGGGAAGGGGCGTGGGCGTGGGCAACAGACGAAAGGTGCCCCGTTCAACATACAACCCAGTGACATCTATTATAATGGGACACTTGCGGCTACTCTCCCTGGTTTTGAAAATAAACAAATGAAATAAATTATAAGCTAGGGTACGGGAGTTGGGTGATGAAAGGACATGTAACTAGCAAGGTTTACAGAAGAATGCAGAAATAGCATGAAAATCCCCCCCCCCCCCCCCTCTCTCTCTCTCTCTCTCTCAGTTTCCAATACTCTACAACATTTAACGTTTATACAGACACTGTACTGATAGTAATAAAGTCAAAAACATAAACAAATACATTGATTTCTACTCACTCTCGTAACGCAGACAAACAACACCAAGCCATGGACTGGGTGGTCTGATCATTAGTTGATATGAACAGCGTGTTATAGTGTGGAGTGGTGCCATGTACTGCTGTGTGGTGTGTGGTGTGGTGTGGTGTGGTGTAATGTGGTGTGGTGTGGTGTGGTGTGGTGTAATGTAGTGTGGCGTGGTGTGGTGAGTTGTGGTGTGATGTGGTGTGGGTAATGTAGTGTGGTGTAATGTGGTGTGGTGAGTTGTGGTGTGGTGTGGTGTGATGTGATGTAGTGTGGTGTGGTATGATGTAGTGTGTGCGTGTGGTGTAGTGTGGTGTGGTGCTGTGTGGTGTAATGTAGTGTGGTGTGGTGTGGTGAGTTGTGGTGTGGTGTGGTGTGGTGTGATGTAGTGTGGTGTGGTATGATGTAGTGTGTGCAGTGTGGTGCTGTGTGGTGTAATGTAGTGTGGTGTGGTGGTGGTGAGTTGTGGTGTGGTGTGGTGTGGTGTGATGTAGTGTGGTGTGGTATGATGTAGTGTGGTGTGGTGTGTGTGGTGTGATGTAGTGTGGTGTGGTATGATGTAGTGTGTGCGGTGTGGTGTAGTGTGGTGTGGTGTTCTGTGCTGTGCTGTGCTGTGCTGTGCTGTAGTGTGGTGTGGTGTAGTATGGTGTGATGTGATGAAGTGCTGTTGAACACAGTGAACCACAATACAGTTTACAAACTGTACCAGACTGCACTGCAGCGCACTGTACCACACAGCACTGCATCCCACCACAACCATCTCTTTCGGCCCGCCCCAGGGCCAAACCAAACACCATCAACAGGAGAGGGCTTAGCAAACTGATGGCTTCCTACCTGTGGAAGCCAGTCACAACAGGCAAAACTGAATAAGACAAAAACAAAAAAAAAATAGCACATTCAAGTCAGGAAGGATGGCACATGGGGGCGCAGGGAGGAGGACCAGGGATGGGAACCCGTGATGGGGAGAGCAAGGGGTGATGGGGAGAGCAAAGGGTAGGGGGAGGGTGGAGAAAGGGAGCAGGAGGGCTCAAAAGATTCCCAAGGACAGAGACAGAGCCAGGGTACAAGAGAGGGGTGGACAAAGAGGGCTCCACACAGACAGGGGCAGACACTGGGAGACACACAGGAACGAGCCAAGAGGGGAGATGTCTCCCGAAGGGCTCCTGCCTTTTTCCAGCCTAATGACATCTTGAACACTCTCTGTGCCTCCCTCCCCGGTCAATCAATCTCCTGGCAGTGATTACCTGTCAGTAAGAGTTTAGCCAAAGCAAAATGAGACTGGAAAACGACATTCTCGTTCTCTCTCTCTCTCTCTCTCTCTCTCTCTCTCTCTCAGTATATGAAACTTACCCTCAACTGTAAAGATTAATTCATTCACTCACTCACTCACGCATGCTCTGTTAGTTTCAACCAGGTCCGGGTGGATAAAAGCATTATCTCAAGGTTAAACAAGAATTCATTCTACCGATAGTGTCTCTCTCTCTCTCTCTCTCTCTCTCTCTCTCTCTCTCTCTCTCTCTCTCTCTCCTCTCTCTCTCTCTCGTTCACTTCGTGCCAAGAAACACTATCAAAATGTTACGAGATGTTTACAAGGTTTATTATTACTGATACCCTCACTAAACAGAGGGACCTATTGTCAAATGGCCAGAGCTAAACATACAGATGCCCTTTCTTTTTCACCTTCAAACTGATTTTTCAAGTTCATCAACGTCCTCAACTATAACTGATTCCAAGCAAACCCCTATTTTCACTGCGTTTGTGTTTATACCGTTTCAAGTTGGGAAAGTCCCAATATGAAACAAAACTTAACAAATACTCATCAAGAATCACTGATCAGTTACTTCATCCTTTTTGTCATACTTGTTTATCATTTAGGTGTTTGTGGTCCGATATCCAAAGATCCTTCACAGAAGGAAATGGGGAGGGAAAGGGAAGGAATGGTTAGGGATGTATTGGAGGGGGGGGGGGGGGGGGGGCGGGGGGCTTTAAAGTGAATACTCCAATCTCTCTATTCATCTCCTCACATTCTCTTTATCTCATTTCCTGTCTCTCTCATACACACATACCTCCTCTCCCCCCCCCCCCCTCTCTCTCTCTCTCTCACACACACACATGCAACACATAATCTCTCTCTCTCTCACTCTCTCCCCTCCCTTCTTCCCCAGCTGCTGCAATATGTCCACATACCACAACACATTACACAATGTTCGCACTGCTCCAGCCTCCCACATATACCCCACACAACATTCCCTTCTTCCCAGACTCTCTCAGGCTCAACAGACGGCAGACACTGCCAAAATGTCACTCTGTCGCCCAGAGCACACAAGCAGAATTAACATCATTATACTGCCCCTTCTCCTGAGACCATCCACTCACTCTCTGTATTAATCTCTGACCTTTTTTATTTCTGCCCACTTGACTCTTCAAAGAGTGAAACAGGCAGGCAAGCTTGGCAGAGGGGGTGGGGGGTAGGAGTGGAGGGGCAATTTTTACACATTTGATATATGTGTTCTGGAACTGACTAATAAAGATGCCATCTCATCTTTCTTTTACCACCCCCTCCCCCCCCCCCCCCCCATCCTCCCCTGCCAAAAAAAAAAAGAAAAAAGTTACAAATCTATAATTTCTCAATGAAGGTAAGTGATGATGTTTCTAGCCCAACCAACCACATCAAAGCTCAATTTCTCTTCAAATATGACAATTTACAAGAACATCAACATGAAGTTATGATGTTAATAGAAACTTCATTCAACAATGTCTTTTCAAGCCACAAACAAGCAAACAAACCAATAGGAAAGAAGCGTAGAAAGGGTCATCAAGAGAGTGCACTGAACCCCCCCCCCCCCCCCCCCCCACTCCACCTCCACCAAGACTGAACAAGTCCTGGAGTCGCCCTTCGAGTCTATTCATGACTGAAAACAATTAATTTTCTGCCACAGGAAGAAAAAGGTGGCACCAACTGAATTACTTGCACTTCGTTTAGTTACACAGGAACCCAGCTTCCTTCCCCCACCCCCACTCCTTCCTCTGTCCCCTGAACCTGGAGGGAGTATCGGAGTATCCACACTTTCTAGAGCAGTGATTCCATCAGTCCATTCCGACCATTGTCATTCCCTGATGGTGAGCGTGGGTGGTTCAACCATCTATTCCACGTTTGTGGAGGTCTGCGTTCTTCCAAGAGACCTTCTACTTATCAATGCTGTTGTATGAGTGTGTGCGAGTGTGTGTGTGTGTGTGTGTGTGTGTGTGTGTGGTGTGTGTGTGTGTGTGTGTGTGTGTGTGTGTGTGTGTGAGAGAGAGAGAGTGTGTCTCTGTGTGTCTGGTTGTGCATGTCTGTTTGTGTAAACATGGGTTTGAGAGAGAGAGAGAAAGAGAGAGAGAGACAGAGAGAGAGAGAGAGAGAAAGAGAATGTGTGTGTGTGTGTGTGTGTGTGTGTGTGTGTGTGTGTGTGTGTGTGTGTGTGTGTGTGCGAGCGCCTGTGTGTGTGCGTGTGTGTGTGTGGGTGTGCGAGCTCGTGTGTGTGTGTACGTGCGCGCAAGTATATGTGTGTGCACACAAATGTATGCAAGTGCGTATTCTTGCATGTCCATTTGTGTGAGCACCTCTGCATGCATATTTGTGTGCCTATCCAAGAGTGTGATGAACATCACAGCATCACTCATTATATTCTAACCCCATATCTCTCCACCATTAATCACCTCCACCCAAGACTTTCATTTTTTCATCCACGTCTGTCGGTTTGTCTGCCTGTTGGCAACATTGAGCAGAATCTGTGGACACAACATTCATGAAACGTGATGGAGAAACATGCAACCTGGCCTAAGAACAGACCACCTTTGGTGCAGCACCTTTATGGCACACCCTGATCAAAGGGTGAATTCAGAACCCTGTTTGACCTGGCACAGATCTTCCCACTGCCCCTCTACTTAATTGCCTCCCTTTCCCCGATGATTCCAAGACACAGAAGAGGGCATCTGCCTATCAAGACAGATCCTGACTCATCAAGCTATGCATACAAATGGACCCCAACTGATCCAGCCTGATCTCTACATACAAAAAGCCACAATCGTCATGCCAACTCATCCTTATCAAGTGACCCGCTTGTCCTGAAGATCAAGATAATGACCAGGGGAGCATCAATGAAAGATATCCCTGACCACGATCAATTGAAAGCCAGGGTCTAATTAGTTACAGGGTGACCCAGCTTGCATGGGGCATCTGGGTTCATGTATAAGTCATGTTTTAGCTCTGTGTGTGTGTGTGTGTGTGTGTGTGTGTGTGTGTGTGTGTGTGTGTGTGTGTGTGTCAATGTGTGTGTGTATGAGAGTGAAAGAGAGAGAGAGAGAGGTGTGTGTGTGTGTGTGTGTGTGTGTGTGTGTGTGTGTGTGTGTGTGTGTGTGTGTGTGTGTGTGTCAATGTGTGTGTGTGAGAGAGAGAGAGAGAGAGAGAGAGAGAAAGTGCGAGAGTGCGTGTGTGAGTGAGTGAGTGAGTTTGTGTGTGCGTATGTGTGTATGTGTGTGTGGTGTGTGTGTGTGTGTGTGTGTGTGTGTGTGTGTGTGTGTGCGCGTGTGTGTGTGTGTGTGTGTGTGTGTGTGTGTGTGTGTGTGTGTGTGTGTGTGTGTGTGTGTGTGTGTGTGTGTGTGTGTGTGTGTGTGTGTGTGTGTGTGTGTGTGTGTGTGTGTGTGTGTGTGTGTGTGTGTGTGTGTGTGTGTGTGTGTGTGTGTGTGTTGCAATGTGTGTGTGAGAGAAAGATAAAGAGTGTACAAGTGCATGCATCATCTGAGCTCTGACGTGCACATTCGCATGCATATAATCTATGGGTACACTTGTGCTTTCACATATTGTATGTGTTGCATATTGAAAATGTGGATCACATAAATGGGATATATCATTTTTCACCCCGCCATACATTTACTGAGGGGGAAAAAAAAAGAAGAAAAGAATTTTCCTGACAATAATGTTTAGCATCCTCTTCTCATCTGGTTTAACCACAATTATGTGTTGCTGCGAGACACGATTTTCCTATTCACCGTTTCATCCTCTCCCGCATCTCCTTGATGTGATAGGTTCTCTGACTTCACCCCATATGTCCACACACAGCTGCATTCAAATGCTTTCTAACAGTGCTGCACAGACCGATCTTCTGAATGCTTTGCAGTGTCTGCAAATTGGGCGTCATCCCCATCATCACGGCCTTGTGACTTAACTCCATGGGTAAGTTAAGGAAGAGGCCTGTGGGGGGTTGGGGAGCTCCCATCGCTCTCTGCCTTTGTCATCACACACACACAACACCTGCACATCGCTGAACTCGACATCTTTGAATTTCATTCACCTTGCCTTCACTCCTGCATCAAGGCCTTACCTACCACAGAGACCCGGTTACTGCTTAGCTCGGGCCTCTCAGCCAAAGCCTTATCCCCAAGCCTCTCTTCCCAGCTCTTTCCTGATCTGTGCATTCAATTATTCACTCCTTTCTACCGAGGTCTCATGAGTGAACTGATGCAGTGTGTGGCATGTATAATGTACTAGTCTGCACTCAGTGGCGCCTCCCTTTGGGGAGCCTGGAACTAAAACATAACAGTCGCACAGCTGTGCACACCAGTTCTCTGGTTTCATTTTTCCCCATCTCAATACTGACTAATAATACACTTCTCTGACTGCATTCACTTCGTCCATTCACTACTTAAAAGACACTTCTTCAGTCTATTCCTCCTCCTTCTCCTCCAAACTCCCCTCCCCCCCTCCTCCTCCCCATGTCCACACAGAACTGAAATGACTAATAACGATAATGATAATAATAATTCAAAAAGTCACCTAGTCTGTTCACAGTCTGTTCAGTCCCACCCTTTCGATCAATCCACTTCTCAGTGAAACAAGACATGATCTGTACCATTTCTCTCTGTTCCCCTTTTACATGCTGGTGGAGAAAATATCCTTTGTTTGAACTGAAAGAAATGTTTGTAAATAATTCACATAATTTGTACCCTACTGGCTATCATTCTCTGTTCCAGAGAGCTTAGAGATTTTCAAATTGTATGCATAACTCTGATCCCCCCTCCTCATCCCCCCCCCCCCCCCCTTGCAAATGATTCAAACTGCCTACATTCTACCGAATGGAGTTCTCAATTCATTCATCCTATGTACCTAGTGGATTGAAAAGACCTCACTGAAAGGAACAGAGGGAGTAAAACATTTGAATTCACTCTGTCTAGGTAATGAGAGCGGACATTCACAAGATCCACATCTTTCTGAACAAAGGTATGCCCACAACCTGAGCCCACAGCAAGCACCAGCATGAGCATGGGCTTGGGCTTTCCTTCCTATACCAACCTGCAGTTTTGGCAAATCTGAGCAAAGATGCAACATGCATAATCACATCCACAAAATTAATATTTCCTTGGATAACCTTTCATCACTACATGACTGTAGCCATACACTTGTGTTAACAGAGAGACAGGCAGAAAGACAGACAGACAGACAGACAGGCAGGCAGACAAAGTGGGAGGAAAAGCAGGAGGAAAAGGAAGAGGAGGAGATGAAGGAAGCGACAGACAGAGAGAAGCTGGGAGGGGATGAGAGACGGACAGACAAGAGTGAGACAGACAGAGAGAGACAGAGACAGATAGAGGGAGACAGAAAGACAGACAAAGACAGAGACACAAAGAGAGATTTTCTGCAAACTGTCAATCCTAGAACACACACACACACACACACACACACACACACCACACACACACACACACACACACACACACACAGCACAGAAAATAAGAAAGATTGATGGATTTGTAAAATGTCCAAAACAAAGAAAAAGATAAGCTTTTCAGCATTTCCATTGATTTGTGGCTTTGGACTATCAGTTGTCATACAGCCCTGTCGAGCCTGTCCCTCAAAGCCACATGACATCATATCATCAAGTCACGACCCACAGAGGCCTCCCCTCTCTCTCCACAGATCTTTAGCAAAGGTCATTATCATGATTGGCCTCTGATCGATAGGCCATATTCCTTTCAACTCCGGGGACACCTTTCCTGCCCTCACACTGCTGGTGCCAAGCGATCCCTGACAACGCTGTCAATACCCACACCTCAGACCATCATCAGACCTCCACCTCCACCTCCCCCAGCCATAATGTGCCGTATGGACCAGACAGAAACGCCACCCTCCCACCCCTAACCTGCTGCATGACCCAGCTTCAACGATGTCCCCTAACAGCCCATTCTGTTCATCTTGTGGGCCACTAGCTCCTGAGGGACTACTGATACAGTCATTACCCTGTTGGTTGGTACTCCCTTCTTCATGGTCCTCACACACAGGACTCTGCCATTCTTCACTGTCCTTACAACACACACACACACACACACACACACACACACACACACACACACACACACACTACTCAGCCAGGGACTTCCACCATTCTCCCTCCTCTCCTGTTCCAACCCTCATCATTCTCATCCCCCTGTAATTCTCTCTCTCTCTCTCTCTCTCTCTCTCTCTCTCTCTCTCTCTCTTTGTCTCTGTCTCTATTTCTGTCTTTCTCTCCTCTCTCTCGTTCCCACTCTCTCTCTCTTTGTGTCTTTGTCTCTCTCTCTCTCTCTCTGTCTCTCTCTCTCCCTCTTCAGCCCTGATGTGGCCCTTTGCGGTCGGCTGGGCTATAAGCAACATTATCTTACCTCTCCCTCTTTCCCTCTCTGATGATGAGTCTTGGTTCAATGTGAAAGCAATGCGAACAGGGTAAAAGAAAAGGGTAAATTATATCTCTCAGAGATGTATACTACCATGTAGGAACATGTATAAGCATATGCTAGTCTGATGAAACTAAAAGTGAGCGAGACACTCTCTTGAAGACAGCACTTCTGACACCAACAGTCACATCACACATATGCATTCTATAAATAGACAGATGCACACATGTGCACAAACATGCGCGCGCACACGCACACACACACACACACACACACACACATCACCACCAGCAACACATTACCACTTCCGCAACAGAGAAAAACTGAAGTCAAAATAGATTAAATATTTCAGATAGTATTACATTTCTCTCTCTCTTTCTCTCTCTCTGAGAGTGTGTGCGTACACCCATGTGTGTGTATATGTATATATGCGCACTGTGGTATTGGTGCCTGTATAATATCAATGTATGGGTGTGTCTGTGTGGGGGGGGGGGTCGGCAAGGGGGGGGGGGGGGGGGGGGGATATATGTATAAATGTTATGCAGTCTTGCTCTCTCTCTCTCTTCCCTTCTCAAGTAGCACATGCATGCACACATGCACACACACACACACATATACATAAGCACACCACACACACACACACACACACACACACACACACACACACACACACTGACACATCCTCTTATTCTCTACCCGACAAGTTCTCCCTTTTTCCCGTTCTGCGATCATGCGCCATCAATGAAACCACACATCGGCACGTGATGCACCCTCGATGACCCCAATAAATTCAAACACTGGCCACTGAACAGAAAAGAGTACAAACACATTAACACGGCGATGGAAGCCAAGACAAACATTGGGAGACAAAAAACCTCAGTTCACACACACCAGACACCAGGCAATCTATCTCCACCGCCAGCATCCACCTTTCCTGCAGTTGCCCCCAAGCTTTCCTGTGGGCCCTAACCACAGCAACACAACACGCAGACATGGCCAAGCCCATTCCCAATCACCTGACCCACTGGCATAGCCTACATCACTAGTCCAAGGCATGATCTGAGAAAGGAAGGAATGGGGTGAATGGGGGTGATTTTCCTCTGAACATGATTGCACTTTGAGCAGAAGGAAGAAACAGGTGAACGTGAGGGGTGACTCTCGTGTGTGCAGAGGTGATGCTAGTCCTCTGCATGCATTGTGTATGCACGCACGTACAAATGCATGCATGCAAGTGCATCTACGTGTGTGTACGCGAGTGTGTGTGTGTGTGTGTGTGTGTGTGTGTGTGTGTGTGTGTGTGTGTGTGTGTGTGTGTGTGTGTGTGTGTGTGTGTTCGTTCGTACTTCTGTTTAACGTCTGTTCACTTTGAGTGATATTAGACGTGAATGAAAGAAGAGAGTGACTGACTGACTAAATGTGTGTGTGGTGTGTGTGTGTGTGTGTGTGTGTGTGTGTGTGTGTGTGTGTGTGTGTGTGTGGTGACTGTGTGTGTGTGTGTGTGTGTGTGTGTGTGTGTGTGTGTGTGTGTGTGTGTGTGTGTGTGTGTGTGTGCGCGTGTGCGTATATGAGAGCATGTGTGAGTGTATGCATGCATGCGTGCATAAGTCTGTGCACGTGCATCTGCGTGTGCGTGTGTGTGTGTGTGTGTGTGTGTGTCTGAGGGAGAGAGAGACTCAGTGTCTGTCTGTGTGCATGCGTGTGTGCGTGCATGTATGCGTGCATGCCCGCACATATGTAGTTTGTGCATGTTCATATGTTGTGTGCATCCATGCATCTGTGTGTGTGTGTGTGTGTGGGGGGGGGGGGGGGTATCTGTATACTCCCATCCATTTACTGTGTATATTCTTAACAGCACACAAGCATGTGTCAGTGTGCATTCATGATTCTGAGAGTATGTGCATGTGCATGCTTGCTATTATTTGTGTATGCAATTAAACTTCGTCAAATTTTTATAACTTGGAGTCACTTCACTGTGTGTGTGCTTTGTCACTGTTCTGCAAACTCAGAAGCAATGTTCAGTTTCACTTTCAAAACTAATTCATTCACTACAATAACAAACCGTTTCAGTGGACTTTTCATATTGAAGTCATCTGGTGGTAGTCAATAGGACTTCTATATTCCTAAACAAAGAATCTCTCTACCAACTCTTTTACTGAATCTAAAATTTTTGTTTCAAGTTACAATCTAATAGATTACATACTACTGTTCATTCGAACCTCTTGATCTTTTTTCTGTCTTCTTCTGTGACTTTTTCCAGACCCAAACTGTTCAGTATGACAGTCAAATTCATACCAGGTATTTGTGGTTCGTATTTTCTTTTTCAATAGATCTATTCGAATCTTCTATTCCCAAATCCAGTTTACTCTAGCTACCTGCAAGAAAACTGTACTGTGTGACATCAATAACAACCTCCCCCCCCCCCCCCCCCCCCCCACCCCCCTCCTAAAAAAGTTTCTCACATGCTATCCCGACTTGCCCCTGGCTTTCACTCTCTCTGACAGCCACACCCTCTCAGCAAACCAGCTGGTGGACAGGCTGACAGGGAAGAGGCGTGGGTGTGGGCGTGGAACACAAGGTAAAGGCACCTAATTCAACTGACAGCATAGCACTGCAGCATGTGAGGAGAGATACGAAGCTATTTCACCTAGGTTTAAAAAAAAGAAAAAAAAAGAGCTAGCTAAAGTGTGTGAGTTGTGTTGTAAAAGAACTAGCAAGGATCTACTAAATTAACACATAGAAACTGTCATGCTTGAATTTTGTGTACCCACTCCGAAATAGCTCTCTCTCCTCTCTCTCTCTCTCTCTCTCTCTCTCTCTCTCTCTCTCTCTCTCTCTCTCTCATGCACATGAACCCACACTTGAAGATCTCTCTCTCTCTTTCTCTCTCTCCCTCTTGTGAACATGAACCCACACTTAAAGACCTTTCTTGTCTGTCTGTCTGTCTGTCTGTCTCTCTCTCTAGCTACTAAATTAACACATCGAAGCTGTCACGCTTGAATTTTGTGCAAATGAACCCACACAGAATGAGCTCTCTCTCTCATGAAAAAAAATGTGTTCGTTCATTCATTCATTCACTCTCTCTCTCTCTCTCTCTCTCTCTCTCTCTCTCTCTCTCTTCCCCCCATCCCAGCAGTGCTTCCCATACCCATTCAAAAACCACATATGTAAACAAGAGACATACATTTAAAGTAAAATTTTCTCGGGTATCTAATACAATAACCACTACTGTCACTCTGAGTCTATGACTACTATTACTACAAATCCTGCAGCAAAAACTTCTTTCACTGGTGCCCGGGCTATCAATGCAGTTTTTGCAGCGGCTGATATTAACACTACAAACACAATTCTACTTCAGTGGCTGCTGTTACTATAATTACAACTATAACAAATGTAGAGATAATCAATAAATGAACTGTCTGGCTGGTTTTCTCTCAAAGATTCAATGCCACAGTGTGAAGCCCATACCACCATAGGACAGTGTAGTTTTATGGTCACATATTTTTCCCCAAGGACAGTAATCAATACATCCACTGAAACCCACAGCCTATACTCATGTGTGAGGGAGGGGCAGAGTATCAAGAAGATGAAGGGCATGCTCTGTGTATACCTGTGTGTGTGGGGGTTGGGGGGAGAGAGAGAGAGAGAGTGTGTGTGTGTGTGTGTGTGTGTGTGTGTGTGTGTGTGTGTGTGTGTGCGTGCGTGCGTGCGTGCGTGCGTGCGTGCGTGCGTGCGTGCGTGCGTGCGTGCGTGCGTGCGTGCGTGCGTGCGTGCATGCGTGCGTGTGTGTGAGAGAGCAAGTACGTACATACACGCGTGCATATGTGAGAGTGCGTGTGCGTGCGCGTATATGTGAGTGAGTGAGAGCGTATGAGTATGCATGCGCATGCAAGTAAGAGAGAGAGAGACGGTGAGAGAGACAGAGAAAGAGTGAGGGAGAGAGAGCGAGAGAGAGAGAGAGAGAGAGAGAGAGTGTGTGTGTGTGTGTGTGTGTGTGTGCGTGCGTGCGTGCGTGCGTGCATGCGTGCGTGCGTGTGTGTGTGTGGTGGACGTGGGTGTGTGTGTGTGTGTGTGTGTGTGTGCGTGTGTGTGTCTGTGTGTCTGTGTGTGCAAGTGCGCGCATGCGCACATATGCGTGTCCTTGGCCACATGTAACAAAGAGGCAGGGAGGTGCAATTCCGACTCAACCATCAAGGGACAAGGCAGGCATTAATCTCTAACATCTGGCCAGCCTTGCTCCATGGAAGAAATACCTGGGGAGCACATGATGATGACATTTTTCTGTCTGCAGGTTGGGGTGGTGGCTGGATGGTTTGATCACCAGGTAAACAGGCACAGTGTGATTAATTTGCCATGGTGTGGTGTGGTGCGCTGTTCTGTCCGTCATGGGGTGTGATGTCGTGCCATGTAGTGTGGAGTAATTACACACTGTTGCATGCTTACTTTCGTCTTTCGCTTCAAGGATGCTTCTAGGGAGATGTCTGGGCCTTTCTCTCTTCCTTCCTTTTAATTTTTTTTTTTATATCCTTTTTACCCCTTGTATCTTTTTGTCACACACAGTGTGAAAATGTCACTACACTGAACACTAGTACAAAGATAAACACTGATGCTCTGTATCAAACGCCAAAACATTAAAGTCAGCAAGAAAATGTCCACTAGTAGCAATACAACATACAGACCTGCATGGTGCATGAGAGTTGGAGGGGGAAAAAAAAGAAGACCGCCTTTACAACAACAACAAAAGAAAAGAGAGAAAAAAAAAGAGAAAAAAAAAGTAAAGGTGGAGGGATATTAAAAAAAAAATTATACACTGTACTATACCTCATTGCAGTGCACTGTGCCATACTGCACAGTATAACGCTGCAACCCCTACTTTGCTGCACAGTGTCACCCTGCAACCACTACTTTGCTGCACACTGTCACCCTGCAACCACTACTTTGCTGCACAGTGTCACCCTGCAACCACTACTTTGCTGCACACTGTCACCCTGCAACCACTACTTTGCTGCACAGTGTCACCCTGCAACCACTACTTTGCTGCACACTGTCACCCTGCAACCACTACTTTGCTGCACAGTGTCACCCTGCAACCACTACTTTGCTGCACAGTGTCACCCTGCAACCACTACTTTGCTGCACAGTGCTACACTGCAACCACTACTTTGCTGCACAGTATAATGCTGCAACCACTACTTTGCTGCACAGTGCTACACTGCAACCACTACTTTGCTGCACAGTATAATGCTGCAACCACTACTTTGCTGCACAGTGTCACACTGCAACCACTACTCTGCTGCACAGTGTCACCCTGCAACCACTACTTTGCTGCACAGTATAATGCTGCAACCACTACTTTGCTGCACAGTGTCACCCTGCAACCACTACTTTGCTGCACAGTGTCACACTGCAACCACTACTTTGCTGCACAGTGTTACACTGCAACCACTACTTTGCTGCACAGTATAATGCTGCAACCACTACTTTGCTGCACAGTGTTACACTGCAACCACTACTTTGCTGCACAGTGTCACACTGCAACCACTACTTTGCTGCACAGTGTTACACTGCAACCACTACTTTGCTGCACACAATACTGCAACCACTACTTTGCTGCACAGTGCTACACTGCAACCACTACTTTGCTGCATAGTGTCACCCTGCAACCACTACTTTGCTGCACAGTGTTACACTGCAACCACTACTTTGCTGCATAGTGTTACACTGCAACCACTACTTTGCCGCACAGTGTCACCCTGCAACCACTACTTTGCTGCACAGTGTCACACTGCAACCACTACTTTGCTGCAC
>CM031595.1:125023378-125045878 GCA_018398815.1 Conus ventricosus
TTTTTAACCCACATGCTATATCAGACACAACAGTCAGCCAGTCATCCTCAAAAAGACTTTTCTATTGAAAAAACAACAACAACAAAATCAAGCAGCTAAGACACAAAGGTAAAATGAAGAGAGAAAAAAATCAATATTTTCGCCTGGCTGAAAAGAAGTAGACAATGAATCTACTTTTTTTTTCTTAACTTTAAAAAATATGTGGTATTAATCCAGCATGTACCAGTAAATGAATTTAAACTAGCTTTGAATATGTAGAAAACACTTCTCTGTGTAATGAAAGTAACAGAAGGGGGGAAAAAAACACCCATTTTGAAGGGGGAAGGGGAAGGAGGTGAAAGTGGGTTGGTGCGGGGGAGGGAGGAGCAGACACCAGCCAGACATGGTAATAGATTAGGAGGAGCCAGAAACTTCACTCTGGTCAAAACTAAAGTCATGGAAATGTAATCGTTTCAGTGTGAATGAACTCACAGAGACAGAGAGGATGGAAGGGAGGTGGAGGGAAGGGAGAGACAGAGAGAGAGAAAGAGAGAGAGAGGCAGAGACAGAGACTGAGAGGTACAGAGAAAGGGACAGAAAATGAGATAGACAGACAAGACAGACAGAGATAGACAGGCAGAGACTTACACAGAGAGACAAAGACACAGAGGAGGAATAGCAGGACAACAGGGGGGGGAGGGAGGAGGAGGAGGAAGAGGATGAGCAACAGAATGAGAGGGGGGGGGGGGGGGGGGATGCCCACCCTGTGTTGCTCACTTTGCTACAGAGCTACTACTCACTGAAGCAATTCAAAATCATACATAAGATAACCATTCCTTCTTTAACCAGATCTGCTCAAGATGCAAAAAGCTGGAGATTTATGTTTCCCCGTCCTTTGTTTCTTTCTCTTTGTCTTACTTCCTGTCTCCATTCTTAACATCTTTCAATCAGTCATTCATTCTTTTATTTTCTTTTTTTTTCTTCTGACTACTGCATAGAAAAATTTCTTTCTATACACAAGTCAAACAGAAATACAAACTGAACAGAAAAACGGAATACATTGACCTGTTTTATGAAACAAACAAACAAACAAATCTAACTGTTGTTCTTCATACATGAAGAGAAAAAAAAAACCACAAGAGCAGATCCACACATTTTGCTCTCTTTCCAACACAGACAGAATGCGACAGAAAGATTAATGGATACTTCCCAAAAGATAACGGTCTGGGAAGGCGGAGGTAGAGGTCAAAAGAGAGCAGACCAGCACCAGACAAACCATGATCATATAATGGAGTGGACAGAGGCAGAAAGGACATCCTGGCATCAAAGTGGCAATTACTCCCACCACAAAAGCCTTGGAAATTCAATACCTCCTCCCTCTCACTAAGTGAACTAGGTCCCCTTCAGACTCAGAGTGAAGAGAGACAGACAGACAGACAGACAGACAGGCAGATGAGAGAAACAGACAGACTGACTGACTGACATAGGAAGAGAGACAGAGGCAGACTACTGACAGACAGGAAGGAACACAGACAGACAGTGAAGCAGATACAGTGAGACAGACAGATGGACAGACAGATGGACAGACAGACAGACAGAAGGAAAGGGAGAGAAAAGAGACTCAGCACTGCCAAATCCCAGTTGCTCACTTTACTAAGGAACCTACGATGAGACAAAGCTTTCAATTATTCGTATTTCTAAAAATGCATCAGTTCATCCAAAAAGGTTTTTTTTTTTTCCCCTTTGTCCTTACCTCTGCCATGTGGCAACAATTCAGTGCATGCATATTTGCTTGGGTGTGTGTGTGGGGGGGGAAGGGGGTCCCCTTAATTTCTTTGCAAGCATTACATGAATCTTGTTTATGCATGCGAGTCAACATCTTTCATTCAAAAGTACATGTTTAAAAGAAGAAGAAAAAAAAAGAGAACAGGGAGAGGAGTGGGGGGAGGGGGAGGTTCCTCTTTATTTCTTCACAAGCATTACATGAATCTTGTTTATGCATGCAAGTCACCATCTTTCATTCGTAAGTACATGTTTAAAAGTAGAAGAAAAAAAGAAAGAGAACTGGGAGAGGAGTGAGAAGAGGGGGGTGGGGGAGGGGGGCATGGATCGTATAATGACCACACAGCCTAACGACCAGTAAGTAACAAGAGCATTAGGATGAATACTTTTTGCTCCCTTTCTGACAGGAAAATGGCAAACAGGTAGGCAGAAGCACTTCAAAATAAACCCAGAAAAGACCACACACAAGAAAAAAAAGTAACAAAAACCAAAAACAAACTCAGGAAGGAGAGGAAGGGAAGGCAAGGATGAGTGTTGGGGGAAGACGTGGACCACAGGCCCCTGCCAAACCATGTAATGGATTGGAGGTGCCAGAAGCCACCTCCTGGCAAATCTCTCCCAGGAAACTGCTCCCCCACAACAGCTCCGAAAATGTAATCACTGTTCTGCCCACCTATGAACTGACACAACAACAACAAAAAAACACACACACACAGAGGAAGAGAGAGGAAAGAGCAAGGCAAAGGGGGGGGGGGGGGGGGGGGGAGGAGAAGAGAGGGAGGAAGAGAAAGAGAAAAGACAGACAGACACAGAAACTGCCAAGTCTGAGCTGCTCGTTTCGCTAAGGTGTCGTCCATTCCAAGAGCAGAACAACGTTTAACTTTCGTTCACCCCTGTGTAATTGTGGTGTGTGTCACTGTCAGTGAGAGAGGGTAGGGGTAAGAGAGGCGCCAGGTGGGGAGGGGGAAGGGGCGGATCAGATGACAATTCCTTGTTTGGCTACATTTACTGAATTTGCTCCTCAGAGGGTGTCAGTGACACTGTCACCTTGTTTTCTCTTTCCTTTTTTTAAGTGTAGCTTTCATGTTTCTTCCTTCCCTCATTTTTGTAGCTCTGTTCTTGACAGGTCCAATCAAACTTAAATGTAAGTTCAAAAAACAGAAACAAAAGAAAAGAAAGGGTAACAGAAACTAAATGTCCTTCACAACTCAAGGGGGGGGGGGGAAAGGGGGGGGGAGGGTGCAGTTAAGCTGCATGCCAATAAACCATATATACTGGATCCACAAAGAGAAACGAGCTTACTGAATCCCTACAGTATGGGTCGGTCCCTCCTGACAGGGATGTGGTTAGCAGAAATAAAGCCGGAGCCTCCACCAAGAAGGGAAGGGTAGGAAACAGTGGAGAGGGGGGTAGAAAGGCAGAACCTCGCCAGACAAGGTAATCGATTGGGAGGAGCCAGAAACTTCACCCCCCCCCCCCCCCCACCCACCCCCAAACCTTTAGCCCTTAAAAAGTTCTGCCACACCACAAAATCCCTGGAAATGTAATCGCTGATCCCCTTGAGTGTGAATTACTCAGGGTGGGAAGGGGTGGAAAGTGGGGGGAGGGGAGACAGGCAGACAGACAGACAGACAGACAGAGAGCATGTGTTATGCACTGTTCATTACAAAGGCATCTACCGCATAGCGCCCTCACTCTTTACCATTGTGCATCAGTTAGACCCTAATGCCTTTCATCTGTGGGGAATCAGATGACAATTCCTTCTTCGTCTATGTTACTTAAGAAGCATTTCTGGGTGGTTTTGGCTTATTCCTTCCCTTCTTTCGGTGGTGGGAAGGTGAGGTAAATAGCAGGGAGGAAAGGGGATCGAGGGGGGGGGGGGGTGGCTGAGGGCAGAGTACATGGGAGCAAGGTAGAAGGGTGAAGGAGGGAGCTAGGGAGGTGGAGAGAGAAAGAGACAGAGAGACAGAGAGACAGACAGAAAGACAGAGAGAGAGAGAGAGAGAGAGAGAGAGAGAGAGAGCAGTGATCATTTTCAATGTACAGCCTTACTGATAATGGAAAACAATGAGACTGTAACCACAGCCCTATCAGGATTCCCCCCTTATTCTGAACAATGAAGAATCAGGAAACTCATTTACATCCTGTTCTGCCTTCACTTCAGATGTCTTAGCTCATACCTCTTGTATTACAATGACGACTGAAAAACATGCTTTGCTGACTGTGCTTTTGAGATTTAGTGTCAGAGTGTATACACGGAAGAGATCAAGCACGTCCAGCATTAGTGTGAATTCAGTGATGCAATGCTCTGATTCTTAGAAGGGTGATGGGGGTTGGGGGTGAGAGGGCTGAGAGATGAGGGGAAGGGAAAGGGGACACAAGACCGCTACTCAAAGAATGTATCCTCTTTCTTTCAGAAAGCTGTTGATTCGGACAATGATTTCCACCCGGCCATCTTGTACCAGCTCTAGGTTCCAAGCTCACATGAGGCTTTTGGACTGAATATTCAATAAAACTCATTTAATCCATCTGTTTCCCTGTGAATCAATGTGAGTAAACTCATTTAATCCATCTGTGTCCCTGTGAGTCAATGTGAATAAACTCATTTCATCCATCTGTGTCCCTGTGAGTCAATGTGAATAAACTAATTTCATCCATCTGTGTCCCTGTGACTGGCACAGTCAATGTGAATAAACTCATTTCAATTTTCATCCATCTGTGTCCCTGTGACTGGCACAGTCAATGTAAATAAACTCATTTCATCCATCTGTGTCCCTGTGAGTCAATGTGAATAAACTCATTTCATCCATCTGTGTCCCTGTGAGTCAATGTGAATAAACTCATTTCATCCATCTGTGTCCCTGTGAGTCAATGTGAATAAACTCATTTCATCCATCTGTGTCCCTGTGAGTCAATGTGAATAAACTCATTTCATCCATCTGTGTCCCTGTGAGTCAATGCGAGTGTCTCTTTCCTGAACAGAACCTGTGAACAATTAATGCCAAGAAAAGAAGCAAGCACCAGACTGCTGCTAGCATAAGATCTTTCAGGGAACTATTAACTGTCACAGTAGAGTAAATCAACTGTCAAGGTAAATGTATCCTGGACATTTCGTCATGACTCTGATACCAAGCCCTTAAGATGCTGACCTATATGGAATGTATGTCCAGAGCATAAAGGTAACTGTTTCACAGTATAATTGTTCCCAGCGGTGGTTCTTTTCTGATGAGTATGTCTCAAGTATAAAAGCTGCGAAGGGAAGCTGCCGTATCTGCCCCTGATCAGCCATGACAGGAAGCTGCCACATCTGCCCATGATCAATCGAATCTCATCAGGCTTCACTCTGATGACAGGAAAGCGGTATGCAACAGGTGAGAACGAGGAGAAAGACAAATAGTGGGAGAGGGGGCAGAATGAAGATTAAAGGAGGATTATTGTGATCGGTGAGAACACAGAGAGAACAGAAGAGAGCTTGAGAGCAAGAGAGGGTCAGAGAGACAGACAGAGACAGACAGACAGAGAGACAGAGACAGAGGGAAAGACAATGGTACACAAAGATAAAAAGTGAAAGAAACACACACAGAGAAGGAAGTAACAAAATAGGCACAGATAGGTTGACACAGTTATTTCAGATCCATCTCAAAGCAAGGTGTACTCAACCCTTCTCTGAAAAGAAATTCGTGATAATTTCATCTCCAGCAAGAATTCTCTGGGGTAAACATAAAAATGAAATGAGTATTTCTTTCTTTTTTTTTTAGTTTCTCTTGCTTTCCTATAATGGACAAAGCATGAGTATGACTGTGCAACAACTGAACAAAGAAAAAGATTTTAAACTGAGTGTACTCTCATGGTACTGAATACAGTCATTTGGTGCAAAGGAGACCAGACAAAACTTTCCAGCTGGACAATGAATCTTTACATTATGTTTATGACTCATTGACTGACAGCTTTTGTGGCTTATGGCAAAAACAAACATACAAACAATTCAGTCTTGAAAGTCTGATGGAACTGACTGAATTTTGCTAACACAGCATCCTCCACAGCCAAAAATCAGTATGTAATGAAACCTCTAAGAAATAATAAAATAAATAATCTTACCATTTTCGTAATCTCCCCCCCCCCCCCCCCCCTCCCCCGTTCTTCTAATACAATTGACACTTGAATACACTGCTTGGTTTGGGGAAAAAAAGGCACAAAAATAAAGGAGAAAAGAAGAGATGGAGTAGAGAAAGCAGGATGGGTGGGCAAATACGCAGACTAACAAGGAACTAGTGGACAAGCATAACACAAACTGTGTCTGACATAGTGGAAATAAAGTGAGAGAGATGACGATAATGCAAGCAAATGAACAACACACACACACACACACACACACACACACACACACACACACACACACACACGCGCGCGCGCACACATACACACACTCACACGTGTGAGCAAGCACGCACACACACACACACACACACACACACACACACACACACACACACACACACACACACACACACACAGTGAGGTAAAAAAAAGATAATGTAGAAGAAGACAAAAGAGAGAAAACAGACGTATAAAAACTGTATGAATGAGAACAATAAAGGATGGAGGAAGAATGGAAATATCCCAGGGAAAAGAAAACAACACGTCTGATGTCAACATACAAAAAATATATACCACTGAGACACAAGCACAAACAAACAAACAAACAAAAGACTACAGGAAATTAATTACATACCCGACAATACAACGCGCAAACAGGTGATTAAACGATATGGGTATGTGGGACAGAATAGTAACATCATAACATAAAATCTCCTGTAAAGCGCTTTAGTTACAAGAAAGAAAAGAAGTCAAAGGAAAGACTTTTTTTTTTCTTTTTGTTTGTTTTTTCTCGTAATCCCAATTTAGCACAGTAAAGATGGTTTTTTGATGAATAAAAACAAAATCAATCATGTAACACACAACACACTGAACCAACATGTATACATTCACATACATACATAATAGGACATGTTTACAGTTGCACAAATTGTACGCAAGTGGACAATGATGCCCATTTCTCTTTGTCTAAAGTGAGCACACATGTGCATTCAATACACACACACACACACTACACACACACACACACACTACACACACACTACACACACACACTACACACACACACACACACACACTACACACTACACACACACACACACACACACTACACACGCACACTTGCAGTGTCACTGCCACACTCTTGCTAATAATGTCGCAGTTCCCCATTCCATGCATTTGTACGTTATACACGCAATGAAATTGCCAAATATATAGGCTGCCAACCTTCTGTAGTCAAAATGTCATGACCAGGGAATAAAAGGGATGGGTGTGCTTCAACTGACAAATATGGGGTTAAAATGAAAATGCGTATTCTGTACCCATAATTGCCAACATCCACATAACATCATTTGGACTTCATTCTGCAATACTTTACCTATAGATTCAAAAAGGACCATCTTCTCCCCCCCCCAACACATTATTAAACCAAATCTTAACATTCTGAGTCTTTTTTCCCCACTGAATTTAGGATTTCTAGAATGAACTCAGGAAATTCCAGAAAAATATTATAGGGTCAGTAGCCATGGAGCACATTTCAAAATTTCAGACCAAAAGTAGAAATGCAAAAAAAACAAAAACAAAAAACAAACAAAAAAACAAAGAAAAAAATGTTTGCCTGTATATACTATAGATATTACATTATCTCACGTGTCTCGATAAAAAGTAGGAATGTTCCAACAGAAGTGCTCTCTTCACAGTAGAATAACACATCCTGCATTTTGCCACACGTTTTCTTTCGCATGTGTAATCAGCCAGTATTGAAAGCTTAAATTCACTCTTCTTTGAAAAAGAACACACACACAAAAACTAAGTAAGTACTTTAGATTTCATAAAATCCCATGCCTCCTCATCAGACAATGATGCTGACACTGTCTACTGCTGCATCGATTTAAAAAAAAAAAATAATAACAAGCAAACAAAAGTACATTGTGTCGATTCCTTCCAAGCATTTTGGTGGAAGGAGCCTGCTTGGCTACAAAAACAAAATAGCAAGCTAATCTGTCAAAACTGTGCTAAAGGAGATTAAAGACTCAGCTGCTAAGTCTAAAATGTTTTCAAACTTTCAACATTTGCCATTAGTACAGTCTTTGCGTGCGTGGGTGCGTGCGTGGGTGCGTGAGTGCGTGCGTGCGTGTGTGTGCGTGAGTGTGCGAGCGTGCATCTGTGTGTGTGTGCGTGTGTGTGTGTGTGTGTGTGTGTGTGTGTGTGTGTGTATGTGTGTGTGTGTGTGTGTGTGTGTGTGTGTGTGTGTGTGTGTGTGTGTGTGTGTGCACGTGCTTACGAGCATGCATGTGTGTGTGTTTGTGTATATCACTGTGTATTTGTTTAACAAAACAAATTGTTTACACTCACTGCAGACTAATAATTGTATGTAGTTTTGTGTGTGTAAGTGTGTGTGTGAGTGTGAGTGTGAGTGTGTGTGTGTGTGTGTGTGTGTGTGTGTGTGTGCAAGCGTGCGCATGTGTGCGCGCATGCATGAGTTTAAACAACTTTATCCCCTCTAAAAGGTTTACGCGGAGGTATAAATACCCTGTAAAAACTTTTGAAATATTCAAGAGGGATAAGCTTTCCCTCTGGGGAAAAAGTGTGGATAGCACTGCTCTCTGTCACAAACACACAAGAACTTACTGACTTCAAAAGAGAATGTAAATACTCACATCACTGAGGGACTTAGCGTAGGTGAGGATTCCTTTTTCTAACACAAATAATCTCTGCAAACAGAAGAAAGTAAAGTATTTATAAACATATACCACACACGTGCGTGCACACGCACGCACGCACGCACACACACACACACACACACACACACACACACACACACACACACACACACACACACACACACGCTCGCGTGCACGTGCGCATGTGCACACACACGCACACACACACACACACTCAATCACACACATATGAAAAATTTGGCGCGCGAACACACACACACATACGAAAAATTCAGCAATGCCCAGATTCTTAACAAACAAACAAGATGTAAAGCATATAAACGTACTCCCAGTTTTCCAAACCGCTTATAAATCGGCCAAGTGCTTTGTGAGATAAGAAATAAAGGCAAAATAACGGTTTTAATGGTTATTTAACCGATGTACACTTTTGAAACTGGTATTTTAGTCCTCACTGGGCTAAAGCCTGTGTACATACCAAATTTCATCCAAATCGGACAATATGTCAAGAATAACGGTTTTTAACGGTCAGATTTTGAAACACTGCATGGAAGTGCCATTTGTGTGTGATGACCTTTCTATATACAAAATTGCATTAAAATCCACCAATATATAAAAAATAACGGCAAAATAACGGTTTATCGGTTATATAACCGATATACACTTTTGAAACCGGTATTTTAGTCCTCACTGGGCTAAAGCCTGTGTACATACCAAATTTCATCCAAATCGGACAATATGTCAAGAATAACGGTTTTTAACGGTCAGATTTTGAAACACTGCATGGAAGTGCCATTTGTGTGTGATAACCTTTCTATATACAAAATTGCATTAAAACCCACCAATATATAAAAAAAATAACGGCAAAATAACGGTTTAACGGTTATATAACCGATATGCACTTTTGAAACCGGTATTTTAGTCCTCACTGGGCTAAAGCCTGTGTACATCTATCAAATTTCATCCAAATTGGACAATATGTCAAGAATAACGGTTTTTAACGGTCAAATTTTGGAACACTATATAGAAGTGCCATTTGTGTGTGATACCTTTTCTATATACCAAATTTAATTAAAATCCACCTATATATAAGAAATAACGGCAGAATAACGGTTTTTAACGGTTGTTTAATCCATTTTCAGCATTACATCACTTACATATGGACAGAGGCTCCGATTTGTCACAAGATCATCCAAACCGCTTATAAATTGGCCAAGTACTTTCTGAGATATTCCATAAAGAAGAAAAACCGTTACAAGCCGTTACAACCGTTAGTAACGACTATAACGGGGCAAACTAAAACATCAGGCATCATCCGTGACCCATAATGAACATACCTGCTAATTTTCATAAAGGTCGGCCAAGTACTTTCTGAGATATTCCATAAAGAAGAAAAACCGTTACAGGCCGTTACAGCCGTTAGTAACGGTTATAACGGTAAACTAAAACATTGGGCATTATTTGTGACCCATAATGAACATACCTACAAATTTTCAGAAAGATCGGCCAAGTACTTTGAGATATTCCATAAAGAAGAAAAAGCGTTACAGGCCGTTACAGCCGTTAGTAACGGCTGTAACGGTAAACTAAAACGTCGGGCATCATCCTTGATCCATAATGAACACACCTACAAATTTTCAGAAAGATCGGCCCAGTAGTTTTGTCTGGAGCGAGTGGAACACATTTTTGACCACGGACACACACACACACAGACACACACTGACACACACACACACACAGACAGCATTTCTTCGTTCCCATTCTAAAGTACTCCCTGTTCTTTCAATGCTCATACATATATATATGCATAAACCTACATTAAAAGGCAGTAACTGCAAGAGACATTCCCTGCTATTTGGACACACATACATTTTGCGATGTAATCCAGCCAGTTAAGGTGCCTTTTCTCCTTTTCCTTTTCTATTCTTTTTCTTTTTGTCTTTCATTTTTGTTTTGTTTATTGTTGTCTTTTCTTTCTTTTCAGTGAGCAAGGCCAAACAACAGAGGCTGATTGCCAGACTGGTTCTTGATGAGACTCTAATGAAATGTGGATTCAGTATTGGATGATTCAACTCCTGAATTATCAGGAAATTACTTCTACATGCATAATCGATAGAATGCACATGCCGCTGAAGCTTGTGCTCAGCATTTCACTGAGAAGCCAATACACATTCTTCGAAATCAACAGGTACACCTGCTATGTTTTAAGAACTGTCTTCGCCAGGAGGTCTCACAAACAAAACAATGGCTCCTTAATTATGCAAGAAACAAGTACTGAATTCAGAAAGAAGAAAGAAAAGACCATTTATATGATGTGAAAATTTTAATATCATGAGACAAAAAATGTCTGCCGCTAACCTTAAGAGATAAAATATGTAAAACAAAATGAATAACAAATAAAGTTCATGCTGTTTGACGTACTCGACACACTGAAAGTCAAACAGTGCATAATACTACAAAATTTTGATATGTTACAAATGATTATACCATGATAATCATTCAATTTCTTTGCCTCTCGGCTGGAAAGGTTTGGAAACACTTGTGAAGCCCCCCATCTGTTCCTGCAGATCCACTCACACTTACCAAGCAGGAAACTGGAAAGGCTACTACAGCTGTAAGCGAGGATTGTTCATAAGAATTTAAAGTATCTTGTGCTTCATTCTGTTCTCACCTTTTTCACAGCTCTTGTTCTGGCTATGTGCATGATTAACTGTATTATATGCATATTTGTAACTCTGTGTAGGGTGTAAGAAGGAAATCTTGGTTTTTTAAGAGATTGACTACTTCAACCATGTAAAGAAAGGTAACAAGGAAAGCTATCTTCCAGTACATGTAGTTCAAGTGTGTAAGATTATTTTGCTTTCCTGTGCAACATCTCTACCCCAATCTACAAAACAAAAACTGATAACCTCCAACCTTCATTTTTTGGAAAAATAATTTGGATATTCGGGATTTTTCCCCATAAAATTTAAACACACAAGAATGGCAATTATCAACATATAACAACTGAGAAATTCCCAACATATTAGGAAGTCTGCCAGCTAAAAAAAATGTATGCTCACTTTTGTCACCCTCTTTCTTTCTCAAGCCTGCGTGATGCCTTTCACTGACCTTGTGCCATCCCTTCATGGGCCACTTGCGACGCTTCATGAGGAAACCCTGGTACTTCTCCGGCTTCTCCGCACATTTCTGCCCATCACGCAGCCCTTCCAGGATCTCCCACTCCTGCCGTGATTTGCGCGACCCTTTGCGTCTCTTCCCAGGGGACTTGCCAGAAGAGGTGGCTGCGGTGCCAGCAGCACTGGCCGATGAGTTGTTCGGGGCAGTGATGGAGAGACTGTTGCCGACGATATTGCTGACGTTGTCCACCTGAGCGCTGGATAAACTGTCCTCGCTGCCATCCTGCACAAAAATCAGAGATTTTTTTTTTTAATTCACTTACTTCTTCTTTAACCAGAGGCAGATCAGGCTGGGGATAAAAAGTTGGAGAGGAAGTAAATTAGGAAGTCTGACTACATTTCCTTATAGAAAAAAAGGCAGTTGTCTATATATAGCAGAATTCAATGCAGTTTTACACAGAAAACACATACCTACTACACCCCACTCCTCGACTTTTAATTTGCTTCAGTTGTATGGCTGACATTTGCTGTCCTCTCATCTCCTTTTCAAAGGACACAAGTCTTTCCTGAGCTGTTGCAGAGTTTGTGTGCTTGGACTGGTATCACACCAACCCTACCTCCGCCTTCCAGCTGTCTTTTTTCTGCAAACTGACTGTTTGGGTTTTAAGTGTCCTTGGAAAATGGTCATACCGACCTGTTCACCCTCTTCCCTCCAATTCCCTAGACATAATAATGTATCTGTATGTATCATCAGAAATTGAAAATGGATGGTCTGAATCATGTGATAAATGTTTACACAAAAAAAAAACATGCAGAATAGTAGCTACAAAATCAGATATATTTAAAATGGCCACAGTTTGTGAGCAGGTATAAAACATCAAATCTTGTTAGAGCTTTTTTTTTTAAAAACAAGTTTAACAAGTAAAATATTAATGAAAATGATGCATTTACCATTGAACTAAGACATGAGTACTGTATTCAATTAAGAACAATTTAACCTGTCTACACAATCAAAAAAGCCAGAGATCCACAAACACTGTAGGTTTCCCTTCTGTCTTTTATTTCCCATGTCTCACTTTTAAGTTTGGTAAAGTGACCCACATCTCTTTTGTTCTGAAATCACAGACAGATTGCCTCTAAACTTTTTATCTTTTTTTTTTCTTTATACACCCCTGCCTTTTCACATGACAAAAAAGATCCTAACTTACTTTAGTCCTTAAGCCTGCCTCCTTTCTCTTTGTCCCCCCTTTCCATTCCTATCCACCATTTTCTCCCCAGTCTAATATTTAAAAGAAAAGAAAAAGTTTAACACAGAGCCAGTATCCTGCTTTAAAAGAACTTTCTGAACAAAAAAAAAAATCAACTGTATTAGTGTCTGTGGTGTCTGAAAAGCCGGATACAGAACACATAAATTCTGACTGAATCGAGCAACTTGAAACTTAGAACACAGCACAAGAAACAGTCTCACTCCATTTTCAAATTATGGGCATCACTGAAATAAAAATCCATTTACAAAAAAAAAAAAAAAAAGCACAAAAAGCGCAAAAGCATGCAGAAAAAAAATCGAAGCGCATGAACCTAATCTGGACTGACAGCAAAGAGTCTGATTTCAGTTGAAGGTAGGCTATGTTACAAGGAAATAGAGACAGAGGTATTTTGGCTTTATTTTGCTTTAGTGTGTTCCATATTATGAGTACTACTCTACCCTTTCAATTTCTGTACTATTCTGTGTCAGAAAGAATTTACAACCCGACATGGAGGCATTAAGGAAGTGAAACACTAATTTCTTGTACGTTGTAGCTGACATTTTCTGAATGCGTTTAGATTATTAGGTAAACTTCTGCTTTGATAACAAATTTATATAATTCACTGAGTACGACTTACTCATCCACCTGCTCCAAAGATTTTACTAGGAAGTAACTTCAAAAGTAGACTGACTGCAGGCAGGAGATAAAAGTAAAAGTGCTAAGGTGTAACTCTGGTCCTCTTAAAAAAAAAGCTTTCTTTTTCTGTTTACTTTGACATAAAAATATTACGATAATACGAAGACAGTGAAGCATCAGACAGTGTAACAGACTTCAGACTATTGCTTTTAATATGATGCCACTGTGACAACGATGATACATGGATTAGAGCCATGCAAAACCTGACTGCTGAGGCTTCCAAACCGTTTGAATCTGAAACTGTGTTGGCCATGTGAGCTCCTTCAGTTTTAAGTAAACGCTACCTGGTAATACTAATGGTAATGTTGTTTATCGCCCAGCCAACCACAAAGGGTCATATCAGGGCTGTCACCACGTTAAAGTTAACTCACAAGTCATCAAAAAAAAAAAAAAAAATGAAAATAACATAAAGAGGGGCAGCAAGAGCAACAGGGCTAAACAGCAAAGCTTGGGGGGTAGGGGGAGAGATTTTTCAGACATTTATCCAAAAGGATTGTACATGAAGCAGGGGCTCGTAACAAGCAACTAATCAACCAGTAAAGAAAGTTTTGTTACTATGGTCGAACAACAACATGCACATGTACTATATGCAAATCACTAGACTGTTGACCAACCACCAATAACAGGTTACTGACATTTGATGGATATGGACAATGTAAAAAAATATAAAAAGCAACAACAAAAAAGACAAGAGAAGCTCTGAAAAGCTCTGCAAACTAAGTACTTTCCCAAGAAAACATCACATCCATCCCACCCGCAACTACCCATCTAACATAATCTGTACATCCCCCTCTTTCCTTTCATTTATAACCTTCCCTTCGCATTTCATCCTCAGACTTTGCCCATTAATAATTAACAGCTACCAAAATACAGACCAAAAAAAAACCTGCGCTCCATTATCCAAATTTAGCCAACTTATATAAAATAGGAACAGGAACAGAATCTGAGAAGGAGCAAAAAAAAATTATAAAAAAAAACAAACAAACAAAAACAGCAAACAAACAAACAAAAAATGGCTTTTCAATTTACGTGTTAAATCACGCCAGGTTATGGCCCTTTTCCCTTTGGGACTCGCACAGTATAAAAATTTAAAAAATTTTAAAAACACAAGAAACCCTTTTAGCCTTTCCATGTTATTGATTTACCACAGGTCATGGTCCCCCAGACACTGAGAGAGAGAGCAAGTGTGTGTGTGTGTGTGTGTGTGTGTGTGTGTGTGTGTGTGTGTGTGTGTGTGTGTGTGTGTGTGTGTGTTTACTCTGTGTGTGTGTGTGTGTGTGTGTGTGTGTGTGTGTGTGTGTGTGTGTGTGTGTGTGTGTGTGTGTGTGTGTGTGTTACTCTGTGTGTGTGTGTGTGTGTGTGTGTGTGTGTGTGTGTGTGTGTGTGTGTGTGTGTGTGTGTGTGTTTTACTCTGTGTTTTACTCTGTGTGTGTGTGTGTGTGTGTGTGTGTGTGTGTGTGTGTGTGTGTGTGTGTGTGTGTGTGTGAAGTCAAGTCAAATCAAAGTTATCTTTATTGAGGGTTAAAGAATAAGCTTTCCAGCTTTTTTACATCCTGCCCTCATGTGTGTGTGTGTGTGTGTGTGTGTGTGTGTGTGTGTGTGTGTGTGTGTGTGTGTGTGTGTGCGTGTGTGTGTGTGTGTGTGTGGACAGGCATGCACACAAACCCACGTATGTGCAAGTGAGAATGAATGACTAAGAGAGAGTGTCAGAGTCAGACACTGAGACAGAAAGATAAACACATAAAAAAACAAATAAAGCCAATGTCTGTCTCTTGAAGCAGGAACAATCATTATATCCTCTTCCACTCCATCCATTATAGATAAGAATAATATAATTTCTGCAGGTGACTGGGATTGTAAAAACTAATCATGAAAATAAGAACATACACAGTCCATTGAAACTAAAAGAAAGAAATTGTTTCTATTCTGCCATGAAAGGGGGGGGGGGGGGGGGGGGAGAAATATAAGCTTCCAAACTACTTCTAAAATAGCTGAAAATGGTTTAAACTTTGCTGAGAAAAATTATAATATTTATGGTTCTTGCAGCTGCATCTTCCTTGTTCATCATGCCTGTCAAAAAGTTTTTTTTATCTTCAGGCATACATGTACAAAGTTAAGAATCTTCCTCACATTTTTCTCCCATGTGGGGCGACCATAGGATGCATTGCAAGTCTCTAGTGCAGATTACATTTACACAAATCATGCATTGTTTTGTGTGTTTTTTTCCTTAAAATTCCAAGAATCAAGAGTTACTCATCTTTCACATGATCAAAAAAAAAGTCTCTCCTTCTCTCTAGGCATGTGTACCTGTCATCATAGTCACAGATACATCCCTTTTTTCAAATGCATCTCAAGCGATGCATGAATCCATTTATATTTCAGGAATATAATAGATTTTTTCCTTCAAAGGCATTGATTATAATTCAATCACCAAGACTTTTTTTAATAAGAATTTTTCTGACTGGTATAGATCGATATTCATAAATCAAGGTCAGGTTGTTAATATTCTGTTAGATTCAAGCGGAATCATCCAAGTTGCTATGATGTGCTTTCAACATAACTGTGGCCAGAACACAGATGAGATGTTAACTGAGCAATGTCATAATTGATAAACACTGATAGCCATACAAAATGACTGCCAACATACACTGATACGCCCAGTCTACCACTTTTTAGATCCATGAGCATATGATGTTTATATTCCTCAACATTTTCATAGTTAACACAGTGTAAAGTCAAATCCCATCTTAGACTGTAGTCCATTGTACAGAAATGTTTCTTTGTTAAATTCAAAAACCATTAAATTAAAATTCCTTTTAATATTGTTCAAATAAAAACAAATTTGAAACTGGGGCATTGTTTTCATATTTTGTTTTACAAGTGTGGGCCTTTGATTGCCAACTGGAAATAAAATATTGACAAATAAACATGACCCTCTCTCTGTTGTATGGTTCATTGGTTGATCACCATTTGGCACTCAGTCGGCTGCCCTTGATATAGAAGGTGATGCCTTGCAAAATTTATTTAGAATCAAAGACTTTCTCTCTCTCTCTCTCTCTCTCTCTCTCTCTCTCTCCCTCTCTCTCTGTCTCCAGGCTCTCCCTCTATTCGTCTGTCTGTCTCTTTCTCTCTCTCTCTCTTTCTCTCTCTCTCTCTCTCCCTCCTTCCTCTCTTCCCTCTCCACCTTCCTCTAGTCTCTCACTCTCTCCCTCGTTTCCCTCCTCCTGCCATCTCTCTCTCTCTCATGCATTCATGCAAACACACACACACACACACACACACACACACACACACACACACACACACACACACACACTAAAACTTCCATGGTCTATCTTTTCGTTTCTATTTATCTAAGTCAAATAGTGTCCCTGTCACAGCCTTTGAGATAATGGGATTATGGCTTTCCCTTCGATTACCACAAAACAGAACAAGCCTAATCCGACTTGTAAACTCAGGGTGACACTGACTGACAAGCCATAAAGAGGAGGAGATTTCACCCCCAAACAATATTTATGGGCATGGTCACGCCGTGCTTATCGTCTCCCCTTTATTACAGGACTGCAAATATTCATCTGCCTCAAACTGGCTCTTTTTTTTTAAATTATTATTATTCAAACTTTTCTTCCCACCTCAGACCCCCCTCCCTCAAAGCAAAAACAAAACAAACAAAAAATGCCAGTATGGTCTCACTTATTAAAACTGTATTCCATCCCTTGGAGGTGCAGGGTTGGGGAAAGCAGGAAAAGGTTTTTGTTAACGGGGGGTGGGGGGGTGGGGGGGGGGGAGTGGGCGTGGTGGTGGTTAAGACTGATATTCCATATGAGATCAAACGAAAGATCAATACCACTGGAACCCTTCCAATCACGCATGTCCTCCTCATGTGTATTCAGTATTGTGTCTTCAGAGGATGGGACTCTTTTTCTTGGGACATAAAAACCACATCTTACAACTTTCAGGGATGTTTATACAGGGGATCTGTACAGGGCTTTCACTGCACTGTCATTAGCAGAGAGCTTTGTTGGCGGCTTCCTAGATATCACCTTACAATCACCACAGGTACAAGCAACTAATCACCACCACAGTAGTGCAATGGCTCCCTCTCCTCGGCTGGGTGGCCTCATCCAAACCTGGTTTTCCTAGCTCCCTGATGGACTGTTGACACTGAGGCTACGTTCTGCTGTGCTTCTAAGACAGTCTCTTTGAGTCACAGGGGAAGAGCCACAGGATCTACAGAGACAGCATGAAATACACATCATTCCATACCAACCGATAAACATTGGTGGTGGTCATAAATCAGAGTTCCTACTGCCTGGTCTGACTTCCAGCCTCCATCCACTGAACACTGACGTATCACTTCCAGGAGCTGTCAAGCTCCCCACGCACCATCAATAAACATGTCACACTACAAATAGTTGGTAAATTATCCACCTCAGTGGGTGCTGCCACTGGATGACTTTTCCTGACCAAAGCCGAGATCACTGTAAACTAACACTGGAATTACCTCCTACGCTGAAATCTCCTCAGCCTTTTCTGGAGTGGCAAATAAGACTATGCTGCAATCACAGTGTGTGTTAGCACCCACATACATGTACAACACTTTTTTGTGTGTGCGCACATTTTGTGTGTGTGAGCACATGTTTTGTGTGTGTGTGTGCGCACATGTGTGTATACGTGTTTTTGTTGTGTGAATCTCATTATTTTCTCATGTTTCTAGGACTTTTATTAACACATCTGTTTGCTTTGAAGCAGCGAGCAACAACTGCCACTACCACTTCAGGAATAACAATGCTGGTTGCTTGAGTGTACATGCATGTTTGTTATGGATTTTGTACATATTTGCTAAGCACAGTTGCATGTTTTGCTTTTTGTTCCTTTGTGTCATATAATAAAGTACTTTCTGCTCTCACATTAAGCCCTAAAGAAACAGCTATTCAGTTCGTATTAGGCCTACAGCACTGGTAAGCAGGGACTTGCTTCCAAGTTCCAATAGCCTAGGCATCAAAGCCAATGAAAAATATCTTTTCATTCATCAATTTACTTGAAATTAACTTGGGATCTGGGCACATTAATAACATCAATCATTTATAGTAAAAATCATAAAAAGTGTTTCAAATTTTGGAAATTTGTCAAAAAGATCACTGAAACTGTTAACATATTGTACAGATCTGAAATTAGCATCAAGTTCATTTCAGTAATTCGCAATTTTGTGAGAAAAAGAGCATTTTCTAGTGTGAGACTAGCAATGCTTTTGGCAAATTTTACCTTCTGAATTTCTTGTGGTATAACAGTGCGAAACAGAAAAAAGTGTGAAACAGAAAAAAACAATTAATGACTGAATGTCATTAATATCATTAAAAATCATGAAGATCTGGATAAGATCTCCTCTGATTCTCCTGCCTTTCACAGTGTGGAGATCAATGTATTTTAAACTGTTCTGGATATGACAAATTTTTGCATTCACTTAACGCTCTAATACTTATCACATCTTTGCACCCTTTCTATTTATTGAATAGTAAAAACAACCAACTCTGTAAATTGCAAATTTTCGGTTTATTCAAAACCTTTTTCAAGCTAAAACGCAGAAGACCTGCAAAAAAAAAGAAGTTATATTGCAAAAAAAAGAAGTTATATTGACAACTTATGGAAATTATATTTTGTCTAAGTATTAAAAACTTGTTAGACTCTAATACTGCCCAGTATCTAGTTTGCCTTATTCACCGCTCTCTGGAAGTGAGGATGAATGGGGTTGGTAGTAACGTACGGTATGATACAAGACGGCTTTCTACGGGAAGCAGGTCACTACGTCACGGGGCCGCTAAGTCACAGGGCCGCCAAGTCACGGGGCCGCTAAGTCACAGGGCCGCTAAGTCACAATGTGTGAGCCTAACGGCCTTCGTTCATTCGTCCTTCGTCCTCTCTCGGGCTTCGCCCTACTCTAATCTAAAGACCATCGATTCTGCTTTGGAGTAGACTGGGACACTGGTTACGCCAGGGGGGAGCCTTGCAGTATGGTCAGTATGGAAATAGACAAAATGGGAGTAGTAGACGAAATGGGAGTAGACCAAATGGGAGTAGACCAAATGGGATGTCACCGGACTATGCACTGGTACGTGATCACTGTGACAAACAATTCAGCCACTTGACGGGAAATGCTGAATTTCGAACCTCTTCCATGACAATGGCAAACAGATCTAAAGATTTTTATTCAGAAATAGAAAACGAGAGCAAAACAGGCACCCTGTGACTTGGCGGCCCTGTGACTTAGCGGCCCTGTGAGCGGTCCCCCTTTCTACGTCTCATTCATATTACGGTTTTTATTTGGTTTCGTACAGCGTGCATTAACTACCACTTTTTTTGTTTGTTCTACCGTTGATCCGGAAACCCCCTACTACAGTGTCAGAATCTTCAACTTGAAGGCGGACACTCAAAGAAAGAAGAAGAAGAACTACATACGGTAATACACTGGTGTACCTAATCATTATTATTGTCGCTACTTGAAATACTACTAATAGTGCAATTTTCATTATAACTGAAATCAGTAGTATCAATATCGTGCAACAAACAACAACAAAAATGCACACTCACTTTCCGTTGTGAATAATGAAAGGACATGCGTCTGCACCTGTTTAACGCTCCCAACACCAAACGATGGAACCGAAAAAAAAAAGTAAAAAAAAAAAAAGAAGAAGAGTAATGAACGGACACGTAAGTTGGTAGCTTCCACTGCGGGCGCGTGTGCAACTGCTAAACCTGACTCAGACTCAGAGCGTACAAATCCAGCCCATACATAACACTGAAAACTGAAGGTTCTCCACGGTCACGTCTCTCTTATCTCACTGTCTCTGATCGGGTGTGCGGAGTGAAAAAGTTGCCTGGGCGTCGATTCGCTGCCAGTTTCCGGGCGGTATGAGCGGCTAATTACCTCTAGCCGACCATCACTCACGACATCAGTCATCCGTGTTACACAGGACTCTCTGATGCCATGCCGTGGGGTCACGAACTATACCAGCCACGTGCTGATTACTGTCAGAGAGGTTGAAAGAGATGAAGGAGTGGTGGGAAAAGGGATGAGGTGGAGGAAGCGGGAGGGGGGGGGGGGGAGCCAAATAATGCTAATCGACCTCGATCTAATTACGTCATTTGTATGGGGGATTCTGACCAAGTGCCAAGATAGAATTACTGCGCCGCCGAACGAAAGAATAAACAATTAACAAAACAAACAATGCGTTTCGACCTATTTGATCTTCCGGTATGACAAAAGTCAACATTCAAGACCTTAAAAACTAAGGACGAACAGACAGTCACTTATTTCTTGGAGCTGGGTGCAAAGAACATTGTGATAATAATTATTGTCTTACTGTTCGAGTTATGATCTGCTGGACTGATTATGCCTGAGAACAAAAAGTATACTATAATGCAATCAAAAGATACATGGATGGGTATCCTCCAGCTACACTTGAAACATCCTGTGGTTGTCAGAGTGGATTCAAATCATCCTGCAAAGAGATAGCTACATTACAACGTAGGCAGGCAGGCGAGTTTGGTAAATTCCGTTTTGTTTTCGTTTGTCTTTCTTTTGTTTCTTTGGTTGTTGTTTTGTTTCGTTTTGTTTCTGTGTGGGATTAGTTCTACCTTTGATGTGCAGGGGCTGGTAACCTATATCTTTCCATCTGAGAAAAGTTGTGATCCAACAACTTCAGACTTCCTTGGTTGGCTTCGTGACTGCACTCTTCTGCATTTCTCATAACTAGGCTAGCATGACACCTGAAGGCTACCATCACCTGACAGAAGTAGTAGAAGCCCTGGGTTCTGTGTCATTGAGATAATTGCGATGACTGTGGCAGCCCACATCAAATCAAGAAGACGACGAAAGATGTTTTATACTAAAATGAGTCAGATGTTTAAGGACATCAACTGGCTGGAAATGGATGACAGAGATAAGAACCAAGGATGTACATACTTGTAAGATTTAAATTATCAGAACATAACCGTAAATGAATGCATTCCAAAGCACATAGGGAAGAAAAACATTTTGGATTATAAAAGATATGTTTCTAAACAAAAAGAAAAAGGCTTAAAATTACAAGATTTCTCAAACCCTGGCAGGAAAAGACAATCCAAATATATTTAAGCAAGAGATATATGTGTGTGCCAAGTCACTGAAACCACCTCAGATCATTCTGAGAGCTGTCTTGTCTTTGGGTGTCTCCCTTCTATGCACTGTGAAAGTAAATAGTGATGCCCCTGTGTATACATTACTAATACTATATTTGTGTGTGCTGGTTTGCATGGTCATGGTGTGTGTGTGTGAGTGTGTGTGTGTGTGTGTGTGTGTGTGTGTGTGTGTGTGTGTGTGTGTGTTGTGTGTGTGTGTGTGTGCGCACGCACGTCTGCCCGTAAACAGTTAAACTGAAAGAAAACAGATGAACATAAATTCATTGGGAAAAAGAACGGAAAAAAAAGCCCTCCATAGAACTACTTTCCAGCCAAAACATTGCCAAGACAACAAAGGCTGTAGACCCCAGAATCTGACCAGCAGACTGGAAGACAGAACTTAGCATTGTGGAGGCAAGCACAGAGAAAAGCATCAGAACAACAAACAACACAGTTAAGCCACCAACAGATGCTGGATTAGTGTTATGTATAATGAATGACCAGCGATTGAAAACAAGCAAACAAACAAAAAAACTGTACTGTTTTTACTCCATGCTGTCAAGTCTTCTGGTACTGTGGCGTTCACTGAATAAGAGAACAGGTCTGGTCACAAAAGTTGGACACAGTAACATCAAAACATGCCCCAGCTCAACAATAATATGGAAGAGCTGGGAATGTTCAGCTTTGCTCCCAAGTTTATTAGACTGTACTAGGTTTGGGGGAAGGGGGCGGGGGGGGGGGGGG
>CM031595.1:125060878-125110878 GCA_018398815.1 Conus ventricosus
ACACACACACACACACACACACAAACGCGTTTCGACCTATTGACTCTTCTGAAGCATAACAAATAACCGTCAAAAGACTGGCACCGAAGAATGAACAAACTCTTCGACCTAAATGCAAATTTTTCAGTTTTCGCTCCTGTCTGCACTGAATTATGTTAATTCCGCAGAGAACGCCTCTCCCAGGCTGGTTGGCTATCGCTGGCGGAAATCGTACTCTGGACCTTGGAGCTTGAGTTGACGCCTTTTGCCAACAGACAAATATGGAACTGTAAACTTTAGCACTGATGTAAGCTTTTTAGAATACCACTTGAAATGTGACAGTTGTGGCGCGTAATTTACTCGTTTTGTGATGAAAATAAATAAAGACGCAAATAAATAAAGGTCCCGAAAAATATATATATCACAACGAAGACCTGAAGGAACGAAATACATTATACTTCACACAGACATGGTGATACGCTTTCTGTGCACACGGACCCTGCCAGGCCCACCCGCCTCGTCCCAGACCCTATGCACGAACTGCTCTTTGAAAGGTGAGCGATGCCGCCACCACCCGCCACTGTGGGCACTGTGTAAAACTGAACGAGGCAACCAACATAGAAACGCTCTCCCTTTAACCGGTTTCCGAAACGCTCAACCACCCATGTACTTACCGATCGCGCATTTCCCAACTAACCCCCCCCCCCCCCCCCCCCACACACACACACACACACACACCACCACCACCACCACCCCTTCCCCCCCCCCACCACCCCTTCCCCCCCCTCTCTCTTCTCTCTCTCTTCACTTCCCTCCCCCGCGCCTCCAAAATCACCTCCTAACTCTCCAGCTCTTTACGCCCACACACATGATACATACGCCTCTTCCACTCCCGCCGAATTAAGGGCTCGATGCCTGTCCCACGGTTCCCACTAGTTCATTTACAGCTGCCACCAATCGATCCGACGGACAGACAGGAGGACAGGACACAGAGACGGACAGACTGTCGATCTTGATCCTCTCCTTGTCTGTTGGGCGAACTCGCCTGTGTTTAAAGCAAACAGTGATCGTGCACGTACCATTGAAAAAAAACAACAACAAAAACCCTTGAAAGAACGTGTATTTGGGGTGCCACTCTGGTGGTCGTGTTTCGTGGCAAAATATGAACTTTGTCTGAGGTATAATAATTTGTCTAACTGATTTCTTTCTTTACATAAACCGTTATCATAATGAACTTCGTTCAACTTTGTCATCACGTATTCGTTATGCTGGAATAATGGCTCTTGAAACTGGCATGCCTGCAGACAAAATAATGATGTGGGAAAGATCTGTCATTATGATGTGCACATGCCCTAAGCTTAAAATTAATGTGCGCGATCTTGATAATAAACTGTGAGATCTCAGAATTGACAGACATAAAAGCAGAACAGCCAACAGCTTTACAGTTTCTGTTTCAGTTTTTTTTTTTTAAATGTGTGTGTGTGTGTGTGTGTGTGTGTGTGTGTGTGTGTGTGTGTGTGTGTGTGTGTGTGTAAGTATATGCATACTTATATATATAAAGAGCGAGAGGGGGGGGACGAGAGGGTGAGAGAGAGAGAGAGAGAGAGAGGAGAGAGAGAGAGAGAGAGGAGAGAGAGAGAGAGAGAGAGAGAGAGAGAGAGAGAGAGAGAGGGAGGGAGGGAGGGGAGCGAGCGAGAGAGATTATAACAAATGTAAGTTAAGAATACATATACAGAAAAGACTTAAAGTCAAGACAATCTGTCTCCCAGAACTTGGGGAGGAGAAAGAAACACCGAGAGAGAAATACTCAGACAACGACACATCTACAGAGGGACCATTTTTTCTGATGTAATTATTCTGATTTCATTAAAAACATATCTGCAAATACATGTCCGATTTTCTTTTATTATTAATAAATACCTTGATGACTTTTCACGCAATGAAGTTTAAGCGGTTCACGGGGAAAAAAATCATCCACAATAAGTGAAGAACGAACCTTTGCAGGTGTTGCTGTCTCATTTAGTATAAAACAGCATCCGTGCACAAAACTTCTTTCATTCCATCATCCATGCAGCAACATGAGAGAGAGAGAGAGAGAGAGACAGACAGACAGACAGACAGACTGAGAGAGAGAGAGAGAGAGAGAGAGAGAGAGAGAGAGAGAGAGAGAGAGAGAGAGAGCGAGGACACAGAGAGAGGGGGAGCGGTAGAGGGTCGAATCCCGGCAGCGCCAGGAACAGAAATTGACAGCAAACGAGCATCTATGCGTCATGACCTGGATGCGGCCCGGCCACCTCAGAGTGTAAGGAGTTCACGGTCGAAACATTCGCCTTGGAGAGGCGTGGGGGGGGGGAGGGGTGGGGGTGGAGGCTGCTCTGAAGACCTGCTGTCCTGCTGTCCCTAGGGTTTCTTCCTACCTCTATAAAAGAGCATTCGTGCACAAGACGCCACTCGCTCCATCATCTATGCAGTAATATTTACGATGAGAGAGAGAGAGAGAGAGAGAGAGAGAGAGAGAGAGAGAGAGAGAGGGAGAGAGAGAGAGAGAGAGAGAGAGAGAGAGAGAGAGAGAGAGAGAGAGACTGAGAGAGAGAGAGGAGAGAGAGAGAGAGAGAGAGGTTGAGAGAGAGACTGAGGAGAGAGGAGAGAGAGAGAGAGAGAGAGAGAGAGAGAGAGAGAGAGAGAGAGAGAGAGAGAGAGAGAGAGAGAGACTGTTCACCCGACTCCATCATTCATGAACGCAGCTTCAAATTCGACCAATCAATACGCCCACATCCACATCTCGCCTTTCCTCCTCTAGTAACTACTCAATTTATCCAAAGGCATGATTTGTCCGACGTTTTAACGGAACAGGAAGATAATAGTGTATCAACTGAGTTTAGCAGAAGTTGCTGATGTTGTTTAAGTGTAGAGTGAAAGCCATAACGTCGTCATGGTTTACTAAATGAAGGTTGATGATCTCTTGTCTTTAATATTACCGTGGCTATCGGTTCGTTACTGTCTCTCTTTTTCTCCCTCCATCTCACTCCAAGATTACACTACATCTCTGTTTCTCCTCCTTTGCCGCCAACTACAAGAGCGTTGTTCAGGAAGTATGCTATCTGCGAAGGAGTATGGATCTATATCAACAACAAAAAGAACAACAAAAGCTAAATTATACACGGTCGCACGTGCTTCCTGAGTAAGTGCATGTCATCACAGTAGCTCGCGCGTAACTAATATTCCGACTGACCTACCCCGGTGATCTTGCAATTTACACTGAAAAGCTGCAGTACCAACAGTGATCCTATACTGATCGACAAAATGCTTAAATGTGCAGGCTATTCATGATGACATGGGAGAAACATATAGAAAGGAGCCATCTTCCTGTATCACTGTGAACTGAAGAAAATGTTCAGGAGAAATTACAAGAGAAAGGAAATCCTTTGAAGATAATACACGTAGTGAAAGGTCTTCAACTGCAGTAATCTAGCAAACAACCTTACAGGTCAGTGAACTCGTGGATGGCTGATCGACGATCTTCTGTCTGGAGTACTGCTTCAACAAGCGGCATTTCAGAGATGCTAGTGTAGTTGAAATTCTGACCATGCATGCATCAAGCAACTGGCCATGAGTAAGGCGTCTGCCAGGTTGATGCCAAAGCTTCTGACTAAAGGTTGGAAGCGTCTCGAGGACCCGCAGGTGCAAGTGTGCGAAGCTGATCCAGGGAAGTTCCTGCAAGGTATGTCACATGGATGAGACAGGGGTGCACCATTTCCAATCGGAGAGAAGCGAGACGTCAAAGCAGAGGAACCGCATACACTTCCCTCTTCCAACGAACCCAAGGACTGTTCAGTCTGCTGGGAAGGTCATCGCCAGCATTCTCAGGGATGCAAAAGAAATCCTACTTTTGAAACACATGGATAAAGGTCAGACCGTCGCTGGGCAAGTAGGCCATTCCCATGGACCGATGCCGCAACTGAAGAGGCTAGCCGAAGACGCAAAAACGCCACTGGAAAACTCTCTCTCTCTCTCTCTCTCTCTCTCTCTCTCTCTCTCTCTCTCTCTCTCTCTCTCTCTCTCTCTCTCTCTCTCTTTAAAACAGAATTTAGCGCTCTCCCAAATCTTTACCTACTGGTGCCAGACCCAGAATTGAGACGGGCCAGCTTTACCATAATAATATCAAAATCAAGACAATGAAAGCCACATGCCGAGGAAGACAAGCTCGAGTAGTGCTGTCCCATCATGAAAATGCCCCATCGAACAAGGTTCCAGTTACCACTGATAACTCAGTATGACTGGCTCTGCCAGATCCCAGCCTATAAATTGCACTCGCCTACCCTGGCATCATCCGACTTTCACTTGTTCCCCAACCTCTAAAATCAACTACCTGGGAAGCACTTTCGGTGGAATAATAATAACTTCATCCCTGGTGTGGATAATGGTGTTTGTTTTTTTCCAAGTGTCAGGAAGCAACTTTCTTCCACGAAGGTGTCATGGAACTGCGCCAGCTCTGGAACAAGTGTATGGAATTGAGGGGTTCTTGAGTCACAACTCGTGGGGAAAGTGAGGTAACTAAGTCATCATACCACGAGTCATCATACCACGCCTCCTTCGTGTTTAGGCCGCAAACTTTTCAGAGCGACCCTCGTGCTGTCCCTAGCTGTCTATCTCGGTCGTTCTCCCCTTTGTCTCCTCCATACCTCTCTGTGTGTGTGTGTGCGTGTGTGTGTGTGTGTGTGTGTGTGTGTGTGTGTGTGTGTGTGTGTGTGTGTGTGGTGCCTTCCCCAGTCTCTCGCTCCCTCCCTCCGTATCCATCATTCTCTCTCTCTCTCTCTCTCTCTCTCTCTCTCTCTCTCTCTCTCTCTCTCTCTCTCTCCCCTGTTCTTCCTCCACCTTTGTCTCTGTACACTTCCGTTCCCTATCAACCACTCCACTCTATCTTACTCACAAATGGAGTAACATCCTACAAACCCTATCCTCCCCTTCCCTCACCATCCCTATGACTCTCTCTCTCTCTCTCTCTCTCTCTCTCTCTCTCTCTCTCTCTCTCTCTCTCTCTTCTCTCTCTCTCTCTCTCTCTTCCAGTATCACCTCTTCCCCTCTCTCTTTCCCTCTGCCTCCATCTCACTCGTTGTCTTCTCTTCACACCAACACCACCACCCCCAACCCAACCTCTCTCCCCGCACCCCTTGCCTTTCTACCTTGATGTCTAAATCCATCGCACTTCCTTTCTACCTTTCATCTGTTCCCACCCTTTCTGCCTTCCCGTTTGCTCACCTCATCATGCGAGCACGCACACGCGCACACACACACACACACACACACACACACACACACACACACACACAGTGAAAGATGACTCTCAGGGCACGCATATAAAATCCGGGTCCCCTGACCAACATAACGGATTAATAACTGACAGCGATACCGCTTAGACAACTTCAAGGCCAAAGTAGCGTCAAATGGCACCGTGAATGACCTTCGTGGCTGTTGTTATTATTCTAGCTCCCTAAAATGATGGCAAAAGGGGAGGGAGGACTGAAAGGGTGATGGCAAGTCTAAGAGTCTGAAGAGACGGGAACCCCTACCCCACCCTCCCCTCACCACCCCGACACCCGCAGGGCCCAGAAGACCCCCCGTACCTCAGAACGGTGAGTCTGTCCTCTGGCCATCACGATAGCAAAACGATCGGGCCAGGGAGGGTATTGTACTCGACCTGAACTGAATTCGTGGACCCATGAAGGCGGCCCTGGATAGAAACAAGTAATGGATGAGCAACAAACCCAACCCGCACAGCTTGGCCTCGAGAAGTGACGTTCAAAGACAGCAATCACTTCCCCATTGAAGTGAATCAAACTACACCTCCGACCACGCTAGTACCCATTAGAGCAACTTGCCCCACAATGCGAACCCCCAGAACTGTGCATTTTGTTCCAGTTATCCCTCAGACACCAGCCTCATGACCCGGGCAAACTGGCTTGGGAACAACCTATCACAGGCAGCCTCAGGCTAACAGTACATCAATCTCTCCGTCGGGAATGTGTACCTTAGAAAGGGACTTCGTTTAGCGCTTATCAAGTAGCACCATGACCCATGGAGAGATTTGGAAGTGAGAGCGAGCGAGAGAGAGAGAGACAGAGAGAGAGAGAGAGAGAGAGAGGAGAGAGAGAGAGAGAGAGAGAGAGAGAGAGAGAGAGAGAGAGAGAGAGAGAGTTGGGTCATGGAAAACCCGGGCTGAGCAAGGGGCAGATAGACAGAGACAGAGAAACGGACAGGTGGCAAAGGTGTATGGGTAAGATAGAGAGAGAGAGAGAGAGGAGAGAGAGAGAGAGAGAGAGAGAGAGGAGAGGAGAGAGAGAGAAGAGAGAGGAGAGAGAGAGAGAGAGAGAGAGAGAGTGAGAGAGAGAGAGAGAGAGAGAGAGAGAGAGAGGAGGAGTAGGTTAATGAAAAACAAGAAGCACACAGACAGAAGAGACATAGAGAGAGAAACGGACACGTGGAAACGGCGGGCAAGATAAGAGAGAGAGAGAGAGAGAGAGAGAGAGAGAGAGAGAGAGAGAGAGAGAGAGAGAGAGAGAGAGAGAGAGAGATGAGAGATGGTAATGGAAAACCACGGGGACACGTGGAAAGGGTGGACAAGATAAGAGAGAGAGAGAGAGAGAGAGAGAGAGAGAGAGAGAGAGAGAGAGAGAGAGAGAGAGAGAGAGAGGAGAGAGAGAGAGAGAAAAGAAGAGAGAGAGAGAGAGAGAGAGTCAAAAAGAAAAAGAAGGAATGAAAGAGAGGCAATGGCACAGACAGAAGGCAGGAGACAGAAATACGACCAATACCAATTTTAAGGTATAATGACATTGCTGGAAAAAATTACTGATAAGGAACTTGAAACAAATCGGACTGTTTGGAGACACCGGGTTGATTTCAGCTCCAGTTTTGTGACAAAGCGGACTGCGACACCACTTAAAAGCGGCCTGCAACACTACTTCGTCGAAAATCGATAGCTGATGAATGGCCGGCCCATCACTGGGTCCCGACTATGAAACACTGCAGGATACGTGTGCGGCCTAATACAAACTGATACATGTATGCATGGTCTGCAGCTGACACGACCCCCGTGAGAGGCTTGTCAACCACTGTTGTAAAGCTCTCGCCTGGTCTAGTTGAACAGCAGGAGACTCACACCCCCACCACTTACCTTTCATTCAGGCTGCAGCCTATGAAGGCTGACGGGACGCACATCTGTACATTCCAAGAGCTCACTCATGGATGTCCTTTTGCGTCCGCCCTCGACGAAACACTAACATCCCTGGTCACTCCAAGCTGAGCGGTGTAGTTCTAGAGAACATCTTTTTCGCGTAAACGCTAAACCCTGCTGCGGACATTTTCAATCATCTTTCCTCTTTCGCTAGTGCTTTTTAAATCCTATCCCTGTGGTTGTTTCCTCTAGTCATAGTATATCCATCTATTTCGATGATTTTTTAAAAACTCTAATACATTAGAAATCATTATTTTGTTGTCATAGATATATTGGGGGAAATGGATATAAAACCGTGCAACAAGAATAAGTAGATTGAAGTTCAAGAGTTGAATAGAACAGAGAGCGTGGGTGAAGGGCTGGAAGTGGGTAGAAGCAAAAAAAAAAAGGAGGGAAACTGTGGTTACCGTAACTTTTCTCTTCTTTTCTGGATCAGCTGTAACTGTAACGTAACTGTGTTAACTTTCAGATAACTCAACACAGCGAATCTATTAACTCACATGTTTATCAAACAAGTGTTTCTAAGTCACTCACAGACGAGCACCCAGGCAGGCACTTCTTCTTCTTCCTAAAATACTGGTTCACTCAAAAACGAGTAGGTCACCAGCGCGCATGTTAAAAAGTAAAATAAAATAACATAAAACAGTGCAACTCAAGACTGTTGGCCCCTGGAGCAAATTTGGCAACAAGGGGTCGCACTCAATTCAAGAAGTTAAAAGCAATGACCAAATTCAGGCCCAGGTAAAAGTAAAATATCTGGGGAAGTAAAAATAGAAAATCGTCAATATGCAGATCTCAAAACTGTCGAATCAACTTGTCCCCTAAATGAGACTGCACTTGTGGCAATCTTGATGGCACCCGGCAGTGAGTTCCACAGCCGTACAGAACTGGGATAAAAAGAATGTAAGTGGCTGTCAATATTTGATGCAGGTATGGTATAACATTGACCGCCACTCCTGGTGCGACTTTTATTCAATACTAGTTGTTCCATTGGAATATCGATTACTTTAGCTCTGCCTTTGAAGAAGATGTTAAGTTTGATAAAAGCTCTTCTCTCTTCTAAGGGTTTCCATTCTAATTTCCTCATGTTCTTCCTAGTATTCCCCTTTTCTCTGATGTGGTTCCCTGTTACAAACCGTGCTGCTCTCTTCTGAATCTTTTCGAGGTTATCAATGTCCTTTAGATGGTAAGGATCCCAAACTGAGCAACCATATTCCAGTACTGGTCTAACCAGTGTTTTGTAGCAGTCATCTTTAACCTTTTGGGGGCAGTCATTGATATTCCTGTATAAGAAAGCTAAGATGTTATTTGCTTTCTTACATACTAAATTGTAATGTTCTTTCCATTTGAGACGACTATCTATAATCACGCCTAAATATTTTGCAGCATTAGTTTCTTTAAGAATAGTATTATGAATAGAATAATCTGATCTAATTGGTGAGCGTTTGTTACATATACGCAACACTTGGCACTTTTGGGGATGAAATTCCATTTTCCAAGTACTTTCCCACTCTTGTAAAGCGTTTAGATCTTCTTGTAGAATGCGTGTATCATTCTTGCTTCTGATTGTTCTATATACTAAGCTGTCATCTGCAAAAAGCCTTATAGTAGTTCCAGGAGAGAGATTTCTACTTATGTCATTTATATAAATTAAGAAAAACAAGGGCCCCAGAACAGTTCCCTGTGGTACACCTGACAAGACTGGTTTACAATGGGATGACGACCCTTCCACAACAACTATCGACACAGAAGAGACATTCAACTAAAGATCCTCTGAGACATTTTAAAGTAGGCCTATGTAAACAACACGAACAAAAGTAAACCTATGAGCATGAAATAATTTTACAGTACGCCCCGCTGGTAACGAAACTCGCTAATGATATAGGTCCACTATGACTGAAAAATCCACGGTTTGCGCAAACTCGATACAGCAAATCCTCGCTTACAGTTCGAGTGCTTCTCGTTATTATTCCCCAGACCTGCCCGATTTCGACCTTGAATACAGCAAATCACTTCCGTGGCCTTCAACAGTCAGACAATTGCTGAGGCAAGGCAAGATCAATCAATCGCGGGACTGCCTTACAGGAGTTGGCTTTGTTGTCTTACGGATGTACACCGTATCAGCGTTCAATCTTGTTTTTAGCTAAACTGGGGATATTTCTTCAGTTGAAAGCTTTTTTTTTTTTTCCCTTCAGCGAAGAACAGTCTCTTAAAATGACGGGTGTTCAAAAAAGACGGTCGCTCACTCTGAACAGGAGAATGTAAGAGACTCATGTGCTGAAAAGCATGAAAAGCAGGCACACAAGTAAAAAAAAAAAAAAAATCTGCCATGGCAGAACAGTTTGAGCTTCATCCTTCGACTTTTATTTACAAGACTGAAGAACGAGGAGTAGCTAGCAAACAGACCAGTTGTACTGTGGCACTTGATGCCTTACCGCCACGGTTTTGAGAAGCCATGCTCAATGATATTTACAGCTTGTCAACAATTTTGGGTACCAGAACTCTCTCTCTTACCCCAGAACTCTCTCTCTCCCTCCATCCCTCTCTCTCTCTCTCTCTCTCTCAATACGCGTGTGTGTGGAAATCGAGTTTCTTTTGTTGTTGTTTTTTTATCCTACTCAATTTTCAAGCAGAGAGCTACTGCTTTAAAAAACAGAAATTGTTCATCAGACTTAAAAAAGAGTGACCGTTTTAAGCTGAATTAACCTTTTGAATGTAGAATACAAGCAGAATTTAAATGATAACAAGATTATTTCAGGACGAGTCAATACCCTATCTTCTGGTGTAAGCAATATGCATAGTCATTCAAGCTTTTTATTTCAAGCCCGAATGACTGTCCCTTTTACATGGAAATTACAGAAGATGTGTGTCATTCTTTTCTTTCTTTTTTTCCTCTCTATTGTTCCAGATACAGCTGTACTGGACAAAAAAGGGGGGACTACCGTCCTGATCTACAAAAAAAAAAAAAACAATCTTTCTGATCTTATAGCAACGGTCAGTTCAACACCACAGTTACCAGTGTCATGAGGAAAGTATTGGATAACCAAACTACTTGTGTGGTTCATTGTGTCAACAGAATCATCGATTACAATTTTAGATAATGACAGTATCATTTGGGAATCAATCTCACCTGGCTCAAAGTCATTACAGTCCTGAGCTCTCTCCGTCTCTGTCTGTCTGTCTGGCTGTCTGTCTGTCTGTCTCTCAAGTACAGAATTTATTACCGAGTCATTCTGCTTGGTTTGTGCACACTTGATTTAGGTATGGCATTTGTAAATACCCCAAGTTCCACTAAAGATGGAGAGCCATAAACATATTGAGTCAAATCCCTATTTCAAGAATTAGAGGGAATTTTCAAGTTCACCCTCTTTTGTGACAGTCAACAGTACGTTATAAACTGATCATGTTTAGTACAATTCTGAAGACATTCCTGAGATAATATTCAACAAAACCACAGATATATGTATCATATGACCACACTGTTGCAGCAAACCTCGGATATAGCATGAGAACAAAAAATCCCCGTAAATTTATTATGAACATGGAGCACAACTTGAATTTATCATGTCCTTGACTCTGAACAAGGCCACCTATGAGGTGATAATTGTTGTGTTTCTACCTGGGAACAGACTAGGTTACTGTTTTAAGATTTACAAACTACACAGAGTTGTAACACTGTATCGACAAATAGTTTGTGCTTTGGGTAGCCTATGGATTAAAAATGTAAGCACGTGGTATGGTACTGAAATGTATACGGTATCACAGTGTATCCTTACAACAGTGCATGTGACAATGATAGCCAGTCAGTTTTATAATGCCATCGTCTCACACACACACGCACACACACACACACACATAATAATTAATATGCATGTGCACAAAAGTGCCTGCATATATGTTGGTGTACATGACTGGGAATGCCTGTACACAAAATCCTCTCCAGGAAATACTGAACAAAAAAATGAAAATGAGTCAAAAATAAACTAATGCATCAATGAAAGGGTTTTTTTAGCAGTCTTTGATTTTTGCACTTTTGTAATCATGAGCAGACTGAGCACTGTACTGAGAGCCAAGGCCCTGCATGATCCAAACTTGACCCTACTAAAGACCTCTTTGCCAACATGGAGTAAGGGAACCAGGCAGACGTTTCCATGATGGACTTCACAAAGGCACTTGACAGAGTCAGTCACAGCCTGCTTGTCCCCAAGCTCTCTCACTTAGTCACTATGGTGTGCAAGAGCAGGTCAACAGATGGATCAATGCATTCCTACAGGATAAAAAGGAAGCAGCGATGGTCAGTGGTGCAAGAGTGGACCTGGCTACTGCATGCTGAGGAGTTCCACAGGGATCAGCCATTAGACCAGTCCTTCGAATGAGACTATAAACCGAGGTTCCGTGTGTGAACGCACGCACAAAATCTTGCACACACGTAAAATCCCATCACCAACTTTCAGAAGCGAAGGCCAGTTTGGGCCGTTGGTATGGATGACACGTGACACATAGCATGCACCTTCCCCGAAGATGGAGTATGGCTGCCCTAATGGCGGGATAAAAAGGGTCATACACACAAAACTCCACTGCCTGGCTATACAGGGAGTGTCCGCAGGAGTTATCAGCCTGCGTACGCAGAAAGAAAGAAAAAAAGCCATTAGACCATTTCTTTTTTTTTTCTCTTTTATTTATATCAATCACCTCCCGGAAAAGCTCTCTTCAACAGCCCAACTGCTTGCCAACCACACTTCTGTCTATTGATCATTTTCTCAGCCTCTGTGCCCAGCCACAGTAGAATCTCCATCGAAAGACTGGGAACACAGCTGGGACATGACATTTCCTCCTGAGATATGCACCACCCTCCCTCCCTCCCTCCTTGTCACCTGGAAGAAGAAATGAAATGGACCACCCATAACAACTTCACAGGCACACTTTGGCCACTGTCAGCTCTGCTAAGTATGTTGGTGTCACCACCATCCCACGATCTCAGCAACGAGCAGCCTATCAACAAATGTCTAGTAAGACACTTGGCTTTCTGCAACACAAATTGAAGATCAGCACTACTAGCCACTTGAAGACGTTTGTGCTGTGCATAGAAGAGCTGCATGTTTCTTCGTTTCGGGTCCGCGACGTTTCGTCGAACGACATTTCGTCGAATGAGCACGACTTGGCCTAACGGCCTTCGTTCATTCGTCCTTCGTCCTCTCTCGGGCTTCGCCCTACTCTAATCTAAAGACCATCGATTCTGCTTTGGAGTAGACTGGGTCCCTCCGTGACTTTTTTCCCGTTGACTTTCTTTCCGTTGACTTTCTTTCCGATCACCAACCCTCGCAGGCTGCAAGAAAATTCGACGAAATGTCGTTCGACGAAATGTCGTTCGACGAAACGTCGGACACCAGTTTCTTCAACAATCGGTATATTTATATCACAAGTCTCAGCCATGACTGAAAAAGCCTTTGCGGCCTTAACTCCAACAACCACATTACTGTAACAAAGTTAGTCATGCTACATAAAATAATAACAACCAGCCAGCTGTGACAGTGAGTAAGCACAATACTGTCATGGATCATCATCATCATCATCCGTTGAGCGGCCACAATCATCAGGTTGATTACTCTGCCGCTTTGGGGTTGACGCAAAAAAAAAAAAAAAAAAAAAAAAAAAAGCATTTCCACTTATCCCTACTCTGGTTCCTACTCTAATTTGATCTGACCCTTGACACGAATGTGTCGAGGGTTTTGGCTGATACTACTGCCTCAGTCAGGTCATTCCAGTCCCTGATAGTATTGGGAAAGAATGCCTGTTGTCGGTATCCAACCAACAACGAAAATGCCATCCTCACCTGCTGCAACAAAACCAGCGCCATTAAAAAAAATTATGGTTATGAATCCCTCCTGCTAGTCACCAACAGAAATAGGACTGTACTGCCTGAAATAGCTGTGGCAGCAGACACCACCCTTGCCTCTTTCAAGTCAAGAGTGCCATGCACATAAATAAAAGCCAGACTTTAGTTTTTTACACTATGCAGGACGAGGTTGTCCCCTCCCCCTCTGCCTTTCTCCTCTCCCCCTTCCCCTTCATACTCTGGACCCTAAGAAGTTGTTTATTTCTTTCATTTAAATCTTTTTCCCTGTTCCATGTTGGGGCATGCGATGATCAGCGAGTCCTCTGGGACAAAAAGCGGAAAGAAGTATCCTCCTGATAAAATCCTCACCAAGCAGGCTGCGTTTTAACCCTCAATGTCTTAGGTCTTTTTCTTTCCCATTCAACACTTTCTACACATACAACCCATACAGCAGCAGAGTAATCAACAGACTGGTTATGGTCATCTAATTGTTGTTCTAATGGCCAAGGAATGCAGCTGTTCCGATGTCCCATTTTCAGGCACCATTTTTAGTAGAAACTTTTGATGAAAAACAAGTAATATAAAATGCACAAACACAGTATAATATGTGCACATGTTTCATTTCTCAAAACAAAATGAAAATGCACAAACATACTATAGTATGCGCATATGTTTCATTTCTCAAAACAAAATGAAAGGCATCATACATCACATCAAATCATCAAATGATCCCAATGTTTTGCGTGATTAAGTTGACAGACCATTGAATTTGGTTACCAGTTCACATTTTCCTTGTATTCAAATAAAATGAAAGTTCACATATTTCAAAAGTAAAAAAACCTGACTGGAGTTCCTAATAAGACCAGTACCAACTTTCATTTCAGTTTAAAAGGAACTGCATTAAAAAAAAAATTAAACCCTTTTTTGTTGTTTGTTTGTTTGTTGTTGTCTTTTAGACAAAATTTACAGTGACACAGACAAATAACACCAGATACCCTTCATATAAGTAACTTACAAGGCAGGACATGCTTGCCTCATAAGCCTAGTGTGTTTCAGATAATGTATTGGTCCCTTCTGCCAACTTTACTGAGTCAGACTAGCTAACGATAAGTAATCACACTCTTTCTCCATACTTCTCTACAAGCCACTGATACATCAAGCATGGAGCAATGCACAGAAGGAAGATTACAAAGCAGATATTGTGTGCACTGTAGTGTAATGAATACCAGCAAATGAGAGAAAGAGAGAGCAGGAGGGAGTGGCATGGAGAGTAAAGGTGGGAGAGGGGCTGGCTAACAGTAACAGGGGTAAGGTGACACATAAAAGCATGAGACAGACTTAAGTTTAAAAAGATTTATTATCTCTTCCATTAATAAACTTTTAAAGAGATTGTAATAAAATAAAACAAAAAACACGAGTGGAGGTGAAACAATCTTGAGGTGAAACAATCATTTTTCTTCTAGAGTGTGTGTAAAAACAGTTATATAACACAGACTAACACAACAGAAAGGGGGTGAATCTGTGGAAGGAGATTCATATAACTGGGATGGTATTATCACATAACGTACATGAACGGAAAAATACATGTTGGTATATCACTGTAACGTAGTGTGTGTGTGTGTGCAACTGCAAGTGCGTGTGTATGTGGGGGAGATATCATTAATGCGGCTTAAAATTTCATACTTTTTTATACACACTTCTTATTACTTTTCAAAATTAAACTTATGATACTTTTCTTTTTTACAATTTCGTATCATTTTTAGTTCATTACTTTTTAATCATAATTCTTTGCACAGGCTGTTCTGACAATCTGTCACTGTTCCTACACAAAGACTTCTCATGGAGATTTGACACCGAGATTGTATCATAATTGTGTAAAATATTGTATGCTGCATATCCTTTTTGTGACCTGTAAATGAAATGAGTACAAATGACCAAATTCTGTGGGGCTTTGTACAAACATGATGATGTATATATACTGATTTTTAATAATATATACACTATACTATGATATAGTATAAATCACTCCTGAGCAAACAAAAATCTGCCTGAAAATTCAATACAAGTGACTGAATGTGTTTCCTCATAAGATGTTTTTCTGTCAGTGTCACTGTCTCGATTGATATCACTGTGCACATTCTCTGATCATCATTTTGATTTTTTTTTCCTTTTTCTTTAATAGCAAATACTTCGAAAATACTTGTTATCCGATACTCTTCACAGAGTCTGTTGAGTATATATAGACAGCACTCGAAACACACACACACACACACACACACACATGTGGACACCCACCCACATCTATACCCACACAATCATTCAGACACACACGCAAACACACACACACACACACACACACACACACACACACACACACACACACACACACACACACACACACAAACAATCATTTAGACACACACACACAGAATCATGTTGTATACACACACAGCAACAACTTTCACACAGAAGTTGTTACAAAGAATAATGTTGGAGTAAACTGAAATAGATGGTCACATGATATACAGTACTATTCAATATGAACAAATCTTAAATAAATGTTTGCAAACCGCCCAGAGAAACGTGGACAAACGAGTCACAAGACAAAACACGACACCTGAGCTGAAGAGATCGAAGCTAAGTGAAAAATTTGTTCGTTTTCATTGTCCTATTTGTTTGTATCTTGCCTGAAGAAGACCTATGAGGTCAAAACGCGTCATGTTTTGTCTCGTGACTCGTTTGTCCACGTTTCTCTTGGCGGTTTGCTAACATTTATTTCAGACTTGTTTAGGTTTCTGCCTGCAGTCGTCTCGCTTTGCAACTGGATCTATTCAATATGAATTCAGTAGTAAATTCCCCCTTCCTGAAATGAAAATGAAATGTACACAGAGGCTGTGCACAGTCTTTTTACAGTTAACACTATAAACACAAACAATTTGATAATTATTACTAACACTAATTTTTCTTTTATCATTACTAAATCATCACAGAACATTTTGTTTAGTACTTACTGTTAAGACATATTAGAATGAAAAGTTACAAGCAGTAGTAGCACAATACTGATAACAGCACATTCACCTTTTTTCTGTGCTCTACCTTTCCATTTTCAAGAGAGCTTCTGTGCATGAAAATTTCAGTTCAATTGTCTATTATGCATGTATGTATAAGTGTTGTAAAATGACAATGACATAAATGGGAGAAACTGACTGTACTTATAAATTATTAATCATTCATGGAAGAAAACTATAGGGTGGAAGGTGAACTGATCACCATAAATCATACTAAATCATTTTTCATGAATTCCCTTCCCACGAAAGGCATGATATGCTGGCTAACTTAAGTTAATAAGCCGCCTATTTCAACCCAACCCCTGGGGTTCGTATTACTATTAGCTTAGTAATAGTAAGCTCAAGCATACAATGTACAAGAACAAACTCTATAGAATTTCATTTCAATCAGTAGACCCATCTAGAAATCCTGCATATTAAGTCCTATCATAAGGGTGGTCTGTTGGCCTTTTGCTATGCATGTTATGATACGTTTTCGGAACAGCCAAAATCTAGATATTTTCTCATTAATAAGGTCATTTTCTGAGATCAGATTACACGTGTGTAGTGCAAGATAATTGGTGATCACCTTGATCTTTTTTTTTAATGTACAACTTACTCAGCAAAAACATGTATACACATGGGTCAAGCAAATTGGGTAGTCTGGTCATAGCAACCAGTAGGGAAAAAAAGTCAAGAAAAGTGCTATAAACATTACAGTCCATTTTCCTAGCACCACCATTTGTTCCAATTAAAATAATTAGCCAGCATTTTTATTGGAATTTGTCAACTGAGCTGGTAAAATTGAAAATATCAGTAATGACGAGTAATCACTAACACTGGAAAACTCAGGATTCAGCAGAGCAAGATCACTGTGGTTCCATGGTCATAATGGTGACTGTTCAGTAGAAAATTTTAAGCTCAAGTAGATTTGAAAATAGTTCAGTCACATTCTGAATCTAAGAAAAATGGTTTTGTTTGTTTGTTTGTTTTCACAAAGAAGTCATCACTTTGTGCTGAGCACTGATGTTAACCTGGCTGAATCAGAGTGAAGTAAAAATGATCTCCACATTGGAGAAAAAGGTGTAGAAAAGCTGCTATGGAGTATAAACCCAGCAAAAGCAGCAGGCCCTGACAACATACACAGCCAAGTTCTTAAAGAATGTTCAACACAACTGGCAGAAGGACTGACCCATATTTTTCAAAAGTCAGTCAACACAGGAACCCTACCAGTACCAGATGATTGGCTCACAGCAAATGTGCACTGCAATCTTTAAGAAAGGGGACAAACACCTGGCAGACGAGATAAGATAAGATAAGATAATGTTGCTTATAGCCCAGCCGACCGCAAAGGGCCATATCAGGGCTGTCACCACGTTAAAATCAACTCACTAGTCATTTAAAAAAAAAAATAAAATAAAAAAATTTCACACATCTTGTTAAATGACATCGTCTACAAACGCACCAGAAACTTTGTTAAAAATCTTTCTGCCGTAAAATCTTAAATCAGATAAAAAATGTTAATCTCTCTCAAAAACTCAAGGATCACGTCAGGCGGGACATCCCTGAACAGGATCTTCATGGACTCCGCCGTAAAATGTTTGTGTCTCACATCGTGCAAGACCTGGCAGACAATTACATACCTGTATCACTCACATCAGTAACGAGCAAGCTCTTGGAGCACATCATATGCAATCACCTGATGGAGCACCTAGAAAAACACCAGATACTCACCAACCTAAACCACGGGTTTCGTAGAGGATTCTCATGTGAGACGCAGCTGGTCACTACACTACATGATCTGTGTCAGAGCTTTGAGAAGAATGTTCAGACCGACATAGCCATCCTCGATTTTTCAAAGGCCTTTGACATGGTTCCACATTCGAAGCTCTTGGAGAAGCTGGGAAGCTACGGCATCAGAGGCCCACTCTATCACTAGTATCAGTGGTTCACCACTTTCCTCACCCAGTGGAGTATGAAAGTGGTGGTAGATGGAAAGTCCTCTGAGCAAGTGACAGTTGACTCTGGTGTTCCTCAAGGTACAGTACTTGGCCCCTTACTATTCTTATGCCACATCAACAATCTACCTGCCTCCGTTTCATCTCACGTCAGGCTCTTTGCAGACGACTGCCTTCTGTATCGAGAAATTAAGATTCAGGCAGACCACATCGCCTTGCAAAAACCTGAAAAAACTAGAAACCTGGGCTAAAGAATGGGGTATGAGATTCAATGCCAAGAAAGGTTACATTATGAGTGTACGACACAGATCACCTTTCTTCTACCAGCTGGACAACCACATCCTACAGCAAGTGGACTCTTACCCCTGTCTTGGAGTTGAAATAAGCGAAAACCTGTCTTGATCTGCTCACATAGACAAGATTGCCAAGAAGGCAAACGCCAGCCTGGGTATGCTTCATAGGAACCAACACTTTTGTTCTGAAGCCTGCTGCAAAACAGCACATGTCTCTCTTGACAGGTCCCTTCTAGAGTACAGCTCCACTGTCTGGGACTCTTATACGCAAAGCGAAATTGACAGGATAGAAGGCATCCAACGCAGAGCAGCCAGATACATCAAGCGAGATTACTGGCCCCGAAACCAAGGCTGTGTCACAGCTATACTACAGGACATTGGCTTCCATTAGCTGCAGGAAAGAAGACGACAACACCGGCTCACCTTCTTATTTAAGATCATCGAAGGACATCTTCCTGGCATAGAGGCCGATACATACCTGATGCCTATATGTCCAAAACAAAAAAAAACAAAAAAAAGACCTACAAGAGCTGAAAATCAAGAAAGGAAAAACATAGTCATAGTGGAGTAATACGCAAGGAACGACCAGTGTTGCTTTAACATCCAGCATACTGCAAAACTAGTCTTCAAAAACAGCTTTTTCCCACAAACCATCAGGGAATGGAACAACCTAGACAAAAGTATTGTTTCCGCAGGGACTGTGGGAGGAATTCGAGAACCTCCTCCAACAGTCCCCAAAGAGAAGTAAACAAACACCTCCAAACCCCCCCTCTCCCCCCCCCCTCTTCCTCCTCCTCCTCTACCCCCCCCCCCCTCCCCACTTCCCTTTTCCCCTCGGCTTGGCATCATGTCAATGCATGTTGAAAATGCACTGGCTGGCCAAGCCACCAAACATGTATACGTACGATTTTTTTTTTTTTTTTTTTTTTGGGTGCTCTCCCCAAGTTCTTCTGTAGATGTTATGCCACAGTGTGGCCCTATCAACTATACACCAAGATCAAGACCAAGGTTTCAAACAAAAAATATCGAGATGACTGCGAGGAATGGAAGAAAAGCTAATAAAAAATTGTTTTGTTTTTTGTTTGCTCCTTATTTGGCCGCCCAGTAATTGTGTTTTTCCTCTTGAGAGAAATACCTTACCTAAGAATAAAGCTCTAAAGGCTGAAACAATGAAAGCAGCAACAAACGATTCATGTATGGAAAACTTCCTCTGTGTAACGAAAGATCGCAAGTTATGGGCGTGTCCACAAAAGAAGCCTTGGGTGGTTTTCGATGTCACACTTCCTGATTCGGTGACTTTTTCACCTGTCCGGTCTGTCGACATTTACTTTTAATTAGGCCTATATGCTATTTTAGGAAATTAAATTCTAAGACTCATACGGTATCGAGCGCCTTTTGTTTCCCGATTTTTGAAAGGATGCCGACACGAAAGAGTTTGTTCCACCGATTTTTTAGAAGCGCATCGAGTTTACACAGGCATGTGGTCAAACGACAGAGGCTAGGCGCTGAAAGAAGATCCAACAGTAACACATTACACATGAGCGATCAGGATGAGATGAGACTCGTGCTTTTAAGAAGCAATTCCGTCGATTCGATAGCCACGACCAATACTCAATCATCACATGGGGTTTAAACAGAAGATTAAAAATCGGAGTCTAGAATGTTCGTCTACTTACAGTTATTGGCAGAAATTTGTTTTCCGCTGTTCGCCGGTACAGTGAAATTGACACAGTTATCTTCGCCACCTTTCACTCACTTCCACTAACACACTAGCATGCAGCCGATTGCAGGATGTGACGTCCTGGCGTGAGCAAGGAGCGTGGAAAGAGTACAACTTTCAATGACGTCATCCCAAGCACTTGCACACTAACCCCAGGAACACACTTTTCTCTCTCTCTCTCTCTCTCTCTCTCTTCTCTCTCTCTCTCTCTCTCTCTCTCTCTCTCTCTCTCTCTCTCTCTCTCACACACACACACACACACACACAATCATCCTTTTTTTCTTCTTCAATTTATCTCCGCGCAAGTGCAGGAGATACGTACGGCGTTCAGTAGCGGCTTCAAAACCTCTTGAAAGTGCAAGTGACATTTATCGTGAAATTAAGACATTCAGTCAAGAGAGAGAGAGAGAGAGATGAGAGAGAGAGAGAGGAGAGGGGAGGAGAGAGAGGGGAGAGAGAAGCACTTTATTCACATCCGAATATTTCTGCCATGGCTTCCTTCATCAGCGACTGGTGAAAAAGGAGGAAAAATACTCCCAGTGTCAGCATCTACCCACCCAACCACCACCACCCCATTTCGGAACCTCCCCTTCGATTTTTTGATAGGAGAAAAAAAATCTCGTAAACTCGTCAAATCAACACTCCCTCAAGCAGGAAAAAGGAAGACTTCAGAAGAAAAAAGAAAAAAAGAAAACAAAAGAAAAGAAAAAATTACAGAAAACCACTGTGCTTTCTATGTGATGGAGGTGATATCTCATCCGTGCAGGCTATGCAAGACTCCACTCATGGTTTCTATCTGTTGTTTCTATCTGCTTTTCTCTCTCAGCAGACGGTTGTCAACCCTCAACTTTCTTCTTTTACATGCTCGAAAATGAACGTTGCGTGCAGAGATAACCACCCCGGATGAAAGTGGCAAAAGTTTCTTAACTGTACCTTCTCTCAGTCTGAAAACTGACTGGGTCATGAATGTGTGCTGCATGCGAACACGTAGCAAAACAGTACTGAGCACACTGTTGTTATGTATGACAACAGCATTGATGTGGTTTTTCTAGGTCATTTGCACAACAGTATCCAGTATTGGAAAACTCTTCGAACGATGACAGACTTTTCTGCCTTTACCATTGATTACGAAAACTGAACGCGCTTCCCGCACTTTTAACGGGTGATCCAACGCACAAAACATTACAGGAGGGAATCTCGTGTGGAAACTGAAAAATGAAAGTAGTGAATTCGAACTCCGGTGCGTGATATACGCATAAAGTGTGGGCCACTCGGAGCCCCTGATATTTACTGAAGGTTTTAAGGCTGAAGAAGGAGTTGCTTCTGTTGCCTTATACTGCTCAACAGCGCCCTCTCTCAAACACATTTCCTCAAACAGCTGCATCAACACTGTTGAGCTCACAGAGTGGGTTCTGGCATTTCAGATGGTATCTGAAGCAAAAGAGTACAGAATTTCTCATCCTGCCAAATGTGTGTACACCTCTCTGCAACCTCATGGTGACAAAGTAGTTTTTGTTTGGGTTCACTGCCATTTTGGCATTCGGGCAGTAAGATGGCTGATAAATTCAGCCTACAATGTCACCAATGAAGAATTGTGCACGTCTCCACGCGCCGCACCGATCTGAAACCGAAGCCCAGACATTCGTCGAAGACTTCCGGCGACAGGACCGGAACACTCGGACACCGATGACGGATTCTTTCAAGTCCATCCAAACCAAGAGTTTTGACCACTTGCCACGGGTGATCTTAAAGAACAGACAGTTGGTGCTGAGTACACACAGGCCACTCTTTGAACGCCCGCTCTTATGCTCCGTGGTGCATTCCGTGTGATGTGCCACTCACTGTAAAACACTGTGTTCTTACAGACCGTTGGGATTTAGGCACAACAGGAGCCAAAAGCTCTACAGTAGGCCCCATAAAAACCTTGTTCAAAGATGGTCCAGCTGAAGAGATAGATACTGTCTTTGGCCTGAATGATGCCGATTTCATTTGCCGTTGTTTGATACTGTCTTTGGCCTGAATGATGCCGATTTCATTTGCCGTTGTTTGATACTGTCTTTGGCCTGAATGATGCCGATTTCATTTGCCGTTGTTTGATACTGTCTTTGGCCTGAATGATGCCGATTTCATTTGCCGTTGTTTGATACTGTCTTTGGCCTGAATGATGCCGATTTCATTTGCCGTTGTTTGATACTGTCTTTGGCCTGAATGATGCTGATTTCGTTTGCCGTTGTTTGATACTGTCTTTGGCCTGAATGATGCTGATTTCGTTTGCCGTTGTTTGATACTGTCTTTGGCCTGAATGATGCTGATTTTGTTTGCTGTTGTTTGATACTGTCTTTGTCCTGAATGATGCTGATTTCATTTGCTTTTGTTTGATCAGGTCCTTCACAGCCTTCCACCGACTGAAGCTTTCAGTCTGTGTCGTTCTTGCCTAGTTTTTTCTTTTCTTTTCTTTTCTCGATATCCTCAGCAGTGCTACGCATTCTTCATTACCCAACGGATCCTCTTGTTTACAGTGCTATATCTTCCCCCACCCCAACCCCCATTCCCATCCCCACCCTGTTGAAGTCTCATTTCTTAGTCTCTTTTAAGCTCTTAGTGTCGCACATCTCCATGACATTGCTTGTGATCCAGTGCTTCGGTTTCTACTTACTCCTTGGACCTGTGCTGCTGTTTCAATCATCGCTGTTTGGCTTGAAATCATGGGTTAGGGTTTCGCGCCTTCTTCCAGCAGTAGCACGCGTGTTCGCGCGCGCGCGCGCGTGCACACACACACACACACACACACACACACACACACACACACACACACACACACACACACACACACACACACACACACACACACACACACACAGGTTTCTGAAAAAGAAAAATGCACAGCAACCTGATTGCCGATCTCGTACTCCAACACAGGATACTCGGCGTCTGCCCCCCCCCCCCCCCCCCCCCCCTACGTTTCTCCTCTCCCCTCCCCCTACTATCCTAGTGCACAAATAAGCTGGGTTCAGTGGTGGATCCCCCACCACCACCCCACCCCGCCACCACCCCTCCCCAATTGTGGAGCAAAGTAATCAGCTGGGGTCGTCCTCTCTTTCCACTTTCTCTGACCCGACTCATTCCGGGTGATTACCCGAAGCGAATGAAATGGCACGCCAAGCTCACGCAGAGACAGTGAACATGATTGCATGTATCCTTCCCTCTGTGCCGAAGAAGAACGCCAAGACTAAACAGTTCGTTTTGTTTCTGTTCGTTGAGCTCAGCCAGTGTTCCGTGTGACAAAAATCGAAAAGGCTACTCGCGCTGGTCATGAGATGGGGTTGGGGGAGAGGGAGGGTGAAGAGTGGAGGGTGGAGACTGATTTTTTTTCTTCTTCAGCTTATATGCAACGCCTTTCATTCACTAATGCCCCAGTGACACCTGAAGTGCCGACTTGGACATCGACGACTACACACACCTGTCACGACCTATCTTGGTCCCCCATGACTCGATGGACTGAAGATATCGTAGCTCGCCCTCATAGGAAAATCACATTCTATGAAACCAAAACACATCTACAGATAGATTCATAATCAGAGCCACACCCACACACAATCCCCTGCACACACAAAAACTCCAACCAATCCCCAAATCATCAGGGGGGTTTTAAGCAGTCCTCATGTTACTGTCATATTTGCAATGACATACCAACAAGGACAGGCTGTTGCAAAAAAAAAAACAACTGAGAGTAAATCTAGCGCTACCCCCCCCCCCCTCCCATTCCTTCATCCATATCCCACAAAACACACGCAAAACATATAAGTGTCAATGATAACATCCATGCTGATCACCCGATCCCCCCATCCCCCGCCACACACACACACACACACACACACACACACACACACACACACACACACACACACACACACACACACGCACATTCTGTCTACAGACACAGGCAAAAAACACAACAACAAAAAACGGGAAAAGATGCAAATGGCCTACCCCCAGGTAAACATGTGACGGCAGGGTAACAAAGAATGACAGAAAGGAGTAACACAGAATTTCCAGGTGTATAGAAGAGTGGAAGTCCTCTAACACAACACACATGCACAGAAAGATGAACACATATACACAAGTCTGCATGTACACACACACACGCACACACGCACGCACACACACACACACACACACACACACACACACACACACACACGCACGCACGCACGCACGCACGCACGCACGCACGCACGCACGCACGCACGCACGCACGCACGCACGCACGCACGCACACACACACACAACACACACACACACACACACACACACATACACGCGCGCGCGCCCACACACACACATACACACATCACACATTCGCGCGCTCTCTCCCTCTTACACACACACACACACACACACACACACACACACACACACACACACACACACACACACACACACACATTCGCATTCAAACTGAGCGAACAGACCAAGAAACGCACAAGGAGTCACATGGACACATGAATTCAAGTTTACATATAATATAATAAAAAAAGAAAATCGTCTTATCGTGCATTCTTCAAATATGATATGTTACTGTTACATTTGCAACAGCTCACCAAGAATAAACCTTAAGAAAGATTGGAAAGCGGCATATCTCATATCTCTCAGCGGCAAAATGATAAACATCCCGGATAGTATGTGGTGTAATGGATGTAAAAACTATAGAACACAGAATGTCAGTGACACCACTGACCACATTAATTGCAGTCCTAAAAAACTTTAATTGCCTTATCTCGTTTATTTTCTGTAAGATTTCATTCACTGATATTTCGTATTCGACACTCTAAAATCATACAAATCACGCCAGAGCAAATTCGGAACGTGTGAAATAATAGAACATAATTATAATGATAACAGTACATACAAGCACATTACTTCCGTTCCTCTTGGTATGAACGGATTTACCTTTTTCCTTCATAATTTCATTTAAAAAGTGATAATGATGATTCCAGTCATACCAAACACATGAACAGGTCACCCGTGGTGAGACAGACAGAAAGACGTGAATACACACTTTAACTTGAACTTGAACTTGAACTTGTAGGTGTTAGAGGCCTTAAGAGGCCTGTTCACCATTCTAAGTATAACATTGAGATGAGAAACATCGCATGCGTGGAAGGAAGAGAGTCACGACTGAGACTATCTATGCTGATAACATTCCGGATTATATTTTGTCGGAAGTTCCTGCCAATGAGTGTCTAACCGTGACTTGAAGATGTTGACTGTAGGGGCTGTTACCACGGAGTCAGGAAGACCATTCCAAACATCTATCACACGAAGAGAGAAGTAGTTTCCTCTGATATTCAGTCTGTGATGAACTTTGGATAGTTTCAAGGAGTGTCCTCTGCTGTCCCTGTTGGTAAATAGTTCAAACCGTGGTTTATCACTCCGGTAAATGCCATGTATAAACTTGTACAAGTCTATCATGTCACCCCTTTTTCTTCTGTGCTCCAGGCTTGGAAGTTTGAGAGTAGAAAGACGCTCAGGATATGGTTTATCTTTGAGAGATGCTAAAAGTTTAGTTGCTCTGCGCTGAACATCTCCTACGTCCTGGCACATTTTTGTAGTAGGGTTGCCAGACAGAATGTCCATACTCTAGTACTGGTCGTACAAGAGACTTGTACAGTTGTAGGAAAGTATCTTCAGTCAGGAAGTCAAAGGAGCGACGGATGATACCAACAACTCTATTTGCTTTAGCAGTTGCCTTGGCCACATGTTCTCTGAAATTCAGTTTGTTGTCAATGTAAACCCCAAGGTCTTTCTCAACTTCACTTTCAGACAGAGTTGTGGTACATGTCTCACCTTCGATGTTTACTTCAGTCATGTGGTACACAGCATCTGACTTCTTGTTCCCCAGTTTCAGGACATGGCATTTTTCTGGGTGGAACTTCAATAGCCATTGTCTTGACCAAGTTTGCAGCCTGTTTAGATCTTCCTGTAAAACATGTGTAGCTCCTTCATCGTCACTTCGTGTAAAAACCTTAGTGTCGTCTGCGAAAAGGTGTACAGTGTTTTGAATGTGATTCGGCAGATCGTTAATATACAGTACAAACAAAATAGGTCCTAAGACACTACCCTGGGGAATCCCACTCGAGACATTGGCTTCTTGTGACTGTGCTCCATTGACGACAACCCGCTGACGCCTGTTGTGTAGAAAGTCCTGTATCCAAGGTAATATCTTCCCTTTGATACCATGTGCTTGAACCTTCAAAACAAGTCGTCTATGTGGAACGCTATCAAACGCTTTCTGGAAGTCCATGTAAACAATGTTGACTGAGCCTCCATCATCTAAGACCTTAGTCCATGTGTCCAAGACATCGAGAAGCTGTGTGATGCACGACCTCCCTTAACAAACCCATGTTGTTTCTCGCTGACAAGATTGTTTTCTTCTAGGCGTTTGACAATTTGTTCCCTTACTAATTTTTCCATTACTTTGCAGAGGATGTATGTAAGGCTAACTGGCCTTTAGTTATTAGCTAGCATTTTGCTGGCTTTCTTGAAGATAGGTGTGACCCGTGCCAACCGCCAGTCTTCTGGGATTTTTCCTTCGTTCAAGGATTTTCTGAACAACATGGCCACTGGGGTGGCAAGAACATCTGCAGTCTTGGACAAAAGCATTGGGTTTAGCCCATCCGGTCCCGAAGCCTTACTAGTGTTTAAATCTGCTAAAAGTTTTCTGACTTTCTCAGTATCAATCTCGAAGTCACTTGGCTTTTCATCGTAACTGCATTCCTGTGGTTCCGGCAGGTCCCCATCCTCTTCTACAGTAAAGACGCTATGAAAGAATGCATTCAAAATCTCAGCTTTCTCTTGGTCCGACTTCGATTTTCTGCCATCCTCTTTCTTCAGGTCTGCTACACCACTCCTGTCTTGGTTTTGCTGCTTTCGTATGACCAGAAAGCTTTTGGATTTTGTTTTGCTTGCGCAGCTACTACTTTCTCCATTCGACGTTGTGCTTTCTGGCATTCTTTATTAGATTTGTTTCTTGCTTTGGCATACAGTTGATATTCTTTCCCATCCCTAGTCTCCTGCCAACGGCGGAATAGCTTGTGCTTTTTCCTCACTGATGTTAGGGGGTTCCCTTATCCATCCATTTCTTACATCGTTTGCCAGAGAATTTTATCTTTGGAACATGCGCTCCTATAGCTGAATTGATCTCATCTTTGATTCTGGTCCACATCTCGGCTACTTAACTCTTTGTCCCAATCAACATCTCCTAACTGTTTACCAAATCTGCTTTTGAGTAGTTGTGTATAGCCTCTTTCGAATCTTCCTTACCACCACATGCCAGTGGTACACAGATTTGTTGTGTTTTAATTTTCCCTCCACTGAATCTCTCTGTCTGTCTGTCTGTCTCTGTCTCTCTCACTCTCTTTCTCTCAGTTTGTTGGGGCCTCGACTGCCTGCAACTTTACGAGAATTCGTGAAATGTGTTCGTGTTGCTTGTCGCAGTTACTTTTCCTTGAATTAAATAGTTAACGTCATCATATTTTGCGTTCTTTTATCAAACACTGCACAACTTCACCGATCATTTTTTGCGGGAGATCAATGTCACTCCACACGAAGTCTCTCTCCTCCAGTCAAGAGTTTTCCTCCCACGTTTGTTTTGTATGTATCACTGGCAAACAAATGAGAAATATTTTCTTTTTCTTTTTTCTTTTGTCTAACGAGAGCAATGTATTAACTGCTAATAGTTCATTGAGTGACTCTAACGATTTAACTGAGACAGTCGGTCACATATAGTGACTGAGTTATGACTTGGTAGGCAGACGGTGACGGCCCCGCTTTTACCAGTTTAGACCTCGCTCCCACTTTCGCTGATTTGGATTGATCTAAGCGGTAAGCAAGGGCACTCGATGGGATCTCAGTTGATTTGACAAAACCTGAGCTCCTTCAACAAACCATTCAGAAAATATAGCATTGACAGAAGCCCACATCTCTGTATGATTCATGACAGATTGTGCCGATATATTGCCGATATATATAATGTTTACTGTTGAGCCTTGTAAAGTGGCCACATGTACAGTACAGTACATTTGTTAAAGAAAAGAAAAATTGAAGTTTGATTTTCATACTGTTGATAGGCTATGCTAATTTTATGTTGTTTTTTTTCTCTCTCAGATATTGTGAAATAAAAATTGATTATACACACATGCAAACACAGACACGCATGCCTAGATTTTGGCATGGTCAGTGGTATGATCCTACACACGTGCATGTAAATGTGCACACATGCAATGATACACACATGCATACATACACCAGTGTAAACACATACGATTGTACATGTGTGCACATGCACACATAGGCATATGCACACGTGCGCACGCACACACATACTCGCACATGCACACATTATCATATGCTTGCATGCTCTCAGGGATCATGTGCATGTATGCACACACACACACACACACACACACACACACACACTCGCACACACTCATGTACACATACATACTGCATGCACGCACACACGCACGCATGCACGCACGCACGCACGCATGCATGCATGCACACACACACACACACACACACACACAAACACACACACACACACACACACACAACATGCATGTATTATCAAATCACGTACACATCAACACATAATTGCATGCATCAGTACAAATTTTTATACACATATACTCTTACATGTACATAAGCACATGCTTGCACACACACACACACACACACACACACACACACACGCTCTCACACATATGAACACACACACACACACACACACACACACACACACACACACACACACACACCCACACACACACATTTATAACTTTAAAATTGTCAGGAAATATTTACTGAAAAAAAAAAAAGCTGCTGGTAACGGATCTTACTGACTTCCAGTGAAATTTTAAGTGCGAATTGATACAGTTCAAAGGTTATTGCTCTTGTGTTACCCCAATTGGTGGGGTTTGTGAATCTGACCTTTCCGCTCATGGCTCAGCTTATACCATTCTCTTTGTTCACATAATTCACATAGTAAAATGCTGTTGAGGTGTACTTGATGCAGAAAAGAATGCTGAAGGATCCACTCTTAGTTTGTCTGCACCACATGTTTGAAACTTGCTGTCACCCAGCCTACACATGTCATCTCTGGCCAAATTTGAGAATGGCCTTAACATTTGCATTTACACAGGAAGGAATGGTTTGTGTAAGTTAGAATGTGGTTGGTAGCATGAGCACATACAATCTGACACCAAGGAATTGCATTTTTTTTACAGATACTGTTCATTGCTATTGTTATTCCAAATAATTGATACACACGCAGTACTTACATATAATCATTATTCATACGTAACACTAACGTAACAGATACACGCATTGTGCCCATCTGTGTGATGTGGGCTATAAGCAACATTATCTCATCTTATCTGTGTGATGGAACAATCAATAATGATAATTATTATGATAATCAATGCCATACATTGTGTACTGGCACTACTGGCTGTCAAGGCTCAATGTATGAATGTAACTAATGAGTTGCAACAGGTTGTTCTTGCGTGTGGGACTCAAAACTGTAAACATCCTGGTCCAGTCCACCTGTTTGTTGTTGAAGGTAGTGTAAAGGGTGTACGTTCAATTTCTTAAAGTTATACCTAAAATCAGCGTGTGTTCATCTTCTGGTTCAATCTTCACGTATCTACTAGTCCTCCCCAGAACAACTGCCAACAGGTAAAAATGCCACTTGCCATTGCCAGTCATGGGTATGTTTACAGTACTAAGAAAATCATGTGGCCCAACATGTCACTATTTTTAAACCTGTCAATAAAACTGAGAAAATGATGTTTAAAAAAAGCTTAAAGAAACCACCCTCAGATTCTGTGTTGTGTTAACAATCGTCTAAATTTTTAATGTTCACAGCTGTAGGGAAATGTCCTTTATTCTACAAAAAATGAAGCCAGAAACATCTGAACTTTTTTTCTCTCGCAACATTGCACCTTTTTTGTGTGCATGCTTTGCACCATAGGCATCATTGCAGATATATCTGTGTGGTGGTTTTGCTTTCCCTTCAACATATTGCACATTCAGTTGGCAGTTTCTTACTGGTGTAACAAAGGTGAATAATCTGCTTTTCTTTCTGTGTTTCTTCATGCCTTTGGAGAGCACTGTTTCCAGCAAAAATCCGCACAGCTCATACTAGATGAGTGAGTGAGAAAAAGATGAACCAAAACTGAAAAGCTCAGAGAAGCCAGTCTCAGATGCAGCTTCTTTCTGTTCTTTGTTTTAATCTGGGATGTAAACTTGTATTGCCTTTAAAGAAGTCAGAAAGGAAATCCTTTTTGTTATGTCTGCACTCCTTTTTTTTTTCAAAACACAATGAACAGAAACATCCTTTGATTGCTTCAAACTTTACTGTTCATTTCCATGTTATCAATTTATGACTGGTCCCCCCCCACCCCTTTTTTTTTTTTTTTCTTTTCATTTTTTAATCAAATCTGTCTCGGTCTAAAGATGCTGCTACACAACTTCACAGGCCACTTAAACTGTATAGTTTGGAAGATCATTTGAAGCCCATGCCATTAGAGTTGTCAGTGTGAAAACTGAAATGTCAGCTACAAGATGCAGAAGAAACTGATGCGCTTTTCAAAGACACAGAATGCTACATAGACTGCGTGAGCGATTCAGTTGGAAGGTTGGAAGAAGAGTGGCCAAAATGTGAAACTATTGTGTATATGTTTTTGGTCATATATACACAAAGTACACAAAACGCTGTTTCTTTATCCTCCTTACAGTTTGTTGGATTTTTTGCTATAGCTTTGGGCAAGATGTTTTTGCTGCTGTCTGCACCTGGATGTCATTCACTATTATTAGGTCAGAAGACATGAGCCTGGAACAGGTTATTACTACTGGAACATCGATTTTATCCGTTCATGGTATAGTCTGCTATTTTTTAAAGCGATATTTTGAAATGGACATTCTCAGCCATTTTAAACCAGTGGTAAGAACATATAACTGTTAGCTTTCAGATTTGACCAGGCCTTCTCGAGCATAAGGCCAATAAAGGCTTGCATGAAGCTGGCTCTTGATTGTCTAGTTTAGTTGCATTCTCATCCCAGCTTTATACAATGTTAACCAGGGTACTTATTGCAGAAATTGTCGACCAGACTTAAGGGAGTGTTTGGTGGCTTCCAGTTGTAATTTTATTCTGGAGCATCCACGAGGCTGACCAAGCAAAAACAATGAGGTGAGCTGTAGTTTGTATCAGGTGTGTTTATGATATTGACTGAGTGTACCGAAGGTGATGACTTTATCTTTTCAGCCTGTTGTCTGTATGATCATTTTGATGAATGGAGAAAGATGAACTTTTAGTCCTTCATGGTTTTTGTTTGATTTCACATGAGTTCTTTCTTCCTCTCCTTTTCTCTTTCCCACTCTCACATGTACATGCATAGATGCATACATGTATCAGTGCTCACCACTTTTGTTTTCAGGAGGTAATTTGCTCCTGGAAAGTTTTTTTTGAATTGGTATTTGCACCTTAACTTTTTAATATTTTTTTAAAGTAAATATAAGATAATTAAAAACTTGTTATCGCCAATGTAGAAAGTTTGATGACCTGGTGATGAATTTTGTTTTTCGGATTTAGCAGTTGACTTTGTATCAGCTTCTACATAGTTTCAAACAAGTGAGGTTGCCATGTTGTTTTTCAAGTCAAGCAAATGTGTTCTTTCAAGATCTATGAGGAATTCCTGATTTACCCATAATGCATGCTTTAAAAAAAACCCAACAAAACTTGATGTTATGGTTGATGGTAATTCGATGATGGTGTCATTGTTTGATGAAGAAGCTTGCAGTTTTATGAATTTCACCATTTTATGCGCAGTGTGTTTGTGAGTGAGTGAGTGAGTGTGTGTGTGTGTGTGTGTGTGTGTGTGTGTGTGTGTGTGTGTGTGTGTGTGTGTGTGTGTGTGTGTGCGTGCTCTGGAGAGGACTTTCCTAGAGTTGAACGGGATATTTGTGTGTGTACGTGTGTGTGTGTGTGTGTGTGTGTGTGCGTGTGTGTGTGTGTGTGTGTGTGTGTGTGTGTGTGTGTGTGTGTGTCCTGCTGCACAGGACTTCCCTCCACATGAAATGGGCCATTTGTGTTACAGCTCCCAGGGCTACTGTGGGTCCAGCTACGACCGCTATGTGGGGAACACCAGTGACACCTCATCCACTCTGCACAAGATGAAGGGCACCTACTGGACCACCAAACAGGCGGTCATCCAGAAACTGGGCAAGAAGGAGGACCAGCATGTTGTGGCCTCTGATGCTGAACTGGATGCCAAGCTGGAGGTTCGGATCTGTCTTAAAGACCTCTTTACCCATAGGATTTTGCCGTATGTTGTACACATCTTTGGCAAAAATATGACAAACATGACAAACTAAAAAGAAATACATAAAAAAAAATTCTGGATACAAAGTTCTTGAGCGGTAATTGAACTTGTGGACAATAACTGCAGTGGGGGCTTTGACCAAAGAGGGACAACTCTTGCTGACTTCCGTGTATGAAATCATGTTTTGCAGTGTCCATTTCTTTGACAACATGCTCTGTAACGTTGAAAAACTTACAAGAGAGCATGAGCGTGTGCCAAAGAATGCTGATGAATCAGGTTTGAAAGTAATTTGTATGAGAAAGAAGCTGTTTTACCATAGTCAGTGCAAGATCAGGCAGTTACTAATGACAAGAAGAGTCTGCAATGTGATGGCAGGTGAAAACAAAATGATGGACCCTCCCTTCTCCCTTCTGCTTTTACAGAAATGTGGAATTTTGTGGGCACTCTTTGTAGAAAATAACACTCATTTTCAATGACAAGTACACCAAAAGCAGTTTTAGGGTAAACAGGTCTGGTCTTAATCTAGTGATGAGGGGTCTGTCATAGTTTTATTGATGTGGATTTGCAGAAAGGCTTCCCAGGCAGAGTGCTTTATGATGATCTTTGATTAGCCTGTTTCAGATACAGTTTTTCAGTTGTCAGTTTTAACAGCATATTGTTAAACATCTGATAAATGATCTTTTGTTGTACAGATATTTATATGTGAACATTTCTTTAAGTGATGAAATGGAAAAGAAAAAGACGGTGTTTTGTAAAATGAAAATCTAAAGAGAGAGGATGCTGCTAAGCTGGATGGCCAATGCAGTCAGTGTTGGCAACGCCCAGTTTCGCTCTGCACCATGTCTTGGACAGTTCTGGAGGAGGCATTTTCTGGTGATCCTTTCTGCCAAGTCAGTTTTCTCTTTATGCACCCCTTCTGCATTCCACTGAAGAGTGTGGAGTGTTCCAGGTGATTTTTTTGCCTGATGCTCTTAAAAAGAATGAGGCCTCCTTTTCCTTTGCACAGGTTTCTAGAACAGTGTGTACCAACCATTAGTAACCTGGGATGGGCCCCTTTTAAGAATGAGATCCCCCTTTTTGCCTCTCCTCCCACCCTTCTCTCTCCACCCCCTCCCCCTTCCTTGGGTCTCCAAAGGCAGATTCTCCATCAAAATTCTTTAGAGCTGAACTTTATGGAATGTTTGTGAGGTATGGCTAAGGCCCCACACATCCGACTTTCACAGGAGTTTTCTTTCGGGATGCCTCACCTCTAGGTTCTGGTCTGTAGGCCTTGAACTAGGAGCGTATCTCAAACATTGATTCTGGAGATAGGGCTTTTGAGGCTACCCATAAGCAACCACCTGATGGATTTGCCCTTGGACATGTAGGGCACTTTACGGGCTACCCCTCCCCCTTTTGATAAAGACCACCGCAAGTTGGTCTGGGACTGCTTACTTAATTTTCAGTTAACCCTCATATCAGAAGGCCTTTTCCGTATCCACTGCCGAAGGACCAGGTAGGAGGTGTTCACTTCTATGATATACTCAAGCACTGGGCAACAGACTAAATTGCCAAGTTCAAGACTTACATATTTGATAAAAGTGTATTTTGTGTGTGTGTGTGTGTGTGTGTGTGTGTGTGTGTGTGTGTGTGTGTGTGTGTGTGTACACGCGCGTGCATGCAAGCTCATACATGCACCCAGAGCATCACCCACATTTTGCCAAAATAGTAAATGGATAGACAGAGGTTCCGCTAGACTATAGACTTTGCCGGTACTTGGTACCGACAACAACAAAAATTTCCGGTACAAGTCTTAAATCAGCCGGTACCGCGCTTGGCTGCCTGCCATGCACTACACACTCAACCGCGATTCTGGGTCACGCGAACGGGCGATAACGAGCGGCCTACCGGCACGGATAGCACGTAACAGGCTTGTCAGTGACAGCCTTCAGTCAACTGAACTCAACAGAAAAGTCGACGGAGAGAGTAACATGCAAAAAAATCATAAATAAAATGTTGTATTCTTTCGTCCTCTGTCGTTTCGTGGGTACCAGCGTTTCGGCTTCTGACGTTGAAGACGTCACAGATTCAGAAGGAGTCGAACGACTGTCGCTTGATGGACGGTTCGTTGAAAAAAACGAGTGTAATGAACGCTGGTGCGACATTTATGCAGAGAGCAGACAATGAAACTTTGGTCTACGTGACTAAGTAAGCATCGTCCGATGACGTGTAAAAGGCACGAAACTTTGGCTACACGCTAGGGAACCTGGGTTCTCAAAGAAAAATGGAACCGTCCATTTTGACACGACCGAGTGCTGTAGTAATCAGCGCTGTCCATTGAAAAAAAAAGGGGGGCAAAGGTCCTGGGACTGAAAGGAAGGGGGAAGAGGAGTGATGTCAGATGTATTGTTGTCGGCATGGCATGGCTTATTTCCTGCCTGCCATCCCTGCTCATCCGCTGACAGGCGGAGAGACAGACAGTGCAGGGATAGAGGAGAGTCAAAGCGCTCAGATGTTCTGCCGGTACACGGTACCGGCGGCTTTTATTTTTTTCGGTACAAGGCAAATATTTACCGGTAAAAACCGGCATATGCCGGTCTAACGGAACCTCTGGATAGATCAGGAAAGAGACGAAGGAACACACCTTTTCACAAGCATGCATACACTTTGTCCTCTTCCCACCTACATCATCCCCCAGTATTTTCACTATGCCTTTACAGTGGCTTTTGTTAAGTTCAAAATTGATAGTGTTGTTTTCCGTTTCATTTCTGTCCTTAAACGTACAGCTCCGAAATGGAGTTGATAGTGGTGACAGCAATGTAAGTAGATTCTGTTACAGGAAGGAATCAACTTGAGGTCACGAAGGATTGTACCTTTTTCTATGGTTTACATGGAGTGTTTTGAAAAGTTAGATTTGCGTATCTCATGTGACATTTCTGGGTTCAACAGTTCTCACAAGTCATCCCTAAGTGTGTCTTGAGAATTTCAGTATTGGCAAAAGGCACAGAATGAAGGAGAAGGAAATAATAGCCTGTAACAGGAGTGATAATCTAAAATGTCATAATTGATTTTTTTGCAGGTTTTCAGAGCTATACAGCAAACAACGAGGATTCTCTTAAATGTGGTAAAAAAGTACCAGGACAGATTATATGGTAAGTTACAACATTATAGTTTTGTGATAGTTAGGGGGCAGGGGGGAGGTGAGTGAGAGTAGAGGGAGAGATGGGGTTGGAAGGAATTCACTTTCCATGCCCCCCAGACCCTCCTGTCCTCTCCCTCCTCAATAGCCCACATTCCTCCTGTTCTTTTTCCTCATGCATGATTTTCTGTTGGTGCTGTTTTCACCCAGATACATATTATAATCACTGTGAATAACTAAAAAAGTTTTGTATTTTGCTCTACATATTTCATTTCTGTAATTTGCATTGTATGTTTTTTTTTTCAATTTGTTATTTTTTGTTTGTTTTCAAGAACCTTTTCAGATCGTTTCTTTGAAAATCCAACAGAATGGTTAACCTGTAGAAGTTGTGAAGTTGATGATGACAGATATGGAGACACAGACAAGGGGCTGAGGATCTGTCTGTTCAGCACCATACCATTTCTTTCCACTTTAAAACAGATGTTGTAGGGACGGTGACAGGGGGATTTTTCTGTGTAGCCGTGGCCCAGCAAGAGAATGCCATAGGTCGGTACCTCAAGAGTCACTGCAGTCGAGATAAAACCAGAGCTGGAAAAATCATGAAGGCAGTCGGCAACTCGCAGAGTCTGTCTGCCCAGGAAAGGTGGGTGAATTGTAGAGAGGGGTGGTGGATGGTGGCCTGGATGGGGGTGGCTTAGATGGGGGGGAGGTGGAGGAGAAGGGAGAGAATAATATGAATGGGAGGTCGAGTGTATATGCTCACAGATGGAAATAAGAGAATATGAGTTGTGATATGAGGCTGCAAAATGAACCTGACAAGCAAACGATAAAAATGAGGCAATGCGTTTTGACCCTCAAAGCTTCTACAGACAATGACAAACAAACAGAAAAAATCCACAACAAAAGAGTGGCTTAGCTTTGCTGGGAAATGTTCATAGGTTGTGAGAGGTATGTTCTCTTGGGTGATAGAAAGTGTAAAGAATGAGTTGAACGAGGCGGGGAAGGAAGGATTAACTCTTTCATCCTTACAACCCGGTTTTCCGGTTTGCAGAAATCCTACCCTTCCTTCCTGCAGCCCGGAAAACCGGGCAGCACAAAATCCCTCCTTTCCTTCCTGCAGACCGGAAAATCGGTTCTCGCAGTAAGCACTTTGAACTTCAAGCGAGTCGTGTCATCGGTACACGTCATGACCGGGTTGCTTGCGTGGCAGTGTTTATGAATGGAATGGATGCCAGATGGCCCCTACAGAGTGGGAAAGTTGTTGCCGCTCTATTCTGGCTGGTTTGCTACTGCACAGGTGACAGTTCTCACTTTACACTTCTTTTTCTTTTCTCTAAATCCAGGAATGAAGGGAATGCTCGTATTATAAGAATCTAGGAACAAGAGGAAGTAATGGTTCATATAAAAGTAGGAATGAAAGAGTTAATCGTTACACTACTGCTCTACAGTTCGCTTGAGTTGTGTGAAACTAAACTAGTTTGAAACTGCTGCCACAAAAGGCAGACTGAGACATACAGGGATGCTGTATTTAAATTACTATGTCTTCGCAGTTATTCCGTCAGTCTTGCTGATTTGTTTTACGCCAGAGAACACAAATTATTGCATGGTCTACTTTATTCTTGTGGAAAATCATGACCACCATCTATTCATATTTGTTTTGACTTAAGGTTTTTGTTTCACCTCATTTGACCATTGATCCATAAATGAACCAAAGCAAACAATTTAAAAGCAAAGTGAGAAAAGAATTGTCCATTTCTCAAGTCTACGTTTGGTGATGCACTGTGAAAGTCCGTAAATAAACAGAAAAAACAAATCCCAAGCAAAGCTAAGGCCTATCTAGAAGCTTTTGACCACATGGCTTTTCCTGGTCAAGGATTTGTTCTTTGACAGTGCTGTCTGTATTGGTTTTGCACATCTAGTGAAAGAGAAGTTGCCAAAATCACTGTTAGTAGAGAACCAACCTTAAGATGAACTACCCATTCAAGTTAATGTTTATAGTGTCAACTGAAGCTCGAAATTTTGGTGATCCTAAAGGTTGCGGGTTCCAATCTCCACTGGGGCCGTTTTGGTACAGGGGAATTTTCCCTGGGAGTTAACTTTGGGATCTGACTCCGTTTCCCAAAGGGGTCCCTTCGAATGAGACTGTAAACCGAGTTCCATGTGGGGACGCATGCATAACACTTGCACACACGTAAAATCCCATCACCAACTTTCGGAAGAGAAGACCAGTTTTGCTGCTGGCATGGATGATGCGTTACACATAGCATGCACTCTTTCCCCGAATTTAAAGAGTATGGTTTCCTTAATGACGGGAAAAAAACGGTCATCCCACACAAAACTCCTCTCCTTTAGTTGGGTAGATGGGATTAATCATTGCCCGTCTATACAGGGATGTCTGCAGGGGTATCACCTGCGTACGCAGAAAAAAAGAAAGAAAAAGAAATTTCTCAGTCTGTGGGTGGTGATTCTGAAGTAACATAACAACTGATTGGGAAAGCAAAGTTTTTCTGCCACCCAGGATAGCATATCTGAGACCCTTCTGTTGAATGAACCCCACTGTATGTACATTGAGTACATTATCTCCCTTGGCTTGATCACTCTCACAGGTGACCTGTGGTTGGGGCTTGCAGCCAGCCACTAGTTGGTTCAGTCATAGTGTCAAATTGAATGGACTTTTTGGAGCATGTTTTCCACTAGCTCAACCACTTCACGGTTGACCACCACTTTCCAAAGGTTGGTGTGTAGGTTCTTCTGTCTTAAGATCTCAGAACAGCAGTTGCATATCATGCCACTCTTGCAACCTATCGAGCAGTGTTATTATTGGTATATCATGCCACTCTTGCAACCTATGGAGCAGTGTTATTTGTTGGTATATCATGCCACTCTTACAACCTATGGAGCAGTGTTATTTGTTGTATATCATGCCACTCTTGCAACCTATCGAGCAGTGTTATTTGTTGGTATATCATGCCAGTCTTACAACCTATCGAGCAGTGTTATTAGTTTGGAATATCATGCAACCTTACAACCTATCAAGCAGTGTTATATGGTATATCATGTCACTCTTCCAACCTATCGAGCAGCGTTATTTGTTGGTATATCATGCCAGTCTTACAACCTATCGAGCAGTATTACTTGTTGGTATGTCATGCCAGTCTTACAACCTATCGAGCAGTGTTATTGTTGGTAATCATGCCAGTCTTCCAACCTATCGAGCTGTGTTACTTGTTGGTATATCATGCCAGACTTACAACCTATTGAGCAAGTGTTGTTATTGGTATATCATGCCACTCTTACAACCATCCAAGCAGTGTTATTTGTTGGTATATCATGCCATTCATCAAACCTCTTGAGCAGTGTTATTTGTTGGTATATCATGCCACTCTTGCAGCCTATTGAGCAGTGTTATTATTGGTATGTCATGCCACTCTTACAACTTATTGAGCATGTTATTTTTGTTGGTAAATCATGCCACTCTTACAGCCTATCAAGCAGTGTTATGTTTTGGTATATGATGCCATTCTTACAACCTATCGAGCAGTGTTATTTGTTGGTATATCATGCCACTCTTACTACCTATTGATCAAACAATATTTGATTATGGTGAAATCTGAACATATGTATACATGTTTTTTTCCAATCATTTCTAGACTGGCTCTCCGCCGTCCCTTGAGCGACTTACCAGGAAGTAGAGACCTTCCGGTTCCGAGCAATATCCGACACACTGGTGACAGTGCGTCGTATGGAAGAGGCTCGCACAGAGTACAGGGGGCGCCCTCATGTGGATGAAGAAAGAGTCGGAGGATCTGGATCCTGACACATATAAGCAGCTGGAGAAGTTCCGTAAGGTATGGTTGCATGTTTCCTCGGTAAAGTCTCCAGCTAATAAGTATGATCTTATAAGTTATTTCAGTTTTGTTTTCACTTTGTTATAATTGTGATTTCATAAATTCCTTGAAAGAGTTACTGATTTAAATCATGGTAGAGAAGACAGGAGGATTTGAGAAATGGCTGCATATAAAAAAAACACCAATATCGTTGAATTGTCTTTCATGACATGTTGGTTGATAGAAAAACAAAAATGTTTAGCGAAAACATGGTGAATAAGCATGTGCATGCATACATATGCTTTTATATGATCTGGAAAGTGTAAGGGGGCATCCAAAACATTATGAGAGAGTCAGGGATTTCTCTACATCTCAAGGCTGGTGTATGGCTAGGACAGCGCATCAATTCCTTTTTTATTTTTTTAATCTGTAACATTCCTGCAGCGTGCTGAGGAGAAAAAGACAACTGGACCCAGGACTGAAAAGAAAAGAAAATGCCAGAATTAGAAAATATAGAAAATATTCATCATGTACTCCAGTGCAATGTCAGATGCACATTAAATCACACATGCTGTCAATATTCTGTTCCAGGTGCAGTATCAAGAGCATATCATATCACATTATGCATTCTGCATAGGTTCTGTTCAAGGTGAAGTGTTGGGTGAAGATCGTATCATTCACACATTCTGGACCTGTTGTGTTCCTGGTGTTGCGTCAAGTGCACATCATATCACACTTCACAGTTTGGCACAACACATCACACCCTCTGTACATGTAATTTGTTACAGGTGCAATGTAAGAGCAATTCAAATCAGCTCACACCTTCTGTACACGTTCTGTTCCAGGTGCAGTGTCAGGTGCATATCATATCACCTCGCATCTTCTGTACACATTCTGTTCCATGTTCAGTGTCAAATGCACATCAAGTCACATCACACCCTCTGTACATGTTCTGTTCCGGGTGCAGTGTCAAATGCACATCAAGTCACATCACACCCTCTGTACATGTTCTGTTCCGGGTGCAGTGTCAAATGCACATCAAGTCACATTACACCCTCTGTACATGTTCTGTTCCGGGTGCAGTGTCAAATGCACATCAAGTCACATTACACCTGTACATGTTCTGTTCCAGGTGCAGTGTTAGGTGTATATCAAATCACATCACACCTTCTGTACATACTTTGTTCCAGGTGCATTGTCAGGTGCATATCAAATCACCTCACACCACCTTTACATGTGTTGTTCCAGGTACAGTGCCAGGTGCATATCAAATCACCTCACACCACCTTTACATGTGTTGTTCCAGGTACAGTGCCAGGTGCATATCAAATCACCTCACACCACCTTTACATGTGTTGTTCCAGGTGCAGTGTCAGGTGCATATCAAATCACCTCACACCACCTTTACATATGTTGTTCCAGGTACAGTGTCAGGTGCGGAAAACCAAGCAGAGGTTTGACAAGCTGAAGCTGGACGTGATGCAGAAGGTGGACCTGCTGGCGGCCAGCCGCTGCAACATGTTCTCCCACGTGCTGGACAACTACCAGAGCACCCTGGGCATCTTCTGCAAGAAGAGCTCCACCACCCTGGCCGCTCTGGCCCAGAAGTTTCAAGGATACCAGTACTACGAGTTTGACATGTTGAAGGTGAGTAGGGAATTAGGGTGTGTGAATTGTATGTGTGTGTGTGTGTGTCTGTGTGTGCCTGCTTTGTGTGTGTATAAGTGCATATGTATTTGATTCTCTCAGAGAAAATGTCATCTGCTTTCAGGAGCTGAGAGATACCAGCAGAAAGCTTGCTGAGGAGTCGAACGGTGCTCAGGATGATTTGTCAGATGTGTGAGTATATATTTCGTCATTATTATAAGCATCAAACATTTCAAGTTGGCATGTTTTTTTGTTTTTTTTTAACCAATGCTACCTACTCATGAGGAAGGGGGAGGGGGGGTGGGAAGAGAAAAAAGTAAGGGAAATAACTCACACAAGAAAGTGTGTGGGTTTTGTGTGTGTGTGTGTGTGTGTGTGAGAGAGAGAGAGAGAGAGAGAGAGTCCGAGTCGAGTCCGAGTCCGAGTGTTTATTGTACATCAGCCATAGGCCATAATACAAACACAAAAAGAGGGGTGGCGGGGAGATGGAAAAGGAGAATGGAGGCGTGGGGGACAGGGGTGATCAAAAACAAAAATCAAGCAAAAAAAACTAGCTCCATTAGTAACAAAATATACACACAACTCATTTTTTATCGTTTACGTGGTCAACTTCGAGAAGCTGCTTTCGCATATTAATAGCATGGAAAATATACTTGGTTAAGTATTGACAATCTGTCCTTCTCACTGCTCGGAGTAACGACTGCAAAGGCATTGCTGAGATTTGTTGTAAGAACTTCTTTCTGAGATCAGTGTATAAAGGACATTCAAATATGAAGTGATTTTCATCCTCAATTTTTGAAGCACATACCACACAGTTTCGGTCAGATGGACAGTTGCTAAATCTATGCAAATTATTATTTAGAGGAAGTGTCCCGAATCAAATTTGTGACATAGCTACTCTAAAACAATACGTGTCCATAAACGAAATGTATTTTTCTTTTTCGAAGATAGTTTTGAAAGACCTGTATGATTCATACCTGTCCTTATCTCGAATAGTACCCGACCATTCTTGAATGAACATATCAATGAGTCTTTGTCTAAATATTTTTACAAATGCACTGGCGTTACCAACCGACTGGCAAAGCCATACATAAGAGAATCCTGTTTCACATAAAATGTGTCTTATCTTACTCACCAACAGTCTTTTCCCTCTGTATCTAAAGAAAGAAGCATTCTGTAAGCTTGTTTGGGAATTCTGTGTTGTTCCATATCCAACAGTCGTATCCAGTATCTGACACAGTTAACATTGGAAGTAACAAATATAGGATATCTACCTAAGTCTCCATATACCATCTTGTTTGGTGTTCGACTAGGGACCCTAAAAATCTTTTACAAGCCATTAGGTGGACCTTTTCTAAGCTATCGAGTCTCTGATATCCCCATATTTCAGACGAATACAATAATATTGATCTTATTTTTGCATCAAATATCGTAAAATATGTTTTGGCAGTCATTTCCTTGTATTTGTTGAAAGCTCTATTCAGAAAGAAAACTGCTTTTTTTCCCCTTGGTTGCTAAATGGTCTGTACCTTTTTTGTGACTCAGTTTTGTAGAAAAATTGTAACCCAGATAGCAGAAACTGTTTACAACTTCTAGTTGTACTCTATCATAAAACCATTGCTCGTGTTTTGCCAGAAAACCACCTTTTCTAAATACCATTACTTTTGTTTTGTCTTTGTTTACGTTAAGTGCCATATTGTCGCAGCATGATTTTAAACAGTTCAGTTGATTTTGTAAACCTACGGGTGTCGTTGAAATTATAACCACATCGTCAGCAAAAAAGTAGAATAAACAGTTCCATAATATCTGGCATCAAGTGAACTCCGTGTCTTCCCCTTTCAGACATGTACTCTGCTAACTGATTTATGAAAACTGAAAATAAGGTAGGGCTTAATACACAACCTTGTCGGACACCAATTGGACATGGAAAAAAATCAGAATAATCAAAGTTAGCTCTGACACACGATAACAGGGAAGAATACATAGCATGTAACGAACTAAAAAACTTTCCTCTGATACCTTGATTCCTCAAACATTCAAGAAGCTTGTCGTGGCACACAGAATCAAAGGCCTTTTGAAAGTCAACATAAGCAACATATAATTTTGGCCTTTTTTGCTCATACACTTCTGAACAATAGAGTGAAGATTGAAAATCTGATCCACAGTAGAGTAATTCTTACGAAATCCTGCTTGACACTCTGAAATCATTTTATTTCTTTCCAACCATTTGTATAACCTTGCATTTAAAATTGAGGAATAACATTTACTGATTGCACTAATAAGTGAAACACCTCTATAATTGTTTGCTTGGTTTCTATCTCCTTTTTTATGAATGGGTCTTATGATTGCTTCAGCCCATTCTTTTGGATACACACCTTTACTAAACAAGACATTGAACAATTTAACAAGGAACTTGGTGACGTTATAGCTCCTGCTTTCAACATCTCGGCGGACACACCATCAATCCCACATGATTTACCTGGCTTCAGTTTAGTGATGGCTCTCTCCACTTCATCCTTCCTGATATCCTCATTAAAAATATGTGACACTGCACGCGAAAATCATGGATAAGGGTCAAAATTCAGAAAATGAGATTAAAATTTAATCTAAAAGAAGAGATCATTCTGAACAAGACACAAAAAACAGATTTCAATTATCTTTATTACTTTCTGAGATACACGCGTTTGAGTCTCCAGGTGATCGGTGACCCCGTTTTGAGAAAAATCCATTTAAAGTTTGGTAAAATTCAAATAGTCCTAACTAATTTTCCCAAGCATGAGACTGGTACTATAATATCAAGAATGACCCATAGAACTTAGTTAACAAACTCAATTCCACCAATTAATTGCTGTTTTGATTAAAATTTCATTTGAAAATATTGGTTACTGGGCTTAATGATGGGCGACACGTTGCATTCAAACTTTCACCAAAAAAATTGTAAAAAAAGAACTACAAGTCAGAATCACTTCAAATTTTCAGCAAACATCTATGGGTACCTGTGCTTTAATCTGCATAAGTTAGTTTTAAAAAAACCATGTTATATCTGTGAGCCACCTCTGTGATGAGTCAGTTCAATGTTAATTTTGAGGATAGTTAAGTACATCACAAACCATCACCATAATAGCACTGTCACCAAATGACACTTTCACAATAATCAATCACACACTTTCAACCTTGGGAAATTATTGTCTTTGTTTCAGAATCAGTCTTACACTGCCAGCACCCAACCCCCCTCCCAAGCCTAGCGCACCCCCCCCCTCCCCCCACCCGCTGCAACAATCAATTACAGCAATGGCACAATCCCATTTGAAGCTGCACAAATGGCCTTTTGAATGGAGTGTTTTTTTGCACAGAAAGTCACATGTCTGTTTTTTTCTTGACCCAAGTCCTCTTGATTTTTTTTGGTCTGCCTGGAGTCCTGGCAGGTGGTGGGGGTGCAGTCTGGCTGGTGGATGGTTTTGATGGACAGGGGGAAGGAGGTGGAAACTGAGATGGGGTAACCTTTCCTGATGTTTTGAGACTGAGAGGTTGTGGGCACACCAGATCTCTCTTATCTGGGTTCCCAACTCCCTGATCTCATTGAACAAGTACTCCTGCCTTGGTTCACTGCTCCTCAAGACCAGTTGGGTTAATAATGGGTGGGAGGTCATCAGGTAGGGTAGTGGGCTGTTTCAGTCAGCTCCTCAGGTGCAAACTGGAGATAGCAGGGCTGGCCGTCATTCAGCTGGTAGGAACAGGAAAACCCAACAGACAGCTTGGCATCTGGCTTTCCTGCATTAGCACTGAAGCAGGCCATCCCCTCTTCAGCACCACAGAGGTCCGCTTTCAAAACGACTGGTGGACGAATCACACAGCCCTCAGCCTCATCAGCTGGAAACACACAGAACAGATATTTTGCATTCAATGAAACTGAAAATAGGAAGGCTCATTTTCCTTCAATAAAACCACACACATGAAATAACACACACAGTGACACACACACATACTTGCACACACACAAACACATAACTGACATATATAACGACAATGATTTTGAGCACACACACCCCTTCCCTAATGAAATCACTACACACACACACAACACAGTCACAGTGACACACTGACAATGACTTACAGCCTTACCCCCATCCCTTAACAACTACCCCCACCCCTCCCCCATGCCCATTCCCCATCCCCTGCCAGTTACAAAACACACACACACACACACATTCATTCACACACACACACGCACACACACACACACACACACACACACACACACACACGCACATGCACACATACACACACACACACACACACACACACGCACATGCACACATACACACACAGTGACACACACATTCATTCATTCACACACACACACACACACACACACACACACACATTCATTCATTCACACACACACACACACATTCATTCATACACACACACACACACACACATTCATTCATTCCAACACACACACATTCATTCATTCGCACACACACACACACACACTGCATTTTTGTGTACAGCCCTCCTCCTCCCCCCCCTCACAAAACCACAAACTATACCCTATTAGTATTACCCATCTGTACATCATCTGTCATCTGAAATGCATTATACACTATTTCCTCCTTTTTAAAGATATTTATAGCACAGCATTCCAAACACCTTAAATTAAGTGCCACAATTATCTATAATCTGAGTGTGATGTTTTTCATACTTCCAATCTGGCCTTGACTTGACAGTGTTGCCTGTTACTAAAAATAGTATCAACAGCATCAGTGTATTTCACTTGTTTTTTTAAATCATACTCGACAACTTAAGCTATCATTCACGGAAATCAAGTAATATGTGTGATATCTTTCATCACAATAATTCCTGTTCGCCATACATATACACAAACTTTAAAAAACAACAAACTTATGCCGAAGCGACAGCATTCGTGGAACAATGTAAACAGATCACTTACCAGATTCAGTGTGTTCGTGTTCAGCCCCATTTTCCACAGGCACAGGTTGATCATCTTCATCCTCACTACTAAAATCTTCGACTTCAGATTCTCTATTGTCTCCAAAGTAGTCTGTCACTGCTTCAATCAGTTCTGGCGAGGTGAAAAGTCGCCGTTTCCGACAGCAGCCTTGAGATCTGCTCGCTCGACTGCTTCGACGCCGCCATTGTTGTTCCGTGTTCGAAAAGCACGCTTCCAGTTACTCACTTTCGGCAATTACTGAGCTTCAATGAAAAGACTGAGAGCAATAAAATTTTAGACTTTAACAGTAGAAGTATGCTACTTTCCAAAATAATTCACATCAGAGAACAAATCTGTAGCAATGATGTATGCAGCTTCAGTTAAATTTGATCATGGATAAGTCGCTCTGACCACAGTGATCGCACATCAAATCAGAATTACTACGCATAAACACAAAGACATAGTGTTGGAATGTGTAAAAGTAGGGCTTGTAGACAGTTTACAACCAGATTGTGGTGTTATTCCGCTCTTTGTGACTCTGAGGTGAATGAAATCGTGTTGGAAAGTGGGGCAAACGAGTCCGCTTGTTTCCCACAGTTTCCCATCATTTCCCGACAGGAAAATATTAAAATAAAATACTTTTACTTCGTATTTGTTAATAATACTTGAGAACTTAGCAGATAAAACGTCATACAATCTAAATATTAAAAAATGTCAACATCGATATTTTTAGCTCCAGTCACTTTAACCGCGCGCAGCACAAAACTACAGCTGGCGACTTATCCATGATTTTCGCGTGCAGCGTCACATATGGTCAAAATCAAGAGAGAGAGAGAGAGAGAGGGAGAGAAAGAACTGCATCACTGCTTTAGACTGTTAATAACAACATGCAGATGTACATTAAGAATTCATTACATGTTTATTGATCAGATTTGCTTTTGAACTTTTCATGTACACTTTTTCTTGAAGGTAAGTTTCTTATTTCGAAAGGATTCTCTTATCACTGTTTTGAAATATATTTGAGTTTAATCTTCTTTCCACACACACTAAAAGACACCCAACGATTTGTCCAGTAACACTTCGTAAGTTAGTGCCGCATAGACAGTTAGTGGCACAGAAGAATTATTGTTACACTGGCATGAAAGAATTAAGAATAGTAATAGGCTTTTAGAAGAAGAGGGACAGGTTGGGTGGTATAGAAGGAGCATGGATCGTGGCTTTTCTGCTTTCCAGCCAATTGAATGCTGAATGTTATTGATACTCCATACAGAATCTATAGACAGTAACATCCCAAATGTTCATTTGATAAGCACCCCTGAAAGCAGAGGGGTGGGGATGGGACATTGATAAGCGTTGATATTAATTCCAGCCATTACAATATATACCTGGGGCTGTGACAGGGATGATGTGAGTGATGATGAGCTGATTGATATCAGTGAGGAGGTTGAGCCTGATGGACAGAACAAGGAATCGACAGACGGACGGTACAGAACATCTGGTCACCTTATGGCTGGATTTTGATTGGATGCTCTGATTCTTACCACTCTTTCTTTGAACAGGGCCAGGGTCTCTGTCCTTTGCCTTGCCTTTGTTTCGGCTTGATCATTCATTGGGTATGGGTCTATGTGAGTTCTTTTCTTTGTTTCTTTTCTGTACTTTAGTTTGACGTTGTGTGTGCTGTTAGCATGTAACACTACCCTGAAACTTGTTGCTTATATTCTGCATATAGTTTTTTGTACTGTCTGCTTTTACTTTTTTTTGTTTTTTTCTTCTTTCCGTCTTCTGTTTGATATTATATATGTGTGGGTGAGCATGAATTAAGTGTTGCTTGCATATAAAAAATGTGTATACTATCATACTCTTTCTTTTGGATGGATGCTTGTCTTATTAGTGTTGGTGGTACTGGTGTCACATAAAGACACATGAAATCTCTGAGCTATATCCTGTACAGGCCTGAGGTGTGAGGAGTACCTGTTGAGTAATACTTTGGTCAGAGGGCTGGGCTTGGTAAGCCTCTCACCCCATGGAGTGCAAAGTGCCACTTCATCACTAAAACAACTTCCCCTCCTCCCCTCTCCCCCAACTTATCCCTCCCCCCCCCCCTCCCAAAATCTGTTGACTTAGCAAACAGTCACTCAAATTATACTGTACTGATGGAAATGGAGAGGAAAGTGAAATAAAGGTCATCATGAGAACAGAGCATGAAGGGCCACAGAATTTTAGTCCCTCCAGTTTTCATTTTCTTTCTTTTTGTTGTTGTTTTTTTAAAACTTTTTTTCTTTCTTTTTTTTTTTCCTTGCATAGTAATCAGTAAAGACGAGAATGAGGATGACTCTCCTTCATTTAAAAAAAAATTGTCAATCAGGCCAAAGAGATACAGTCATCTTTGTTCTTTGTAAGGAAATTTGAACAAGACATTCAAAGAGGCTTGAATGATGATATTTGATGCTCAGCTGTTATATTTCAGGTTCTTGTTTGTTTGCTTTTATTTCAATCGCATTTTGCATGATGTCTGGATTCAAGTGATGTTTCTGATCTGCAAGTTACTGCCAGACAAATATGTAAATCTTTTCAAATTGGAGTATAAGTTCTGTGTCAAAAACATATTTAGCACTATTTGGAGGATTGGTCTGTAGACTGTCTGACTGGCTGGTTGGCAAGGCAGACCTTAACATTTACGGGTAACTTGTCGTACACTTTTTTCAGCATATTCACAGGTATTGTTTTCTTTTATTATGGGTATATCAGTGTTTTGCATGTAGAACAATCTCTCTTATCTCGTTAAGCACTTGTGCATGTATGTGTGCCTGGGCATGTGTGTGTAGTGTTGTAGTATCAAGAGAGTGATCCATTAGCAGGTTTCTGGTGTGTAATTGCTTGAGATAAAAGACATGTTTGTTTGTGTTGTGCTGTGGTGTGGCATCGTGTTCATTGCTGTGTTGATGCCATGATTATGTTACTTTTAGCTGTCACAGTGTGATTTGTATTGTTGGCTGTAACATTAATTGAAAAGCATATGAAATGGTTAACTCTATTTACTCATTTTTAAATACATGGCATCCATAAGAAAACATCCCTCGCAACCAAGTGCATCCACACACAAAAGCATCAAACTGTTTTCTTTTGATCAGTTGAGTTTTCATGTTGCAAACTGCAATGAAAACAGAATTTTTTAAGGGGAAAAAAGTTCTATCTGACAACTGAAATCTTAAGCTACGGATTAAGGGAGTGGGAACGAGGAGGAACAGGTGGGCAGGACAAGATGTGGTGGGGGATGGGGGAGTGGGGGTGGGTACTGATTTCCAGGATCCTCTCTGACTCCCTGTCTTAGCATATTCCTGAAAAATAGAACATTTCAAAGCGATTTTAACTAGTGCACTCTGGGGATAAAAAAAAGAAAAAAAAAGTCAAAACTCTTGTCAGGAAAGTATGGATAATGTGCAGATCATGCATTGCATTGTTCTTGCCTCCCCTAACACATTGCATTTGAATTGTCTTCCATACTTTCGTTGTATATCATTTCTTTTTCTGAAATTATAACAACTTGCATGTTTTATGATTTATAACGGATCTATAACTATGTATTCTGTTTTATTTCACATGCTTACATAACTTAATCACCAGTTAGGCCATACTGATTTTTTTTCATCAGTCATTTTATATCAGTTTTGATTATTTATGGTTTGAATAGTACACGAATAGCTTGAGGATTGAAAAATAACTTCACCTAAGCATGGAAACTCACAAATAATTTGAATTCAAATAAACACATCTTGAATGTTCAACACCACACAGTATATGGTTCTAAGGGGCACTTTGAGTGTGAACGGGTTCCAGTCCCAGGACTTAATGCCCTGTTTTTTAACTATCGATATAAATGACAAATATTGTTGATGATTACTCGTAGATTGGTTCTCTTGGCCCTTTCAAACATTTTGCTTGAGACTTTTCATGCTTATTTTAATGGGATACTGTTCTGATTTCCCAGGAACTTTTCATGCTTATTT
>CM031595.1:125113378-125140878 GCA_018398815.1 Conus ventricosus
GTGTGCGTTCGTTCGTTCGTACTTCTGTTTAACGTCTGTTCACTTTGAGTGATATTAGACGTGAATGAAAGAAGAGAGTGACTGACTGACTGAATGGTTAAATGAATAAGCCTATGTGTTGTGTAAGCATGAATGTAGGCCTTTGTATGTGAGTGTGTAAGTGTATGTATCTGTATATGTGTCTAAACTGAACAATAAACAAATCAACAATCTTAAATACAACAATTAGTGGGGGGAAAAAACCCCAAACATACAGCAAGAAAGCAAAAATCCTTCACTATCTTATACAAAATGAGTTAGCTCAAAAGTATCTAAATAAAAACTCCAATCGGACTATGTATTAAGTATTCAGCAATTTCGATCAGCAGAGAATGATTCGAAAGTAGATCTTGTAAGTTTTTTTCAGAAAAAGTATTGGATCGTAATGATGTTGACAGTATGTGTGCGTGTGTGTGTACATGTGTGCGTGTGTGTGTGCATGTGTGTGTGTGTATGTGTGTGTGTGTGCAGGGATGAAAACTCCTCCGCCGTTTCCGCCGTCTCCGCCGTTATTTTTTCGCATCTCCGCCGAAAGAAAAAGTCTCCGCCGAAAAATTATTCGAAGAATGATGCGCAGAAACGATCTCAACTTGTCTGCACAGCGAATTTCTTCTCTGTCGGTAATGTTCTCAAACGGCGTAGTTCTCATTCTGTTTCCTTCCAGTATCATTTATCATCATGGCGTCGATTCACAGTGAGAGTTTGCCGCTAGTGAGTGCAAACAAAACTAAAAAAAAAGAAAAGAAAGAAGTATGTGAACCACTAGAAGACCGAGTGGCAGCAGAAGGACGTGTGTGACCGCAGAGTCGCGGATGCAATAAGAAAACATGACAAAGACGGCGAATTTGAAGTGTTTTGCGAGCCTTGCCAAAAACGTGTCTACTTTGGTAGTCGTGGCTTTGTGGCAATCAGAGATCACATCGAGCGTCCCAGTCACCAACAGAAAATGTGTGTGTTTCCCACACCATTACAGAATGTTTTCAGATCATTGGGTATGCAACAATCTACGTTTAATTTCCAAAGACAGTTTGACTCCTACTCTAAGTACTTCCACTCGTAGAGTCTTCAAAGCAAGGGAAAAACGTCAAAGTGACGAAAAGAATAGGCCTATAAAAGAACAAATGACATCAAAATAAACTGATGTCACAACAGTATTGTGTAACACTTTTCCCCTGGTATAATGCAAACGTTTGCTACATTTGTTAGGTGTCTGCTAACAGCCCCCTATGAAATCCTTTTCCACCAGCCCACTCCCCCCACTACCTATATACTTCCTCTACTCCTCCTCCTTCTCCCCCAACCCCCACCCTCACCCACAACACACATACCCACACACTTTGCCCCCTCCCCCCACCCCGTCCCCACCTCGCACACACACACACAAACAACCCCCCCCCCAACACACACACACACACACACAATCACCCCCCCCCACACACACACACACACTTGTCAAGAGGGGGGGGGGGGTATGATTAGTTGTAAGAGGGAAGTTGGGGGGGGGGGGGGGGGCTGTACTGTTGTGACATCAATTTGTTTTTATGTCATTTGTTCTTTTATGTTCTTTTTTTGTGTTTAGTGTTTCCTGACGAAGGGTCTAAGGCCCAAAAGCTTCAGGGTTTTTTTTTAAAGGACTTCAAAGTAATCATTTTTCATATTGTGTTTATTGAAGTCCAGCAGTCGTTTTCATACATCTGATTTACTTAGTTTGATTTCCCACTCTGATTTACTTATCTACAGGCCTTATTCTTTATGTCCTGAAAGCACTGTTTGTCAAATTTTCTTTAGCTAGAGTTCTGAGGATTCATCATACTAAATGTTTGTCTCAATTGACATAGTTTCTTTCCACATCAGTCTCAGTCTTCATGGTGTTGAAAGCTGATCTATAGAATGAGTTGTTTAGAAGCAAGAAAGTGATTTCTAAAGATTTTTATGCCATATTTAATACAAAATATGCTTCAGCTTCAGGGGGCGCCGCCCCTGACCCCCGCCGGGCTGTTGCCCATGTACCCCACTGGGGGCCCATGGTGAAACCCCAGATCCCGCCAATCTCCTCTTTTTTTTTAAAAACTGTTTTCATCCCTGGTGTGTGTGTGTGTGTGTGTGTGTGTGTGTGTGTGTGTGTGTGCTTGTGGCATAGTGTTATATGTTGTGTGGTAGTTACAAATGTGTGTGTGTGTGGGGATGTGGAGGAGTGTAGGGGTTGAGGAGGGGAAGGCATTAAAATACAGTGGCATGGTGTTTGTGTGTTTATGTGCTTGTTATTATATTTTGTTGTACAGTTTGTGTCATCATCATCATCATCATCATTCTCTTGCCCATGATGGGCGTAGAGGAGAGATGAGAGACACTCTCGAAGCCAGGCACCGCCATCCGGCCCTGTCCTCTGCCTGTCGCATCAGCGTGGGGCCATCCATCCTGGTCCATTCTTTGATGTTGTCCATCCAGCATTTGGCTTGTCGTCCCCTTCGTCTGCCGCCTTCCAGCGTGCCCTGGATGACTGTTTTGGGCAGTGAATTGTGGCGTATGACATGCCCAAACCACGACAGCTTCCTCTTCTTGACTGTTGCCAAGAGGGGTTCTTGGGGGCTTGCAAGTGATGTTATTTGGCTCCTCACAAGGTCGTTTGTCTTCGGTCTTGCCAAGAGATCCCGAGCAAGCGCCTGAAGCATTTAGTTTCAAACGTCTGGATTCTCTTGGTGGTCTCTGCTGTCATGGTCCAGCTTTCGCAGCCATACAGCAGGATGGACAGCACCAGGGACTTGTACAGCTTCATCTTTGTAGGAAAGCTGATCTCCCTGCTCTTCCAGATCTTGTTTAGCTTTGCCATTGCTGCTGTTGCGATCGCTAGTCTGGTCTTGATTTCTGTTGTAGAGCGACCGTCTTTGGTGAGAGTGGCGCCAAGGTATTTGAAAGCGCCCACTTCTTCAAGCTGTTGTCCGTTCATGTAGATTTCAGCATGGGTGTTGGTTGTGCTGTTGACCAGGACTTTGCTTTTTTCTGTGCTCACTTCCATTCCATATGCACCTGCCCTTTCTTCCAGTCTCTTTGTCAGGTCTTGTAGTTCTTCGTTGCTGCCTCCCATCAGGTCGATGTCATCTGCGAACCTCAGATTATTGATGGTTCTTCCTCCGATGGAGACAGTGGAGTGGAAGTCATGGAGGGTTTCACGCATGATGTTTTCCAGGAAAAGATTGAACAGTACGGGAGATAGCAGGCAGCCTTGACGGACTCCAACTGTGGTCTTGAAGTAGTCCCCTATCTGGTTGTTGAGGAGGACTGCGCTGCTGGCGGTGTTATACAGCGCCTGGATGGTTTGGACGAGACCCTCCTCTATGCCAAACTTTCTGAGCACCTGCCACAGACCCTTGTGCCACACCCTGTCAAACGCTTTCCTAAAGTCAATGAAGTTGTGGAACAGGTCTCTCTGATGTTGTAGATGTTTCTCCATCAGTATCCGGCAGGTGAAGATCTGTTCTACTGTGCTTCTGCCTGCCCTGAATCCAGCTTGTTCTTCCGCCAGGTGTTCTTCCGCCTCTTTCTTCAGTCGATTCAAGATGACCCTGAGCATGATTTTACTGGTGTGGCTAATGAGACTTATTGTTCTGTAGTTCTGGCATTGGCGTAGATTTCCCTTTTTGGGCAGGGGGATGATGAGTGATTGAGTCCATTCTGTGGGCCACTGTTTTGTATCCCAGATCTTCTGACAAATCGATGTTACTAGAGTGACCAATTCCTTCCCCCATGTTTGAGCAGCTCTGCTGGAATATTGTCTGCTCCAGGTGATTTCCCTGCCGGAAGGCTGCCGATGGCTTCTTCCACTTCTTCTCTCATCACTGGTAGTGGTCAGGATTCCCTTGATGGTGTTGAGTCCCCCTCAAACAGACTGTCGTCAGGCTGTATAGGGTAGTTTGTGTGTGTGTGTGTTATTTATGTTTGATATGATGTGTAGTATTATGCAGTGTGATGTGTTCGATTGCATGTGCTGTATGTGTGTGTGTGTGTGTGTGTGTGTGTGTGTGTGTGTGTGTGTGTGTGTGTGTGTGAATGAATGTGGTGTGTGTGTATGTGTTCCCCCCACTCTTTTTCCCATTCCCCCCACCTTTTCGGGGTGGAGGAGGAAAGGGGAAGGGAGTTGAAGGAGTTAGGCCAGGGCTGGAGAACAAGATTTTTTTTCTTGTAATGTTTGAATTTCACAGATTAAAAAGTTATGTTTTGAAGGAGAGAGTTGTTCATTTCTCTGTGGAAAGATAGGATCCAGTGACAGTAAAAAGAAACAACTCAACTCCATACAGTCTTAAACAATTCTTTCACACACATACACACTTAGCAACAGCTCTCACCCCAGCAGACCCTTCCATGACAAAGAAAGAAAAAAGAAAAAGATGTGCCTTGACAATGAAACGTTTTTTGTTTTTGTTTTTTTTGTTTTTAAATTTCCAGCAAACTCTGTAAGCATGAGAGAAAAGATCGTTTAGACCTCATGTCTGTGGTTACTGCAGTAATAGTCTATCAGACTGTACAAAGATCTTTGTGATGAAAAGATGCTGGACGTCATACTGTTGTCACTGCAAATTATTTACATTATACCAAAAAATCAAGGATTTCTCAGAAACAATACACACCATTGCAAAGCAAAACTAAAGCCACACAGTTTTTGTTTGATCAAGGAAGCAACGTTGCATGCAGACCAGCATTTAGTTAGGGTACATGTCTGTTGGCTGAATGCAAAAGAGAGAGTATGCATGTGTGTATGTGTGTGTGTGTGTGTGTGTGTGTGTGTGACTGTGTGTGTGCGAGCGTTTGCATGCATGTACACATGGTGTATGTATACTTGTGTGATCCTTTCTGAAATTATGAAAGAAGCTTAGTTTGTTTAATGAAATCATTCTGATTCTCCTTTAAAGGAGCGCATAGCAGTGGGGTTGATCACTCATATTACAAGAGATCTTCTTTCCCACATTTTTTGTGCGACAAACCTGCTGCCCATGAAATCGATTTTCTTGATGCCAGCACAGACCTGGTAACATGGTCAGTGTTTCACTGCAAACCATGTAGGTTTTAAGGCATCATGCAGTTTACCATTGCTGTTATTTTTGGTAGTTTTCCTCAGCAGGTTCTTTTGAAAGAAGAGTTTACCCCCTCTTCATATTCATGGATTGCTTGATGTAAACAAGTGTGTGTCAAGTTTTTTTTTTTTTTTAAATCTTTTCACTGCTACAGTGGAGCAAGTCCAGCAGCCATGGTGTAGAACGTACTTGATGCAGGCGATGTTGAAAAGGGACAGGATAAGGTGCTCATTGCCTTGTTTTGAACTGCCACACTATTGCGTCTAGACAGTCTCCAATGACAGACTACAGCCATCTTAACTGTGGGTATAGAAACGGTTACTTGTGCACCAGTGGTGAACCTTGAGAGGTCTAGCAGTGGAACAAAGGAGGAGAGGTTGCTTAACTCCCTGCAGTCCTTTCCCTTGATTTTCTGTCCCCGATGATCGAAGATTTTCTTTTTTGGTGAATATTATCACATCTACAAATATCTTTTTTGTTAGTAGTGGAATAGTTTATGAAAACAAATCTTTACAAACACATTTACCAAGAAAACAAATTTGAGAAATTTTAATGCTTTTGCATAAATCATTGCTCAAAAACTGTGAAAAACTCAAAAAACTGTTGAGAGTTAAGACTTGCTGACAGGGGTTCGTGTCATTACATTTGTACTGTTTTACGCTCAGTCAAGAGACAGCTCTGAAAGAGGAAGAGTTTCTAGTTGTTTGAAGCCACTTATACAACACATGATCATAGAGAAAGGAAAAAACAAATCACAATGAATATTGGAGCCTGTTCGGGGCAACTTTTACACTGGGCACAATGTGGTAAACAGGCTAAATATCTCCACCCTGTTCATCATGCACTTGTAGCTCTCCCATATAGTTCCGTCCTTTTCCCCTAGTTTATGGTCTAGTCAGCCATGGAGGTCATCTCATTAGAAATGTCAAGGGTAAAGTAGATCCATGCACTCACATGCTTTAAAAAAAAAAGAAAAGATCTATGGAGTCGTCTGCTTTGGTGTATTTTATGCTGTATTTCACTGAAATAGTCAAATGGTTAGAGCGTTTGTTTTTCAGCTGATGGCTGGTCATGAGTTCGAATCACTGGTGGGGTCAGATTTGTTTGACTTAAAAAGCCTTTTCACCCAGCAATGATTGGTTACGTGATTCAGTTCATAGAAAATTGAGATGATGAAAAGAGAGAGTAGGGTTTGGCCTTCCATAGATCAAGGACTGGAAGCTCTACCTACAAATGAATAAAAGACCGTACTGTCAGAATTGCGGTAAATCAAAAGTGATATGCAGCTTTTTATAGTTACTTTAATTGCCTGTGTCTCTTTTTTCTGTAGTTTAGTTTGTGAGACTTGCCAGTATCGGCAGAAAAGTTAAGTAAGAATGGTATTTATCACAACAAGATTCAAACCAAGCGGTCATGCACATGCACTTAATTCTTATCATTGCCCATTGTCAGATGATCTTTTCATGGGAAGCTTCCACTTTTCAATGAAGAAAAAGTCAAGAGCAAAGAAAGCACCAAAATACACTTAAAAAGAAAAATATTCTGACACTTGAAGGCAAATACCAAACTAAGTATGGATGCACAGGTATGTCAGAGGCAAACAGTAGCTGTTCTTCAAGTTCAAGTGAATTTCCAAAGTTCTGCCCATCACTGGTAGCCTACATAGCAGATATCACAGCACAAAGTCATTGGGTTTGGGTAAAAAGTTAAAGATATTTAAATATCTTGATGCTGCCGAAGGCTTCTCCAACTACAAGGTGGCCGTCGGTGTTGATAGCCACGGTGACAGGGTGTGACACTTTGTGCTGGTGTGTCAGCAGAAAGCGTGAGAATGTGCCGTCAGGCAGGAGAAGGTGCACCCGGTGGTTGTCACTGTCAGCAATCAGCAGTTGTCCGTATCTGTGAAAGAACAGAAAATAGTGCAGTCATAGAAAGACAAACCTTTGCTGTGGTGGTTAACAAGTGTTTTAGGAGTCTTTTCCTGTCAGTAGTGACTGTAAGTGAAGCAGTAGTATACCTGATAAACAGCGATGAATACTCCAGAAATGTTTCAGAATTTGCCCGTTTCATTGATCATTCCCAGAATCTTGAATTGGGTGGTCAAATTCAAAATGCTATTGAACAATAGGGGGTTTAGGATCGTTAATTGAAAGGATAGGGTAAAACATTGGTGAAGTTTGGTGATTTTTCAAGACCGCTTGACATACTAGTTCCAAACGTTTGATGTACAAATAACAGTGAAGCTCGGCATGTTGTTTAGCCATGTGGTAGTGGACTTAATCGTGATCTGACCTGTTTTTAGAAATGTAAACAAAATAGAGTGGAGCTTTTTGGTTTGGCAGTTAAAAGAGGAGGAGGCTACAAAGGTTTATTTTTGGTTTCTTTAATGCCTTTTATAATTACAGTCTACTGTCAAATCTGAAAATATTCTCTTCCCTCTGAGAAAGTGACATGAAATTTTACCCCCTTGACTGAAGCTGATGTGTATGCTTATCACTTTTTGACAGAATGAGTTAGGCACATTGGATTACCATGTACTTCTGTGTATTTTGTTTTGTTTCACATATTACTTTTATTTCATATGAAGCATTGACACTTGAAACTGTACTCAAAATAGGTACTCCCCTTCAAATCTGATGAGACTAACCTACATCCAGGAATGCTGAGCAGTCAAGTTAATGTCCCCAACCCCCAAAGCTAAAACAGCAGATGGGGAAAATCATTCCAAAAGAGAAATGAAGGCCACCAGAATGACAACACATCAAGATAGGCAGCAGGAATGCTGGTTGTTATGTTATGCTCCAAGGTTTGTTGGAGAGTAAATCATTGTGTTTGCCTATATCAAATCTATCTGCTAATGAGAACTGAATCGCAGACTGGAGAGCTTTGATTACAGGGAGATGATCCTTTTAGAGCTGACTGTAAATAGAGCCTAATATGATTTTCTCCATAGCTAGTTGATTGTTGCTTGCTGGCAGGTAGGTTCTAGGCTTTAGTGGCATTGGGACCAAACGTCATTCTCTCATCACTGGGTGGACTAGCGTACTGATGTGTTTAAGGATCACCTCCCTTCTCTCCTTGAAACTGTAGACTTTAATTACTCTTTGAATTACTCAAAGTATGATCTAAATACAAAGGAATGTTCTAGATATAAAGGTATGTTCTAAATATGTCCAAAATAAATGATGTTATATACTAAAAATGTTCTACACAAAGTCAGTGAGAAAATGAATTTGAGGGCCACATGAGGATCTTTGTGTTGTTTAATAATGGATTTGTGCACTCTAATGTAATGAACTGATCATCAGTGTACACACACACACACACACACACACACACACACACACACACACACACCACACACACACACACAGAGTAAAATTCATGTACACCCAATCACACACCTGGGATGTAAGGATACATGTATGGATGTTTGGATGTGCTTGAATATATACATTCATAAATGCGTGCATTCCTTTGTCATCACTATCTTTACTCTTTCCCATTGCCTACCACATACACTCTTGCACTGTCTTTGACTCACTAGCAGATACTGTTCACTGGAAAGAGAGAGAGGGCAGGAAAGCTATCATAAACTCCCTACCTGTCCACACACACTCCATAAGGCTTGAGCACCTCACTGGCACTGGTACCATAGGTCCCATACGTGGTCAGGCTGGTGCCGTCTTTGCTGAAGACCTTGATGTTGGGGGCGGCGTGGTCAGTGACCACAAAATGGTCCTGCTCTGTCACTGCTACGTAGAAGGGATCCACCAGAGGCCTACTGTCAGACTGCTCTTTAGGAGGGACGGTGTACAGCAACTTTCCACTGTCGGGGTCATGCACTGTCAGCTGGAGGAGTAGTCCATCCACCACCACCAGGTGGCCTTGGCTGGTCACGGCGATACCCCGGGATGTCTGAACTCCCCAGCAAGGTCCCCGATCCAGCGCCCTGTGATGTCAAACACTTTGACTTTTTCCGCCCCATGGTCCGTCACCACCACCACTCCATTCTCCAGCAGGACTGCGTCAAAGGGGTTAATCAGTTGATGTTCGTCTTTGCCAGAGAACTGGAATTTGAGCGACGGTGGCGTGGAGGTGCAGTCAAAGATTTTCACTTTTTTGTTGTCTCGGTCGACCACCGCCATTTTCTCCTTTCGTACGTACAGTCCGGAGGGCCACACTTCCTTGAGCTCTGCATCCTGTTTGACCTGCACTGAACAGACCAGCGAAGGAGGGTCCAGAGGCTCTGGGAGCAGAGTGGAGACCGACAGCCGGACTTTGGGGACACTGTCTTCCTGGTCATTGGGTACTTTCTGTACATCCAGCTGTCCAAACATGATGTGCATGTTCTGCTGATTGGCGGGACCCGGCAGGAAGGTTACGGCCAGGCGCTGCGTCAGGGTGTTGGTCTGCATGTGGATGAGCTGCTTGAGGCGTGTCATCACCAAGGGATGAAGGTTCAGGACCTCGCCCGGCGACCCCAGGGCCAGGAGGTGGGTCAGGAAACGGGCGTTGCTGTTTAAGGATTGCTTTGCTGTGTCCAGATCCTTTATGCGTGACATGATCTCTGTAGACTCCTGACTGAAGGCCCCCTCCAGTTCCTCCAGCATGGAGTCTCGATACTGGTCCACCATCTTGTGAATGTCCTGCGCATGCTGCTTTATGCTGCTGGTCAGCTTGGATTTCTTCTCCTCCAGCTGAAGGAGCTGGGACTGCAGGAAGTGCTGGTAGTCTGTCAGAGCAGGCCCCCTCTTCTTCAGGCCTTGCACGAAGCTCTGAGCCTCAGGTCGCATTTTACCCAGGGCTGTATCCATGGCCTCCAGAGCATGACCTCTGTGGCCGTCAGTCTGGCAGACTTTACAGGTCAGCTGAACGCAGTCACAGCACAAGTCAACCACCTCTGAGCAGTGTTTGGGACACTGAAGGACATGCCTTCCTCGGATGTCATGATCGTAGAGTCCGTTCTGGATCTGGGCGTAAGGGGCGATGACGTGGTCGCGGGTTATGCGCGTTTTGCGGTGAGCTTTGGCGCATGATTCACACAGGTCGTCCACACAGTCCAGGCACATGGAGTCAGCGGGTTCGCTCTTTCCGTCAAAGCTGCAGTAACTGCAGACACGAGGGACGTTCTGTTTGAAGTCCCGCAGACGGCATAGAGACTGCAGGAAAGGGTCAGGAGACAGCAGTTTGGGTGTTGCTATGGTGGAATGGCACACGGGCAGGTCATCTGTGTCATCTTGTTGTTGTTGCCATTGGTGATGTCTGTCTGAGGGAGAGCGTCGATGCAGGGTGCACAGAAGGCATGCAGGCAGGGGAGGAGGGTGGGGTTGGTGAAGTGTCGCTGGCATTGGCTGCAGCGCAGGAAGTCTGTTTCTAACACCTCAGCCAGGGTCAGTTGAGTCTGCTCTGACTCCGCCATAGTGCATTCGGCTTTTTCTGTGTCAGTTGATTTGCTTCACTTCTTCTTGTGACATACTTTTATTGGTGGTTTCTTTCTTTCTTTCTTTTTTTTCTATAGTTTTGTATGTATATAAGTCACTTCTTGGTTTGACATCAGTGTGTCTTTATCTTTCTGTGCACTTCCCTCTGCCTCACTGTTCCCATCACTGTATTGAAAGGAGGGTTGATTGTTGCTGCATCCTTCCCTGAAATGGAAGAAAATGAAAAAAGTTGGAATTTGAGTCTGATGTTGTTGATTCACAGTGATCAGTGTTCATGCATATAGACACAGTATAGACAGATAAACAAATGCACAAATATCAGTCACTTGAGAGAATCGGACAGCACAGTGTGGAAGGATGGATTTTTACATCTAGATGCACATGGATAGAGATATGCTTGAATTCACACATGCATACATACATCCATACTTACACATTTATGCATCAATTTACTCTTACACACACACACACACACACACACACACACACACACATACCACACACACACACACACACACACACACACACACACACACAGACACACACACACCATCCCCCTAACCACCTTGTATGGCATACCTTGTGAGGACATAGAGTTACACACTGTCTCATTGTGCGTACCTTACAAGGACTTGAAAGTAAACATTAAATAAAGTGACCAAATTTTGTCGCAGTTTTGGAGGAAGATGTCAGAGTCTCAAACTGTCCTTTTTTCTGTAAAAAAAAATAAAAAAATCCCAGATTCTCTTAGAGCTGAAAAGTGTGTGGTTGGACACTGTGATAGCTTGCTATCACGTTAAAACCTTCTGAAGACTTACGACTTTCTGAGGACACCATAGGTTCAGTGGAAAGAATTCCTCACTAGGATGGGGAAACAAGTATACACTCACACACATACAGACATATGCAGAAGCACACCTGATATACAAACAAAAAGCCAAGTTCTGTGTCTCGGAATCTCTATACAAACAGCTTTCAAATGTAAAGGCATGATGAAATATCAACTACTGATTGGCAGCCAAAAGGTACAGTTTTGTTTTCTATTTTATTGACAAAAAAAAATTCAGTAAAGGTCAGTTTTGGTTCATCATTCACACACAACATGCATGAATCTTGTTCTTCCGGGCACTACTTGACTGCTAAGTTTGGTCACAGAATTTAGTATTCTAAAATGTGACACCTTTATCTTGAGCCTTCAAAAATCCATCATGGACCACAAAACTGAAAAACGACCTGATCATAGTGATCTTAATCCTGACTGTTCTGGTATGGGCGATGTGGGTGATCTTATCTTGACAGCAATGTATGGCCAGTACAGGCTATCTTATCTCAGCTGTAGCAGTATATGGACAGTGGTGGATATTGATATAGTGCAAGGCCAGAACGATCTGTCATGTTAACACCCTGGTATTAAATCACAGCCTCTTCTGTCTGAGGGCTGATAAGGAGAGCACTCATTCCCCTGCTCTGAGAGCTGATTTAGTGCAGAGGTAAGGACATGGTACAGGTTAGGAGAGGGCATATGTCCGCTTATCAGGCGCCTTGAGGGTCTTCCAACTTGAATTGGCTTTGCTACCATATAGCAGGTAGACTATAGCTTTGATAGACACTGGGGGAGGGGGGGGGGGCAGGAGGGGGGGAATTTAAGAGTGAGAACAGGGGTCTCTTGGGTCACAGTGTATGCAGTTGCAGTATGACCAGTGGTAAATACAGATTTCTCAACTTCCTTTTTTTCAGCAGCCTGTATATTGCTGTTATCAATGTTGTCAAGGTACTCTGTCAAGTATATATACAAATGTTTGTGGATGTGTTTTTTTTCAGTTCCAGCTAATTACGTCAAATTGGCCTGTTGTGTCAAAGTGATAATTGTTTATTTGTGTGTACGTAATAACTGTGGATCATGTTGGACTGATCCACTCCTCTCAGGTAGAACTGGTTTCGATCGTGCTATGACAGGTATGAACCTTGGTCCTCTCCTGATCGACATTAATGGATATGTGTGTAGCACATTTAAGCTTCTCTTGCTTAGAGACATCTTCAGCTTTCTGTGTGCAAATGAACACATGCACATATTCATATCAACAAGTCTGCTGCTTTTTGTGAAAATCTGCATTGCTGCTTCTAGAAGCCAGCAGGGCTGGGTCCAAGAGCAAGGATTTCTTTCGTTCTTTCTGTGTTCTTTCTTCCATGAAAACTCACAGTCAGGCATCACACTGAAGAACTGTTTGTCTGGCTTCTCCGGCTCTGTCAGTCGTGTTCCGAGGCCTGGGTCTCTATATGTTTTCCATGTTCCTTCTGCAATGTTGTCAGGCTAATGTTTTTGTTTTCTCTTCACTCTTCCCCTTCATCTCGTCCTTCAACAGTTCCCTGGTTGATTTTTGAACAAGATCCTTTGATCTTGCTATGTGGCCATATCAGCTCAGTTTTCTTTTCTTAGCAGATGTTGGCAGGTCTTCCTGTGGTCCAGTGTGCTGTCTGATGGTTTGACACACTTGTTCCTTGGTAACAAGATCCTATACCTGATGGTTTTTGTCTTGTGGTAGTACTTCATTTCCTTGGCTTCTTGTCAGATCAGCTGTTAGGGTCCACGTTTTGCATGCATACAGAAACATGGAATAGGCCAATGAATGCAGGATCCTGGTCTTGCGTTTCATGGAGGTGTTATTGTCGCTGTCAATAGATTGTCAGCCTTATCAAATTTCAATGGCTTCACTGCTGCAATGACTAGTTGAAAGTCATCCTCATTTGATGAATCCTCAACTGTTTGCACACGCATACCTCCTTTGCTGTGTTTGTTGTAGGGTTCAGAGCAGTGATCAGCCAACTTTTTTTTGTGACATCTTCCTCCTGTGTGAGACAGTTGCTATCTTTAACCTGAATGGTGCTGACTTTGCTTATGTTCGGTCAAGTCTGTTACAATTCTTAAAGTTTACTTTGGGATGTTGTTGTTGTCTGGGTGTTCCCTCAGTATCCTCACACTGTCGTTTGATCCAGCTGTCCTTTACAGTCTCCGTCTCTTGACTGATCCTGTTTACAATTCTGTTTCCCCCTTCCTTTGCCTCTCTTCTTATATGGGGTTCAGCTCTTTCAGGTGTCGCACATCTCCAAGATATTGCTTATGATCCATTGCTTGGGTTTCCATCAGCTTCGTTCAAGGACCTGACTTGCGAGGCATTATTCATTTGAAATTGTTTTTGAGGGCTTCAGGATCTTCAAGCAGCAGCAGTGGGTGAATGTTCTTTCTATGGCTGTTTGGAACTGTTCAGGTGTATGGGGATCTTTCAGCTTGTCAAGATTAAATTTGAGACAACTGGCTTTTGGCCTCTTGTTATTCATGAGCTGTACTCTAAAGTTCACCATGACAAGGTCAGGGTCATTTCCAAGGTCAGCTCTTGGACCTTGCCATGATTTTTGTCTCATTGATGCCAGACTTGTTCCAGTTCTTCACTAGAATATAGCCTGTTTGGCTGCGACTATTTGGGGAGTATCATGTCTATTGTCTGGATGTTTTATGCTCGGTGACAGTGTCAGCAAAAAACCAAGTCATTATCACTGGCCAATTCTAGCAAGCATACTTTTTCTTTCATTGGTGGACAGAGTGGTGTTTCCTAAAGTTGGCCAGGATGGCTCACTGTTGTGTCATGAATGTCCATATTACATGTCAATAACAGTCTTGTTGGATTCATAATCAAGTCTCTTTTATCTTTCATCCCCGCTACCACTTCCAACATTTGTACCTTTCTTTTTCTTGTCTGTGCAAAGACAGTGTTACAATATGTACTAGATTTGAGTGAAGTTGATTACTTATTTGGTCGTTGGAAAGTGGCACACTCAAGTTATGAAGTATGGAAAGTATGGAGAAAATGCTAACAAAAAAAGAGATGATTTTGTTCCATTAAAAAATGAAGAGGAGGAAGGTCTTGGTCAGTGTGGAATTCTCTGTTACAGAACAGTCAGTGTGGGAAACAACAAGCATTGTTTCAGAATAACAAAAGTAAAAGTCATGCATGATTTATAATCTGATGCTCAGACATCAGCTGTGGGGAATGTGTTTCAAAGAGTTGTTTTTGAACCCTCAACCAGCAAGCAGCTTGTTGATGAGAGGTGTGGTGGATTCTGCTTGCCCACAAGAAGGCAACATACGGCAGAGCCTGTGGGAATGCCCGGGGGCTCTTACAGTTTTGATTGTGTACTCACTGTCTGGAACTTGTGTGCCAGAAATGCCATCTTTTCTTTCGCTCTCTTTGACGCTCCCATATTATTGGTGTTCTCTGTTGTCTGTCTCGGTGGCCCTTTCACCTGTCTGCATTCTAGGAAGTCCATATACTTGTTTCCATTGTTAACTGTTTTTGTACTCCCAGTTCTCATACAACAGGGAGTACTTTACAATGGGAACGAAGAAATGCTGTCTGTGTGTGTGTCTGTCTGTGTGTCTGTCTGTCCGTGGTCAAAATGTGTTCCACTCGCTCCAGACAAAAGTTCAGGGCTGATCTTTCTGAAAATTTGTAGGTATGTTCATTATAGGTCAAGGATGATGCCTGATGTTTTATTTTAGCAGAATAGCCATTTCTAACGGCTATAACGGCCCAAAACGTTTTTTCTTTTTTATAGAATATCTCTGAAAGTACTTTGCAGATTTCTTATCTCAGTGACGAAATACATTATGATGCATGTTTGATTGTGACTTCTTTTTTTTTTATCATGACGCATGTTTGATTGTGATGTTTTTTTACACGTGTATTCAAGATAAACTGGGAGTACGTTTATATGCTTTGCATCTTGTTACTTTTGTAACAAACTAGCTCTTTTGTCACTGATTGGTTACTAGACAGTGATACTGTGAACATTGTTCAGAGTGGACACTGCAGTTACTGGACAGTGATACTGTGAACATTGTTCAGAGTGGACACTGGCAGTTACTGGACAGTGATACTGTAAACATTGTTCAGAGTGGACACTGCAGTTATTGGACAGTGATACTGTAAACATTGTTCAGAGTGGACACTGGCAGTTATTGGACAGTGATACTGTGAACATTGTTCAGAGTGGACACTGCAGTTACTGGACAGTGATACTGTGAACATTGTTCAGAGTGGACACTGGCAGATACTGGACAGTGATACTGTGAACATTGTTCAGAGTGGACACTGCAGTTACTGGACAGTGATTCTGTGAACATTGTTCGGAGTGGACACTGGCAGTTACTGGACAGTGATTCTGTGAACATTGTTCGGAGTGGACACTGGCAGATACTGGACAATGATACTGTAAACATTGTTCAGAGTGGACACTCACCGTTACTGGACAGTGATACTATAAACATTGTTCAGAGTGGACACTGGCAGTTATTGGACATGGTACTGTGAACATTGTTCAGAGTGGACACTGGCAGATACTGGACAGTGATACTGTAAACATTGTTCAGAGTGGACACTGGCAGATACTGGACAGTGATACTGTAAACATTGTTCAGAGTGGACACTGGCAGTTACTGGACAGTGATACTGTAAACATTGTTTGGAGTGGACACTGGCAGATACTGGACAGTGATACTGTAAACATTGTTCAGAGTGGACACTGGCATATACAGGACAGTGATACTGTAAACATTGTTCAGAGTGGACACTGGCAGTTATTGGACAGTGATACTGTAAACATTGTTCAGAGTGGACACTGGCATATACAGGACAGTGATACTGTAAACATTGTTCAGAGTGGACACTGGCAGTTATTGGACAGTGATACTGTAAACATTGTTCAGAGTGGACACTGGCAGTTACTGGACAGTGATACTGTGAACATTGTTCAGAGTGGACACTGGCAGATACTGGACAGTGATACTGTAAACATTGTTCAGAGTGGACACTGGCAGATGCTGGACAGTGATACTGTAAACATTGTTCAGAGTGGACACTGGACACTGCAGTTACTGGACAGTGGTACTGTGAACATTGTTCAGAGTGGACACTGGCAGATACTGGACAGTGATACTGTAAGCATTGTTCAGAGTGGACACTGGCAGATACTGGACAGTGATACTGTAAACATTGTTCAGAGTGGACACTGGCAGTTATTGGACAGTGATGCTGTAAACATTGTTCAGAGTGGACACTGGCAGATACTGGACAGTGATACTGTAAACATTGTTCAGAGTGGACACTGGCAGATACTGGACAGTGATACTGTAAACATTGTTCAGAGTGGACACTGGCAGATACTGGACAGTGATACTGTAAACATTGTTCAGAGTGGACACTGGACACTGCAGTTACTGGACAGTGGTACTGTGAACGTTGTTCAGAGTGGACACTGGCAGATACTGGACAGTGATACTGTAAACATTGTTCAGAGTGGACACTGGCAGTTACTGGACAGTGATACTGTGAACATTGTTCAGAGTGGACACTGGCAGATACTGGACAGTGATACTGTAAACATTGTTCAGAGTGGACACTGGCAGTTATTGGACAGTGATGCTGTAAACATTGTTCAGAGTGGACACTGGCAGATACTGGATAGTGATACTGTAAACATTGTTCAGAGTGGACACTGGCAGATACTGGACAGTGATACTGTAAACATTGTTCAGAGTGGACACTGGACACTGGCAGATACTGGACAGTGATACTGTAAACATTGCTCAGAGTGGACACTGGCAGTTACTGACAGTGATACTGTAAACATTGTTCAGAGTGGACACTGCAGTTACTGGACAGTGATACTGTAAACATTGTTCAGAGTGGACACTGGCTGTTACTGGACAGTGATCCCCCGAAGTCGGAGTGTGGCTGCCCATGTGGCGGGGTAATCAAAAACGGTCACACACGTAATGTTCTCATCCCCAGCTGATGCATTTGTGCCATAGTGTTCAAATACTTCGGCTGTTTGGATGATCCCTGGAGTCTTTTAGCCAGGGTACGACAACAACAACAACAACAACTGGACAGTGATACTGTAAACATTGTTCAGAGTGGACACTGGCTGTTTCTGGACAGTGATACTGTAAACATTGTTCCGAGTGGACACTGGCAGTTAACTGACAGTGATACTGTGAACATTGTTCCGAGTGGACACTGCCAGTTACTGGACAGTGGTACTGTGAACATTGTTCAGAGTGGACACTCACCGTTACTGGACAGTGATACTGTGAACATTGTTCAGAGTGGACACTGGCTGTTACTGGACAGTGATACTGTAAACATTGTTCAGAGTGGACACTGGCAGATACTGGCCAGGGATACTGTGAACATTGTTCAGAGTGGACACTGGCAGATACTGGACAGTGATACTGTAAACATTGTTCAGAGTGGACACTGGCTGTTACTGGACAGTGATACTGTAAACATTGTTCAGAGTGGACACTGGCGGTTACTGGACAGTGATACTGTGAACATTGTTCTGAGTGGACACTGCCAGTTACTGGACAGTGATACTGTAAACATTGTTCAGAGTGGACACTGGCTGTTACTGGACAGTGATACTGTAAACATTGTTCAGAGTGGACACTCACCGTTACTGGACAGTGGTACTGTAAACATTGTTCTGAGTGGACACTCACCGTTACTGGACAGTGGTACTGTGAACATTGTTCAGAGTGGACACTCACCGTTACTGGACAGTGATACTGTGAACATTGTTCAGAGTGGACACTGGCTGTTACTGGACAGTGATACTGTAAACATTGTTCAGAGTGGACACTGGCAGATACTGGCCAGGGATACTGTGAACATTGTTCAGAGTGGACACTGGCAGATACTGGACAGTGATACTGTAAACATTGTTCAGAGTGGACACTGGCTGTTACTGGACAGTGATACTGTAAACATTGTTCAGAGTGGACACTGGCAGTTACTGGACAGTGATACTGTGAACATTGTTCAGAGTGGACACTGGCAGATACTGGACAGTGATACTGTAAACATTGTTCTGAGTGGACACTGGCAGTTACTGGACAGTGATACTGTAAACATTGTTCAGAGTGGACACTGCAGTTACTGGACAGTGATACTGTAAACATTGTTCAGAGTGGACACTGGCTGTTACTGGACAGTGATACTGTAAACATTGTTTCGAGTGGACACTGGATGTCCATTTGGTGATGTACAGTGATGCATGCTGGCCAGTGGTAACTTGCGTTTTTTCTTGCACCGTTATGCTTATTTTTCTAACTTTTAAAAAAAAATCCATTTTCTTTAACTTGAGGATAAAGAACCAGCTGGAATAGTTGCCGCAGGTCTTTTATGTCTGCCTTGACGATGTCAAAAGATGAGCTACTATGTTGTCATTTGGTCATAATATTTGTTAAAAGCTCTGTGTTTTTGTTTGTTTGTTCGTTTGCTTGTCTTCAAGATAGAATTTTTTTTTCTTGCTGCATATGGCGACACCCTTGAAATGATCATTCATGGTTACCTGTGCTAAAAAAGAAGCTGAAACTGACACACACACAAAAAAAAGTAAAGAATTGTTACAGTAGTCTTTGTGTGTGTGTGTGTGTGTGTGTGTGTGTGTGTGTGTGTGTGTGTGTTTCACCAAGAGACCTTAATCCTGATTGATACTGACCACATAAACCACCCCCTACAAAGGGCTGAGGACCCTTCCTTTATCTGTCTCAAGTCATCTTATGGACAAACAGAGGGACACAAACCTAAAACACACAGACAGGTCTGAAAACATCCCACTATCTAAGGTTCTGAAGGTGTCATCCTTCATGTCACATGACGTAGCGGGAACTTCATGGTAGATGGCAAGAAGTACACATCTACATTGATGTGTGAATTAAACTGAATTTTATTGTAGTAGAAAGAAACTCGTGGAGAGCGTGGCAGCAGAGAGTCCTCAGAAGAGAAGCCCCCTTCAAGCAAGTGTTTCGGCCCTTATCTCCTGACACTCTAGGGGGTTGGGCCACACCCGGTTCATGACTCCGGATGTCCCTCTGCTGCCCCTTTTTTTTCTCCCCATCTTGGGACGAGCCATGGCTGGGATTCGAACCCATGACCCTCTGGACATGCTCATTTTCTACTTAATGACTCGCGCTTTAACCACTGAGCCACAGGGACACCTGATATTTGTAGGGAAATTAAGCCTTATGAAGTTCACTTTTGTTCCTCCTTGACCAGATCCAGCTTGAACACCTCTCTGCCGCTTCTGCCATTGCTTTCAGGGCTCTGTTTTTTTCCTTCCCTGCAACTGAGAGCTGTTTCATGAGGCTGTATGCAGACGTTCCTACAAATCCCCTAGCTCCAATTTCTGCAGTGAGGACTTTGACCTGATAGCCTCCTCTCCTCAGGCTGTTTGCCAGATCAGCATACTTTTCAGTCTTGTAGATTTGAGCTGCCTCCATTCTGTTCTCATATGGCACTGTGAGCTCGATCATGATCAGCTGCTTGGTTGACTTAGAGTGGACTACTATGTCTGGTCTCATGCCACTCTTGCTGATGATCTCTGGGTGACTCTTCCATTCTGGGAGGTCTGCAGTGCACTCCCAGTCATCTGCCCCATCCAGCAGACTCTGCCTGCATGTTTCGAGTGGCACTGTTGTTCTTGGCCATGATTTGCTGCCTCCTGCCGTGAAGAATGTTGCGGGTGCTTTTGGAGTCCTGATTCTCCCTTTTGTGGTGTTGGTACTAGCCCAGACTACTTGTACAATTTCTTTGAGCACTTGGTTGTGCCTCCATGTGTACCTTCCTTGAGACAGGGCTATTTTACATGAGCTTAGAACATTTGTCATTTATTAAAAGAAGAAAAAGTCCGACAAATGAAGAAAGTCAGATTCTGCCTAAAGTAATATCAGGAAAAATTATTCCCATTTTTGTCAGGTCAGACCAGTCAAACTTGATCTGACAGATGAACAAACAAGACTTCTTTTACTTGTTTTATTTGCAATGATTATGATTCATTAAACATGATACATCAACTGAAGTTTTCAGAGATACCCAGAATGGTCCAACATTTTTCTGTACTTCCAACTTTGAGGCTGATGTAAAACAGAGTATTAGTGAAAAGAGAATACTGTAGATGTACATACCATGTTTCAATATGTTTGGATGTCCTTGGGATGACGTTCTGACCTTCTTCACCGAGACTTGCGCTGGTGGCTTCTGGTGTCCCGCTGGTCTCTGCAATGGCAATCGAACAGACTGTCAAAACACTGTGATTGCAGTTACCCTGCACTGGCAACCGGTTGTGTCATTAACACAGGCAATTATTTTTTCCCCCTCGCATCACAGATTCATTAAGCCAGCAGCAGTTCGGCCACTCTCCCCCCCCTCCTCCTCCTCCCTCCCTCCCCTTCCCCCCCCCCCCCCCCCCCCCCCCCCCCCCCCCCCCCCCCCCCCCCGATCATGCAGTGAAAGCATATTTCCATTGGGTAGGGAGATTAGGGCTGTGTTATATTGATTATCCATTGGCGGCGGTGCGGTGCGTGTAAAACGATGTCGGGGGACTGGGTGGGCCGTGATTCAGTCAGGGCATGGGGTACCTTGGCAGGATGGGTGAATGCTTTTTAACACCACCTTCCACCCCATGCTTTATCTCCTGGGTCAATATTGATGGCAGACTGAAACGCCTCGCTGTTTCCCTTTCATTTGGCAGGGGATGAATGGTGGAAGGGAGACGGGGATGGAGGGATCAGGAGGAAGGTGTACTGGAAGAGATTAGGAATGGACCTGCTTTGTGTGAGCTGTGCTGCTGCTGCTTTTGTTTGTTTGTTTTTAATCTGAGGTTTAGAAATTGTGTTTAGTTTTGAAGACTTTCAGTTGGTTTTAATCTGAGGTTTAGAAATTGTGTTTAGTTTTGAAAACTCTCTTTCTCTTCTTTTAGGTTCTGATTCTTTGTTCTTTGATTATCTTTTCTCGAAGTCTGATTGAAAAGGAACATGCCGTGTTTATGGTGTGCACATGCACATGCTTACACACACACACACACACACACATGCACACATACACACACACACACACACACACACACACACACACACACACACACACACACACACACACACATATATATATACATACGCGCACACACACACACACACACACACACACACACACACACACACACACACACACACACACACACTGAAATGCATGATTTTAAAGGATGTATAAAGTGTGCATGTGGCTGAATGCTTTTAGACTCCACCTTCCACCCCACACTTATCTCTGTGGCCAGTATAGATGGCAGACTGATCCGAAGGGACGAAAGGTGATGGGAAAGGGGATGGAGGGACCAGGAAGTAGGTGTACCAAGTGAGATCACGAATGGACTTGCTTTTGTGTGAGCTCTGTTGCATCTTGTGTCTATTTTTGTTTTCCTCTTTTTTGTTTGTTTTTGATTTAAGTTCAGAAATTTTGTTCAAGTACGAAAATTTACAGTCTCTTTTTTTTCCGCATCTTTTGTATATCCCAGAGTAAGATAAAAAGTAAGTTAAGAATGGGATGAGAGACTAAGCCAATGAAAAAGAAAACAAACAAACAAACAAGAAACAATACAGTTGAGAAGGCAAGGGAAAAAAGACAAAGGGGCCTTATCCTAGATGTGGTCATTATACCGAGTCATGCACATTATTGCCATAGTCCCCGTCTGCAAGGGAACAAGTGGTTTGAGTTCAGGTCTGGCCAGGAGTGTTAATGCCGGCAGTGTCTGTGCTCCCGCCGCCAGGAGGCCCTCAGTATGCACATACACTGAACAAGTTCAGCCAGTTCTTCATTCTTGTGGCACACCACCCACTCACCCCCCACTTGCCCACAGACAGACACGCACACACAGACACACACACAGACACACACAGACAGACACACACACACACACACACACACACACACACACACACACACACACACACACACACACACACACACCACACACACAGATGAAGCTAAGATTGTTCCACAGAAAACAAATGAAGTGTATCACAAAATACAACTCAATGGTTCCTTCATGGATTTATTGAATTTTCCTTCAGGCACATATGGAGTTGTCTGTGATTGTCCTGGTGTGAGTTTGATGTGGTTTCTGTGTTTTTATCTCCTGGTTGTCATGCTGTCCATGTTGTTTTCTGCTCTCCTTACATTCCTGTAGTTTTCAGCCAGCGCTGTCATGTATCATGCATGACATGCCAGTCTAAGACAAACCACCGGTGATGTGTTTAACGACTGAAACTTGGATCTTGATAGCCAGGTAGGTTAGTGAATTGTCAGAAACTCCTCATGGCAGGGGCAGGGCCTAATGGAAGGGGAAGCCCATCCTTCTTCTCCTGCCATTAATCTTCCCTGACCTGAATCAGGTAACCATTTACTGTTGGGGGGGGGGGGGGGGGGGGGGGGGGACAGAGAGGGTTTTGAAGCCAAAAGAATCCGACCCGTGAGTGGTTTGAATTCACGGATGTCAGCTCTGCTGCCAAAATCCTTTAACCATTTGGCTAGTGTGATGTTCTTAAGCTCATCTAGCAGCATAAAAAGGTTACAGGGCTGTTTTGAAGTTTGAAAAAAAAAAGTTGAAAAGGATGTAAATTTTTGTGATTTTACATATGTATAGCACATGCTTCAAGTTAAGAACCATCACACCGTGCAAAGGGATATGTGCCTGTGAGCAAAACGAATTAGATTTTTATTTTCATCAATATTTTTTGCAGTTCTCGAGATCATGAAGTGGATTCTACATGCTGTCACTTTCCATGAATCAACATATAATATGCATTGAAATCTTTCATATGTGTGTGAGTGTATGCGCAGACTGAATTAAAGAGAGAGATCGAGAGAGAGATCGAGAGAGAGATCAGATCAATGGAGATCGAGATGGCAGCCAATAAAGCGTGAAAAGGGACACCTTGCCAGTCTTCTATTTGCGGGAGCTGGCCGTGTGGGGGATCATCGATCCTGCTCTATGGGCGCTGAGGGTTGTTGGCACTGTGGTGCTGTAGTTGCACTGGATTCACAGCCACTTTTACACTGCCAGTACGAAGCAATGCCAGACCATTAGCAGCGATGGAAGAGGATGGGGGGATGGGGAAGGCATACAGGGAGAAAGGGGTGGGGGTGGGGCAGAAGGGAAAGAAGGATGGGGGGGGGGGGAGGGGGGGAGAAGTATAGGGTTTATTAGAAGGATGGAATGGAGACAGAAAAATCTGCTCTGTGGCGTTAGCCTGTGTGTGTGTGTGTGTGTGTGTGTGTGTGTGTGTGTGTGTGTGTGTGTGTGTGTGTCTGTGAAAGAGAAAGTATATACAGAGTGACAATAAGGTTTGGAGGAGGAGGGGGCGGGGGATAAGCGGGAGAGTGAGAGATGTCTATGATTATTTTGTTGCAAGATTATATTGGGTTTAAAATGTTTTACTTTTTTTTTTATCTACTTTTACTCTAAATCAGTTTCTTTAACTTGGAGTTATGTCCTCAGTTCATTTTCATCGCGAAAAATGGCAACACAACCAAGGTTAATCGAATAATGAACCAATTTCAGTACGTCAGTATGTGTGAACAGATCTTAAGTACGTAATGAGTTTTTATTATTATCATCATTTATCTAGAGCTTTCTAGTATAACTTGCCAATATTCATTCATTGTTCCTTAACCATCTTTGAACTTGCTTGTGCTGTAAAGTACCGTGTTGACCAAAAAATTGTTTGACCCAGTGCAGAAAAATACCATGCAATAAAGACTGCTACGTGACTGATACGAAAACTGTGAATACAGGAATTATGTTTCTCGCTCTCTCAGTGCCTATTTTTTCTGCCTCTCCCTCCATTTCTCTGTCTGTCCCTTTTTCTTAATTCCCTGCCTGCCTTTGGTAATGTTGTGTGGGTGCGTCGTCTCAGTTGATTGAATCTGGATCGATTCGCCCGTGGTGCAGTGTACGGTTGCCGTTTTTGCAATGCAGATTATTTTAAACGACTTTTATGGTTACTCTTTTTTTTATGGGGTATGGGGAGGGTAAGGTGGTTGAGATTGTTGAGCATGTTTTGTTGAATGATCATATTTCAGACGGGTTATTCAGTTTTCAAAATTCAGATGGTGGTGATTTATATTCCTCGGGTGTGGAGCAAGACGTAGGTAGATTGACAGTGTGAACACACTAGCAGCATGTGTTATTACGACTTGGGGAATTTTTTTTTATTGACAAGATTCAGAATGAGACTTTTTTTTCTTTTTTAATTTTGGATATGAGAAGGGATGCCATTGTCATGTTTTGGTCCCTCAAACTAGATTTATATCATTCTGAAAGTACACAATCTGTGTGTGTGTGTGTGTGTGTGTGTGTGTGTGTGTGTGTGTGTGTGTGTGTGTGTGTGTGTGTGTGTGAGAGAGAGAGAGAGAGAGAGAGAGAGTATGTGTGTGGTGTGTGTGTGTGTTTAGGTGTGTGTGTGTTTTTTGTGTGTTTGTGTATATGTGTGTGTGTGTGTGTGTACTTAACGTGGACATATAAATTGTGCGCGCATGCGTGCGCACTCCCACGTGTGTGTGTGTGTGTGTGTGTGTGTGTGTGTGTGTAAGAGAGAGAAAGAGAGAGATCTTTAACAGAAACTGAGAGAGTAAAAAAATGAAAAAAACACAAATGTTGCATAATTTGAAATTTGGGTTTGATGTCATGCTCTCTCTCTCTCTCTCTCTCTCTCTCTCTCTCTCTCTCTCTCTCTCTCTGTGTGTCCATGTCTGTGCGTCTGTGTTTCTGTCTTTTTGTCTACCTGTCTGTCTCTCTCTCCTTTTCTGTCTCTTTGTCTTAGCATCTGTTCTTTTTCTCTCCCTCTCTCCATTTTACTCTCTCTCTCTCTCTCTCTCTCTCTCTCTCTCTCTCTCTCTCTCTCTCTCTCTCTCTCTCTCTCTCTCTCTCTCATAAACAGAGCTTTCTCTATATTTATTTTTCTTTCATAAACAGAAGTATCAAGCCTATATTTTGATATCAGAGGGAACAAAAGGTGGAAGGAAGAGGGTACGGGAAGGGATGGGGGGCAGAGGGGGTGGGTGTGGGGCATGGGGTGGGAGTGGGAAGGAGGTGGGGGGGCACACAGAATGTCAAGGGAGTGAACTAGCACCATTGTGTTGGGATTTCTGACAAGAATTATGATTATTTTTCTACCTTTTTCTGTATCGGCTTGTAACCTTTTCAGTTTCACCTTTAATTCGCCTCAGGTGAAGGATAAACAACTATAAGGACTGAATGGTGAACAGAAAGGGTGGTGAGAATTAGCCTAAATGACTGAAGATTCTTGATGTTACTGGCAAAAAAAAAAGTTTCATGTGAGGGACTAAAGCTTTTTTTGTGTGGGTCGGCTCAGTTTTGGGTTAGCTGTTGGTTTTTTTTTTTTTTTTTTTTTTTTTTGGGGGGGGGGGGGGGGGGGGTTGGTTTGTAAACGCAGCCGGGACTTGTCAGTCAGTGATTTCATGTTGAAGTTTGGTATGTCTGCTTTAAGGTAAATGGTATTCAGCTGTGCTTTCTTTGCCCTATTTTAATGGGCTGTCTGGTAAGGTTCAGTTCAGTAACTCCTGTTGTTGATGATAGTAGCTGGTGTCAAAGAAAGGGGAAGTGTGACCGGGTAAATAGCAGTGTAGGTGTAGGACAGCAGTCTCAGTTTATGAAGCCCTATTGAAAGAAGTTAAATTTTGAAAATGTTGGCAATTTTTACATCAGAATTAGATTTTTTTGCTTTTGTTTAAAGAAGATGACACTAAATCAATTTTTGTTTGTTTGTTTGTCCTTTTCTGTCCATATGTCTATTTTAAATCACTACACCCATGTATGAATGCATACATATTCTAATTCAGTAGACGGTCCCATTAAGTAATTTCTGTTTGCATATACTGACACATGGAAGTTGTGTGTGTGTGTGTGTGTGTGTGTGTGTGTGTGTGTGTGTGTGTGTGTGTGCATGCGTGAGTGTGCATACTTGCATGTGTATTAGTGTGAGTGTGCGTGTATGTGTGTGAGTGTGTGTGTGTGGGAGAGAGAGAGAGATAGGGAGAGACAGAGAGAGAGAGAGAGAGAGAGAGAGAGAGAGAGAGAGAGAGAGAGAGAGAACCTAGAGTTACAGAATGGGTTGGAAAAAACAACAATTTAGCATAATTTGAACCAGAAAACAGATCTGTTCAGACTTGATAAGAAATATGACTTGAACAAAGAGCGGCCACAAGGGCACCAAGAGTATGAAGGCACACGCTGTTCATTCTTACCTTGAAACTGCAAGAGCGGCAGGTTGCACAGGTGGTGAGGCCCAGAGAAAGTTCCCTGTGTGACTGTGTGACTGCCAGTGCCTTATCTGGAACAGAACATGGGTGAAGAAGGGAGAGAGGGGGTTGTCCACGATCGAGGCTCCTTGAACTGTGAGGCTTTGTCATTGGCTGTGCCTCTGTGTGTGTGTGTGTGTGTGTGTGTGTGTGTGTGTGTGTGTGTGTGTGTGTGTGTGTGTTTGTGTTCTCTGTGTGTGTGTGTGTGTTCGTGTGTGTGTGTGTGTGTGTGGTATGTGTGCGTGTGTGCGTGTGTGTGGTGTGTGTGTGTGTGTGTGTGTGTGTGTGTGTGTGTGTGTGTGTGTGTGTGTAACTGACTGTGGAACCTCTAGATTAACTCTCAGCGACTCGGAATTTAAATGCTTACTGTCATTTTGTCTGTGCATTAAAGGTAGAGGTAGAAAGAAGAAAAGCACATTGGCAAACAGACAGTCCTTTGTACGTACATGCTTAGAAAGTCAGAACAGTGTTGGAGTTGGAGTTAACATTTTCTTATCACATACTGTAACTGGTGAAACAGAAAATCACAAGAGTTGAGTCTTAGACAGCTGTATGTCAGTTCTTGCAATAAGTCGTGTGTGTTCATAGATGCAGGGAAACACTCACGCACTCGGAGGCACTAACAGTCACACAAATGCATGTATTTACACATGCATTCATATACATTCTCTCTCCCTCCCTCCCTCTTTCCCTCTTTCTCTCTCTCTTTCTTTCTGTCAATCCACGTACAACGC
>CM031595.1:125145878-125265878 GCA_018398815.1 Conus ventricosus
TCCCATCTGATGCGATCTTTGAATTTCTGAAAGAGATCAACATTTTTTTAAAATCTTATCTGAGATTTTACAGAAGAAAGATTTTCTAATAAATTTCCAGTGTGTTTTTAGAAGGTGTATTTTAAAGGGTCGTATGAATGAGTTTTTAAATTCTTTTGAAAGACTGGCGAGCTGACTTCAACGCCAGTGACAGCCCAGACATGGCCCTTTCCTGTTGGCTGGAATATAAGCAACATTACTCTTACCTTACCATGCTAAATAGTGTTGCTGTAATTATTGTCAGGTAGGACCCTCCCAACCCTCTCTGCCCTTCTGCCCTCCCCTTCCCTGTCCTTTCCCTCCACTTGCGCTCTTCCCTGTCCAACCACTTTGTCAGTGACGTGGGTGAATCATATAGCGTTTTGACAGCCAGTCATCCTTCATAACTTCAGTGCTCTGAGATTATCAATGTGCCCCCTAGACAACTTGGGAGACGACTGTCCTTTCAAGATCATCAATAAGCCCTTTGGACAACTTGCCGTGGAACGGCCTTTCAAACAGTTTACGCGTGAATGCACTCTGAATGTATTCATGTCATTGGAAATCTTTTCATCGTCTGTGGTTTTGAAGTTGTGGGTTTTTTTATGAAGAAGAGTTTTCTTTCTTTTATTGTTTTTTTTTTTTTTTTATTATTGAGCAGCCTAGTCACAGTGGCTATGAGAAAATGGTTGACAGTCTTTAGATGTTGGTGAATAGCTTTGAGTAAACAAAACAAAAATTTTGGAACTTTTTTTTTTTTTTTTGTCCAATGTCTAGCACAGTGACAGTGCTCTGAATGGTCTGCGATTACATCGAATGCCAAGCATAAGGATTCATTGTCAGTGTTGTGTGTGTGTTGTGTGTATTATTTGGCTGTTGTCACATGATACGTCCCACGTTTCAGTACATGCATGGTTTTATAAGCTCTTGGCCTGGTGAGACAGGAAAAGCTAATGCATGCACAAGTCATACTTGTTGTGTGCTGAAATTTAGAACATGGACACTGATATCATGTGTGTTTGTGCAGAACAGCAAGGCATAGAACATGCGTATACTCAGTGGGCTCACATGGTTTTGCGTGTACGTGAGTGCATGTGTGTGTACTTGCGTGCTTGTTTATGTGTATGCATGTGCGCATGTGCAAGTGCACAAACACACGCACACATACACACGCACGTGCAGGCACACACACACACACACACACACACACACACACACACACACACACACACCACACACACACACACACACACATACACACATATGCACACTCACAGACTGACTGAAATACATTCACACTACCCCTCCCCTTCCCCCTTCTCTTTCTCACCCCCTCCCACCTTTCTGCTCCCTGGCCTGTGTGTGGAGGAAAACCCCTGGTCTGTGATCAGTGAAGAAAGTTCTTGCCTGTACATAATTGAGAAAATTCTTGTCTGTACATGGTAACAAAAATCCTTGGCCTGTGCTTAGGGGAAGAAAACCTTCCTGGCACATGAACGTGAAAAACTTTACCTGTACATGGAGGAGAAATTGATGTCTATACATGTGACTGAAAATCCATAATCTACACACAAAGGAGAAAATCCATGCCTGCACATGGAAATTTTCACCGTAGCCAGTGCATAGGGGAGAAAACCTTTGCCTGTAAGTGAAACAAAAGTGCTTTGCCTGTGCGCAGAGGTGAAATCCTTGCATGTACACTGAGGAGAAAAACCTTGCCTGAACACAGAAGAGAAAATCCTTGGTCTGTGCACAGAGGAGAAACTCTTTGGTCTGCATGCCCACTGACAAAGCCCTTCCTGTATATAACAGAGAAGTCCTTGCCTGTACCTAGAGGAGAAAATCCTTGGTCTCTGCACAGAGGAGAAACTCTTTGGTCTGCCCACTGACAAAGCCCCTTCCTGTATATAACAGAGAAGTCCTTGCCTGTACCTAGAGGAGAAAATCCTTGGTCTCTGCACAGAGGAGAAACTCTTTGGTCTGCCCACTGACAAAGCCCCTTCCTGTATGTAACAGAGAAGTCCTTGCCTGTACCTAGAGGAGAAAATCCTTGGTCTCTGCACAGAGGAGAAAGTCCCTGGCATGTACATAAAGGAGAAAATCCTTGATCTTTGAACAGAGGGGAAAATCCCTGGCATTTACATAAAGGAGAAAATCTTTGGTCTGTGTGCAGAGGAGAAAATTATTGGCATGTACATAAAGGAGAAAATCCTTGGTCTATGCAGAAAGGAGAAAAATCCCTGGTGGATACATACAGGAGAAAATCCTTGATCTGTGCGACAGAGGGAAAATTCCAGGGATTTACATAAAGGAGAAAATCCTTGGTCAGTGCACATAGGAGAAAATCCCTGGCGTGTACATAAAGGAGAAAACCCTTGGTCTGTGCATAGAGGACAAAATCCTTAGATCTGTGTGTTGGAGAGAAATCCCTGGTCCGTGCATAGAGAAGTAAATCCTAGGCCTCTGTTAAGTATACACAACACATTTTGATGAACAAAGACATGGAGAGGAAAACATAGCCTCTTGCATATCTGCTGCAAAGGAGTTCCATTGCCTATGTGGGGCCAGGTTAGCCGTGTGAATACAGCTTTGTTATCTTGATCCAAGAAGTCTTGGGTTTTATCACCTCTTGAAAGAGCCTTGTCAGAGGAGATTTTCTTTTCGGAGTCAACAGTTATGCAGACTTCAACCCCCTTTGAGTCCTTTGGATTACATTACCTAGAGGGTCTGTGTGAACGTATGCATTAGTACACACACAAAAAAAGAATGTTTGCAAGTTTAAGTTTCTTTTCATGCTTTGTTGAAGAGCAGACCATATTCATGTTCTGGTGGGATGGATAACGCACACAAACTGAAAAAGAAAAAACCCAAACCAAACAACGGATGTGCACTGGTCTTGTGTGTTGACTCAAGACATTGTTCCCAAAGACAAAATGTCATGTGGTTGCTCAGATGTGGAATTAAACAGTCACATGCAAAAAAACTTGCTCATAGCGAACCTCATCATTCTTGCTGAAGTGAAGAATGAGTACAGCATGTCATGGTGTTTTCAGGAGACAGTGGACTGCCTGCCAGACGAGAACCTGACCTTGACCCTGACCGGAGGATTACTCGGTGCTGATTGAGATCTTCAACGCCCCTCCACAGGGGAGGATGAGTTCACGCAGGAATGGCAGGCTGTCTTCGGCGCCCCATGACTGTCACGCCCAACACCGTGCCGGCGGAGAGGGACCCATCATGCCCTGAGGCGGAGTTCATGCCCTCCAGTCTCCTGGACACTCGACGAACTTTGTCCTTCAGACACTGTCAAGGTGAAACTGTGCATGCGCTAGTGACAGTCTCTGTGAACATGGTACTGGTGATGTGTCTGTCCTTATCCTCCTAATCTTTCTGCTGGGTTTGATACTGTAAGTTACTGCATCGATGTCGCACCTGTGACCTGTTCATGTACTGACAGATTTGTAAGATAAGAAAACAAAAAAGAAAAAAGGTAAAGAAGAAATTTTATTACATATGTAGACATTCTCATTTCATAAGCATGGGTTCATCTATGTCTGTAACAATAAATAAAATGTCTGAGATTGAATATGCTTGTCTCCATCCACTCATACACACAGGCATGCATTCTTTCTTGCACACACACATGCATGCGTGCACACACACACACGCATGCACGCACGCACGCACGCACGCACGCACGCACGCACGCACGCACGCACGCACGCACGCACGCACACACACACATTTTCTGTATTTCTCAGTCATTATTAGGAGCACAGAGGGTGTGTGATCAGGAGTGCAGAAGAATTGAGGGTGTACAGTGTTTTCAAATGATTTCGGGGAAAACAGAGATGAGGATGTAGGTGAAATAGGTGGGCTGTGGGTGAGTATGCACAAAATAAGAGAGATTATGTCAAGAAAAACAAAGACTATGCTTTATCAAAAGGGGTGTAGCTCTTGGTAAATACATGCATATGGAGAAAGTGTATGATGGAAAGAAAAATACAGCTATGGCTCTATGAAAAGATGAATATATAAAGAAGAATATAGCTTTAAGACAACACATGACTACTGGTATGAATGAAAAATGCTGCCTTTTGTTGTATGAACAAATGAATAAGAATGTTAAAAATGATGCCTTATTAATTGCAAAATGAAAAATGCAGGGATGTGTTCTATGAAATGATAAATGCATATGTGAAGAACGTGTTTTGTGCTTTATGAAAAGATGAATTTGAAAAGAGTGTAGCCTTGTGCTTTACGAAAAGATTAATTTGAAAAGAAAAATGCACCTTATGGTTTTTATTTATTCATTTATTTTAAAGAGGAATATTTGAACACAAGTTGTCTTTTTTGTTCATTATGAAAGGATGATTCATTTTTAAGAATACAAATGCAGTCTGTTTTCGTGTGATAAATTACTATTGAAAGAAAATGCAGCTTTTTGATCTAAGAGAAGAAACTGCAACATTGTGATCTGTGAACAGATGAGTGAGTAGAATTAGCCTTGTGCTTTATGAAGAGATGAAGATGTTAAAAAAAATAAATAAATAAAAAGGAAAGAGAAGAAAATGGCCTAGGGCGTTATGCAAAGATATATTAAGAAAAATTCAGCCTTTTGATTTATGAAAAGATTAATATGAAGGAAAAAAATGCAGTCTTGTTCTCTTTGAAAGGGTGAAGATGTAAACAATGCCACCTTTTGCTCATGAAAGGATAAATGTACTGAGGAAGAAGATACAGCGTTGTGCTTTATGAAAGGATGAATACAGGTAGAAGAATACAGTCACATGCTTTATGAAGAGATCAACAATATAGAGCAGGATGCAGTTAAGCACATAATGAAAAGATGGTCATTGAAGAAGGATACCTCTGTTTATATCCATGGGATCTTAGGGAAGGTGGAGAAGTTCCATTGCATCACCCAGTGAGGAGTCCTTAGTCATCAGTCATTCAAGCTTCTTACACACTAACAGAATTTTGGTGTATACAGCACATTTGTCACAAAGATTTTACAGACTTCCAGGGAAAAAAAGCTCTCATTCTCAACTCATGCCCCCCTCCTTTTTTTATCTTCTTTTGTGAAGGTTCCTTATCTTTCACCATAAATTTTTAGTTTGGGAATTTAACAATGATTATGTTGTGAGGTAAACTGAATTTTAAGAATAATTTGACATACTTTGAAACTTGCCAGTTAAGCTCAACCCAATGCAGACTTTTATCTCATCACAGACTTTTTTTTCTAGAACTCTTTTCTCTTTGTCTAATCAGGAATAATTTCCCAATAACGACTCCCTCTTTTCCAAGACCTTTTTTTTACCTGCAAATTTTTGTCTGCACTAGACTAACCTCCCAGTAATGAGTCCCTCCTTCAGAAGACTGCTTTCCCTGAAACATCTTCAGTGTACTTTTTGTCTGACTACATAACGGTTTTTCTTCTTTATGGAATATCTTAGAAAGTACTTTGCCGATCTTTCTGAAAATTTGTAGGTATATTCATTATGGGTCACAGATCATGCCCGATGTTTTATTTTACCGTTACAACCGTTACTAACGGCTATAGTGGCCCATAACAATTTTCTTCTTTATGGAAATTCAGAAAGTACATGGCTGATCTTTCTGAAAATTTGTAGGTATGATCATTATGGGTCACAGGTGATGGCCGATGTGTACCAGAATAGCCGTTACTAACGGCTATAATGGGCCAAAACGGTTTTTCCTCTTTATGGAATATCTCACGCATTTTCAAGGTAAACTGGGAGTACGTTTATGTGCTTTGCATCTTGGTTTTCTCTCCCTTTTTGAAGGTTTCCTTATCTTTCACCATAAAGTTTTAGTTTGGGAATTTAACAATGATTATGTTGTGAGGTAAACTGAATTTTTAAGAATATTTTGACATACTGTGAAACTTGCCAGTTAAGGCGAACCCAATGCAGACTTTTATCTCATCACAGACTATTTTTGTCTTTTTTAGAACTCTTTTCTCTGTGTCTAATTAGGTATAACTTCCCAATAACGACTCCCTCTTTTCCAAGACCTTTTTTTTACCTGCAAATTTTTGTCTGCTCTAGACTAACCTCCCAATAATGAGTCCCTCCTTCAGAAGACTGCTTTCCCTGAAACATCTTCAGTGTACTTTTTGTCTGACTGCTGCACCAGATTGCAGCATTACTAACAACCATGGTTCCCACCACCTTTCACCCACATTCCCATCTCCTCTCTCTGTCTCCATCCCCCTCTCAGCATCCCACCATCCCTGTTTTCATTATCACCATTTTCAAAATGTATCCGTTGAGGAGCTTTGCAGAAGTTTCTGATCAGCTGCATCTGACAAGCCTTTTGCCTCTTCACCCATTCATGCTCATATGGGTCAGCCTGCCCCAACGGTCAGGCCTTGACTGATGTAAGAATACGTTCATTTTTAGGTTATGATTAGATAAAGTGAGACACATACTTGAAGGTATGAAAGTGTGAATAGCGACATAGACTCCAGCCTTGAGTTTGATAGAACTGGTGCTTGTTGTGTTAGATGTTGCATCATACTGGTTTTATTGGTGTAGTTGGAGAGGAAGGTGATGTGAGGATGGTGGATGATGCGCCTGTCGTGTCTTCGGCCCGGCAGCCCCTTGCTTCAACATTGTTAGGTGCAGCAATGGTGCCATCACTACCACCACCGCTGCCAGTAAAGGTCTGCCTTGGAGGCTTTTTCTTTATTCTGGTATTGCTGTGTTGATCGAAGTGTGTGTGTGTGTGTGTGTGTGTGTGTGTGTGTGTGTGTGTGTGTGTGTGTGTGTGTGTGTGTGTGTGTGATGGATGTACCAGTGTTGAAATTTATCTTTTAATCACATTTTTTAGTTTTCAGCTTTTAAAACCCGACCTAGGTGCAGATTTGCATGGTTATCAAATCACAGTGAAGAATGCTCAAAAAGGTTATCAGAGAATGATGAGGTACATCCATGAACACTCCTCCATGGCCAGTTCCAGGATAGGGTAGTAGGGTTATGCATGAGGGCTTGCACCCCCACATCCTTTGCAATAGAAGCACCAGCAACAGAATAAAAGACTTCTTTGCTGGTAGTGGAATGATCCTCACTCAGAAGAAACATGATACCTTGTGGTAAAAGGTCAAAGGAAGATTCAAAACCAACCCACCATATGTCGACCTGGAATGTAAAAGTCAGAACATGGAATGTGAGCACCCTCTACAAGACTGAAAGACCTCATAAGCAGCAACAAAAATGAGAGACCATGACCTGACAGTTTTGAGAAATGGGGAGTTTGTATTATACTCCCTGTTTGGCTAGTATACTTACCATGTCGAGACCATAGCGTTGAATGCCATGTCAGACCATAGCATTCAACGGCAGTTAGTTAGCTCTGCCAGGCCGAAGTTTTTGTGTGTAATGCAGTATTAAGACCATCACGTGACGCCCACCCTACTTCCGCCAGGGAAGAAGCCGGTGTAAACTTCCTGTTCCTCATTCAACGAGGCCTGTGCGCAAGGTAACCCCGAGAACAATAGCGCTAGCGGGGAAGGCAGGGTGGGCATTAGAGTCTGACATGGTAAGTATACTAGCCAAACAGGGAGTATAATACAAACTCCCCATTTTGGCGTCATATACTTTACCATGTCAGACCATAGCAGAATTTAAAGGAATTGGAGGAGGGCTTAGTGCCCAAGTGGTTCTTGGGGTTAGCAGAGAAATAGATATGGCTGCATTAGCCGCAAAAGGAGTCCCTAGAACCATCAGCCCTGGTCATGCGGACATCCCTGAAGGTTTATGAAGGGGTTTTTCGCACGCCAGTAGGCTGCCTCCAGGAGGTGGCGCAAGAGGACAGAGTGCTGGATCGCTGTGGAAGTGGCCAGCGCCCTGACCTCATGGGCCCGGGGAGATAAGACGGGCAGATCCTTATACGCCTGGGCTTAGGAGGATCTGACCGTCCTGGAAAGCCATCAAGAGATAGGACTGGGAGGAGCACCTGGGGCGCGAGCATTCCCAGTAGCCCGAGAGGTGCCTATCTGGATATTGGAAGGGCCAGATGGGGAAAGGGTTGTATGAGCACCAGGAGGCCATATCTCCCATAGGAAAAGGCTCAGTGCTGGCTCTGAGTGAGCCCGACCAGGGAGGGAGAGAGCATAAACTGCATATGCTTGGGGATAGGGGCTGGGAGAGGCATACACTGGCAGACGATTGTTGAATCGGGTGGCAAAGAGGTCGACCATGGGCCTGAACCAATGTTCCCCACCGTGGTCAGGGTTAGCCTGCTGAGGGTCCATTCCGTGTGTAGGACTGGAGGGACCTGGACCGGATGAGGGAGTCTGCCAGGATACTGCGGGTCCCTGCTATGTTTCTTGCGCGGAAGGTGATTTCCCGTGCGTGACACCAGCAAAGGAGGGCCTCTGTCCGAAGAGAGGAAAGAGACTGACTGGACATTACCAAGACAAGGAAGACTGTAGATAAGTGAGATGCTGCAATATGTGGGACACGAAGATAACTATTCCCACTCTGAAGGTGTAACATTGATATTGCCAGGATCAGCACAGTTTGCACAGTTAATTCTGATTGGATGAAAAAGCCATGAATTGAAAATTGTCATGCATTCTTCAGGGCAAAGAAAAATGAAATTAGGATGAATGTCATCCAGTGTTTCATACCAACAAATGACAAAGATGAAGAAATCAATCCCAATTTTGCAACAGACCGCAGAACATCCTTAAGAACTGCAGTGAAAGGTGTTGGAACTTATTTCAAAAGAACATAACAGAGGTGAACTAATGGAGCAAGCTCAAAATGCCACACACTGTTCAGCCAGGTGTGTGCCAAGGTATGCATGTTTGCACAAGTGATGAACGCAGTCAGCAATGGCTCATGATTTATTTTGAATTGGGTATAATTTAAGGTTCTGTGATCATTGTGAACTCGGTAGTGAACTCTTGGCAGCGGGTATGCACAGAATGCCTATTTCAACAAAGTTAGAAACAAATATGTTTGTACAAGGACAGTGATTGTGAAAAAATATTAAGTCCTAAATCTAAGAAGAAAACCTGTTCACTTGCTCAAAACAGGAATGCGTTACTGTATTTTGACCCTGTTGTATGTGAACAGGCAGTAGCTCTGCACAAGAGTTCACCATAGATTGTATTGTCAGCCCGCTTTGAGACATTGTTCAAGCAGATATTACCCAGGTAGTGTCAAAAACCTTAAAGCCTTAATAGACCTTGTTCAGAAATCTGCAAGGGAGGTAATCTGTATTAGATCTTGTATACAGGGAGTGACACAGCTGTTCTCATGGGGGCAGATGCAGCTGGTGGGCACGTCCAAAGCATTTTGCCCCATTAGCCAGCTGAACAGTTTAACTGGAGAGAGAAAATACCAAAAACATGGGTGTGAAATGGTGCACCAGTAATGCAGTCGATATCATGGTCGTTATCCTGGCATGCGCTTCAAATAAAATGTTTGTTTGCTTGACCCATGAACTGAGAAAAGGTAACTCTGTTCGCAGTGGGAAAATTGGAGTTCTCTTCCCCTGATTTTTTTTTTTTTCTGAACAGGTCTATTGAGAAACTGTAGACTTTCCAAACAAAAATGTGTCAACTTATAAACAGGTAACAATTTCCGTTGTTGTTTAACATTGCACGTTTTAAAGATGAAGATTTGTAGGTTGACTCTCGAATTAATGAAGGATTATGGCACTGTCTACTGTTCTCCCTCATTTCATCTTGTCATGTTCTGTGGCACGAGAGCTTGGACTAAAACAGGCATATGTTTGAATATTTTGAGTAACCAAGTGTGGAAGGCTTGTGCAAAGATTGTTCTGACCATTACACTTTTATGATGGACTTCTGCTACAGCTATTATTGGAAACTTGAAATTTGTGCTATCTTGATAACATGTCATTCCTTTCAATTGTGAGTCAAACTTATTTGATTGTGATTGTCCCAAGGTATGGCCTGCTTTCAGGTACAGGAGGACAGGTCAGAATGGTTCAGTATGTTTGCTGACCTTGACCCTTGTCCAACCCCGACGCCATTGGTTGCAAGTCAAACGATGGGATGGAGAACCTCTAAGTCAGCGTTTCAACAAACACGCATGATGGTACATTGGAACTCTACAGTACTGCAGGAAAGGAATTATGAATGAAGGCAAAAACAGCAAAATATTTTGTTGCCATCCCAATCACATCCACTGGTGACTTTCGAGAAGAAAGAAATGAATCTCCAGTGCATTTCCTTACAGTTCATGCAGAAGTTATTGCTTGTATTATAGACCAGTTGGACGTGGCCATATCAGAGATATGTTATTGCCTGGGAAGTGTGTGAAATGCCTATGGAAATTGCACCACCCTGTTCGTAGTGCATGCTTTACAAAGCTTTTCCTTTCATGACATGTTGAATCCTTTTGTTCAGTTTCTATTCATGACATGCTGAATGTTTTTGTTCTAATTTTAATGGTAAATGTTTTCATGGTAATTTACTAAAATGGGTATGTGCAATACGTTTTGTAATGTTGATTCAGTTTACTGTATATGTTTTTCATCAGTTTTACACAGTGATATTTTACAGTTTACTTTGTAGACTTGTTATTAATTTTAGTTTGTTCATAATTTTTTAAAAGCTATTATTTTCTTTGTGCATTTTTCAAAGAGTTTGTTTATTCAGCGATTCATTAGTTGTAATTGTGTTTATGCACTTGTTTCTTAAGATTGCAGTTAATTTTTTTTTTCTAGATGATTTAACTCTTTCATTCCTACTTTTCTATGAACCATTAACTCTTTCATTCCTACTTTTCTATGAACCATTACTTCTTGTTCCTAGATTCTTATGATACCAGTATTCCCTTCATTCCTGGATTTAGAGGAAAAAGAAGTGTAAAGTGAGAAGTGCCATGTATGCAGTAGCAAACTGGCCAGAATAGAGAGGCGACCACTTTCCCACGCTGTAGGGGCCGTCTGGCATCCATTCCATTCATAAACACAGCCCCGCAAGCGACCCAGTCATGACGTTTGTACCGATGATGTGACTCGTGCAAAGTTCAAAGCGCTTACTGCGAGAAGTGATTTGCCAGGCTGCAGGAAGGAAAGGAGGGATTTTGTGCTGCCCAGTTTTCCGGACTGGAGGAAGGAAGGGTACGATTTCTGCAAACTGGAAAACGGGGTTGTAGGGATGAAAGAGTTAACCCTTAACATTTACCTTTGGTTCAAGGAACATGCAGAGATACCTCAAACTTTCACCAAAGAGCTCCATGCCATAAATTTGTGAAATTTGATCTCTGTATGGGTTGTTTTGGGAACACTCAAGGATATTGGTTAACAAACACACGATACATGGAAAAAATGTTTTCCTGCTTTGCTTCATGGAATGGAAAAAATGCCTTTAAAATCGTTTTTCTTTGTCTTTTTGTTTTAACAGAGGATAGCGGGCCTCAGGCACTGTAAATTGTAGGTGGAATAAGATCCAGAAGAACAGACTGGCGGGGTCAGTCTGCCTCTCCCCTGTTGTATATGTCTAAGCACAAGGTGCTGTGGAGATCCCTGACTCGCCCAAACATCTGTCTCCCTGACTGATGACAGTTACTGCACATGGTATTTTTGTTCATTCTTTGCTGCTTTGGAATACAGTCTGTAAGGAGCTATGTACTACTCAGAGAAATCTTTTACTGCATGAGTTATTTCTTTTGATTTTTAGCTGCATTGGAATACAAGTGTGTAAGAGGCCGTGTACTACTCAGAAGAAATATTATATGCATCGCTTTTTGTAGCAGTATGGCCTTTTCATTGCCTCAAAACTTGCTTGGACATGCACAACACAATATGTGCAGAAAGGGTTTTCTCTATGGCGACAAAAAACCCACAAAACACAACCTCATTATATCATTATGTATTTTGGCTGTATTTGGTAGAATTTAACAGAATTGCACAAAAAGGTAGAGCGTTTAAACTATGTATGATTTTAAATGGCAAAATAGATTTTTTGACAAATGCTACTTGCAGATTTCCGCAAGTTCTGAAATAGTCACTAAATCCTAAAACCAAAAAAAGTTGAAAGGTATGCATGCTTACTTTGTAGTAGTCATCAGCAAATTCATTTGGAGGAAGGAGATGAATTTATGATTTATGTTCCTAAGTCATGTACACAAGTCCGGTTCTTTACTCATCACGAAGTTCAGTTGCCTCTCATAATGATTCATTTTGACCCTGCCATCTTGTTGCGGGAAAAGGGCGACCCCTGTCCTGTCTCAGAACTCTGTTGAAGAGAAATGTGCAATGTTTTCATCTACAGGAATGAATTGCATGGCTAAGGTTATTTTATCTTGGATGAAGTTTGTGTGTGCATGAAGATTAATTCCATGATCTGTCAAAGTTGTAACTACAGCGCCTCAACCTGTAAGTAGAACACCAAAGTTCAAACTTTGGCATACCAAGTCAACATGAAAGATAGAGAGAGCACTTTTATATTTCTATTCAGATTAGGCTGATTAATATGGTCATATTTGTGATTTTTTTGGTGTCTTATAAAATGCTCATGAATATTACAGAAAAGGAATGGTGCTGACATAGGAGTAGGTTTCGCTGTGATTTGATGCACAGCCTTTTGTGTGTGTGTGTGTATGTTGCATTTATGTGACAACTCCCACTAGTGATCAGAGAGAAAACACCATGCTGTGATCATATCTGATTCGATTTGAAGCAAATACCAGTATTTTCTTTAATTGATTTGGGGGTCCTTTCATTGATTTCAAGTGCAAAAGGTGGAGTTCTTTGTGCATGTACACAAACTAATCCAGCATCTGATGTCGCTGTTTGTTATGGGACGTACTAAAATGTTGTCATTAAAAATTGAATCTTATCCCTGGCAAATGTGGCAATGTATAAGTAAAGCTAGTGTTTTGATATGTCATCCCGACATCGAATCTTTACCTTTTCGCAGCTGACCTGGAAAACATTCACTGACCCAAGAGGATTACCATGTTTTTCTGGTTCAACACTCCAAAAAAATTCCGTCACTGTGGCTTACCATACAGCTTGGGCTGATATTTGGACTTTTCTCCTCTTTCCAAATTCTGCAAGAAATACTGTCATGAGCTCTTGCCTCATCCAATGGTCTGTGTAGTCAAGTCTGTCAAAATTAAACTTAATTAAAAACTTTCCAGAGAAAGCCCATTTTTCCTCTGTAGACTTCTTCTGGGACATTTTTTCTCTTTGTCTGGATCAGATTGTTTAGATGAAGGTGGTCTGATTTAAGTGTCCCTCGACCCTTAAAGTTCAAGTGTTCAAGTATTTTTGGGTTGGTTATGGGGAACATTCACTGTGCATTGGGTCGGTTGGAGGGCAGTCTGTGATATGGCATTGAAACAGGTTGTCATAGGTTGCAGGGTGTGTATGAATAGAATGTTTTTTTTTTTTGCTTTATCGTCTGTGCTCCTCTGCTCTTCTCCACTGCTCTTCTCCCCCCCCCCCCCCCCCCCCCTCTTACTTGCATTACTTTCATGTTATTCCTCCCAGCGAGCCTAGGCCGCAGGTAAGGTCGCCATGGAAACAGGGCATGAAAGGGCACAATTCAAGATGTTTTTTGAAAAGATCATTGATGAAAATGATGCTGTGGGGTTTTATTTTGGTCCAAGACTGCAAGAAAGAGCTATATTGTACACTTCCAGTCATGGTTTGTCATGGCATCAACCAGGCGAGTGATCGACATCAGGAGTGTTGATCACGAAAGTTGAGCATCACTTCTGGAGATGCATCCAGCACGTGGATGAAATGCGTCATTCCAGTCTTCCCAACTGAGCCCACAGCGCACTGGAAAGGATGAAAAATTACACAAAGAAGTGATTCTAGTGGTATGTGAACCGCAAGCTCCCAGCCCACAAATGGTAATCGTGTGGTTGGTGGATCCAAACTTCTCATTGTTCATCATGATGGATCATAACTTCACAGCCCACAAATTGATCACTGCAGTTGATGTATCCAAGTTTCTCATTATTCTCCACAATGGGTTATAACTTTCCTAGCCCACAAGTGCTTATCACTGTGGCTGGTGGATGGGTAGGAAACAGTTTCCAGTAACTCAGCAACTTTCCTTGTTGGGGAATAGTATCTGTCTCAACGTATTTCTCAGGCAGAATCTTACCTATCAGGATTTTTTTTTTAAACCCCACTTTTCTCTTGCTGTTTGATCTTTTTTTCTTTCTATTTTTCTGTAAATCATTAGTGTTACATAGATGCTTTGGGCTCCAAATCTTGATGATCTGCTGCTGTATGTGCCAGTCTCAAATGACTGAGGTTTTGCGTTTATAGGCTGATGTTATATAATCACAATGTAGATGTGCAGGATCATGAGAATCTGCACTCAAGGAGATGGGATTAGAGGTTAAAGATTAATAATTATGATCATGTATATATAAAAAAAACTTGCTTCATTGACAAATAGTTTATTGTTGGTGTGTGTGTGTGACGAGCAGCTGATCTGATTAAAAAAAGAAAAGTATGAAGGAAGGAGAAGATGCAGGACATTAGTTTTTAATGATTTGGATTCATCAACTGAATATCTGTGAAATATTTGTGCAATTTTGGACATCATTTGACATTCTGCGCATCTTTTTCCATTCTGTCCTCTGTCCTAAGCACATGTCTTTGATATTCTGTCTAAATTGCAGATCCTTTGACATTCCAAGTGAATGTCAATTGACTTTTTTTCTAGCCATACAACATATCACTAGACTTTCTGTCCTAGCTGTACGACTTAACATTGTCTTCTGTCCAGTGTCTCATTTGACATTGTCTCGTGTTTCATTTGACATTGTGACCAGACTGGGTATCATTTGACATCCTTGCTGGGTATCATTTGACATCCTTGCTGGGTATCATTTGAAATTTTATCCTTGCTGTGTCCTGTGTTGCATCTTTTGACATTCTGTCCTGTGTTTCATTTTATGTTCTATCCCAATTTTTTGACATTCTGTTCCATGCACCATTTGACATCCCAACTAGACACCATTAAACATTCTGTCCTAACTGGTTGTCCTTTGACATTTGATGTTCAACACTGTAATGACTGGATAGTTTTTGACATCTTCCCCATTTGACATTCTGTGCAAATTGGACAGCATTTGATATTCCATCAGTTAACTGCATTGGACGTCATTTGACATCTTGTCCAAACTGCATATCATCACACACATCTTGTCCAAACTGCGTATCATCACACGCATCTTGTCCAAACTGCGTATCATCACACACATCTTGTCCAAACTGCATATCATCACACACATCTTGTCCAAACTGCGTATCATCACACACATCTTGTCCAAACTGGATGTTATACGACATTCCATTGACAGGGGAAGACTTGACCATTCAGCCCGAGTCAGTCATCAGCACAGTGCTATAGTAAAATGTTTTTATTATTCAGCATCAGAATCATTCATTGCCACATCACCACACTGTATCAGGTTTACATGCTTGGACACGTTCAAAAGATTGATCACATGACACACATTGCTGGCTTTGGACTAACAAGATGAACAAACAAACTGTACACAATGAATCGGGGGACATACAGATGAACTTTTCATCCTCATGACTTTCCATCTCAACATCATTTAACAGCACTATACATCCAAAGTACAGGGATATTTGCGGAGGGACACAGTCTGTTCTACATGCTCAGGGTGGAACAAACCAATGTCTGATCTGTCCTTCCCGACAATACAGTCATATACATACAACTATTTTCATGTACCATCCTGAAAGATATTGCCCATGAGTTAATACAGAGGTTTAAGGGGATACAATTTTGTATTGCAAAGCCAAGACTTTATGTCTGGTTAATTTGGGGATCAATACAGCACAGAAAAAAATCAATACAGCACAGAACTGTACAGACACAGGCATCAACAGTGGTGTGGGGCTGTATGAAAGCAGTTGTGAACCTTGTGAGAATGGGTGAAGAGAAGAGACTATTTTGATGATGCTCCAGGCTGAATGTGACTATTTCTTCTCTCTATTCATTCCTGTGATTCTTGAAAATTCTACTCTGCATTCTAAATGTTTCATCAAACAATGTTTACTTGCAAGCAATATTTTATGAGACATTTATGATTTAACAGTTGTTTTTTTCCGTAAACAAAGATAAATTGCACAAATGATTGAATCCTACACTGAAGGCCTGGATGAGACACTGACCAAATGGTTATTGACATAGTGATGCAAGTCTTGCACATGCAGAAATGAAGTACATTTCATAGAAACATATTGCCAAGATGCATGCTGACTGATACATAACACAAACGCATGAACAGGAGAACACATCCTCATCGGACTACAAACACCATCAAGTCTATAGTACTTGAAACAAAAGACCCCAGATTATCACATACATAACTTCACCAGCCAGTCCTGTAGTCATTCTGACAAACAAGGAGACGATGGATTCTTTCGAAACTCAGAATTTGATCATCTTAGTGCATGTTTCTTGGTCATACTGCATTCATAAGCATCATCCAGATCATATTCTGTGTCTTGTTCAGCATGTATAACTGAGGCCCGTATGTCCAGTCAATTCGTTTGAAATGCTGAAAGCACAGATGGCTGGAACTTGGCTTCAATATGGCCTCTTTGGCTGACTGATTTTCATTCATTTATCTCTCATCCAATTGCATGAACTCCACTGATCCCATCAAAAAGCTAAAAACAATCAATTAAATCACTGTGTAAAACAGGGCTATATAACTGACCTCTTTGGGACAAAAAAACCCCTAACAACAAAACCACATTAGGCATAATAAATCTGAACGTATCTGTTTAAATCAAAACACAAAGATATGTAAATGTTCTTCTCTTCAGCTATATACATCAAACACAGCTTCATGTATTCATTATGTCAAAATACGAAAATGTTTTTATTCCAGTCTGATGCCCACAGCTCTGGATGCCACCATCCTGGAAAATCAACACCAACAAACCCATACATGCATCACTCGTGTCTCTCTCAATGCTGATAATGGTGATGAACTTCAGAGATGAAAGACACCACTAAACCAGCAAAGCACAGAAGCCTAGAGACAGACACAACAGAACATATCGCAGAACACTCAGTTCTGTGAGGACTCGATTTGAAACAAAGCCTGGCTTGCTACTTCAAGTAGCTCACTGTTTGCCAGACAGTTGTGGTTTATGTTTCACACGAACCAGCTGGTCAATAACAACAAAGCACACACACTTAATGCGCAAAAGCAAGTCCACTCGAATATTCCTTCATGGGATTCTCGCTACCATTCTGGTCGTCAATCATCAGGCCCATTAACTGGGAACACAGTTTAAAACCAACGATGAAAACAAAACTCGGTGTCGCACTGACTGTCCATTTCTTTTTAAACCACAATGAGTCAGAGCTGTTCATTTATATCTCAATTTAAACACACTTGACGGAAATTATCCATTTAAAACAGGAAGTTGCCAACATCAGGTTAACAAACAAACAAACAAAAAAAGACCCTGACAAACCATCCGCTGTCTCGTCACACCACTGTGCACTTGTCTCTCCTTGGTTGTTACAAAAAATCTTCATAACACTTCCTTTAAAGCAGGTACGGTTCTGCACAATTCAAACACATACGCCTCTCTGAAACGACACCGACAACATTACAAAGAGAGCAATGCCAAACACACAAACGAACTGACCATGTGGCCAAGCCGTGCAACACACAAACGAACTGACCATGTGGCCAAGCCGTGCAACACACAAACGAACTGACCATGTGGCCAAGCCGTGCAACACACAAACTGACTGAACTACTGATCAGAGCTGGAAATGGCTTTGCGACAAACAATATTCACTCCAACTTGAGTAAGTACACCGTTTTAAAAATCTGTTCAAACTATTGCAATAAAATCCTTCAAGTTGCATTCTTTCACAGACCACTTTCTCCAGACACATTCTGAGTATTCTAAAACCCCAGTTAAACATAATGCATACAAAACATTACCACAAATGCTGCTTATCAGAATCTAAAATAATACATACATATACCATGCGCAGAAACCTCAAATTCTCTATATTGGTATCTGCATGTCCAGAACAGGACATTTCAACAACTGATAACACTTTACAATGATTTTCCGTGAAAAGACACTAAGCAAATGTTTCCCCATATACTTGGGAATAAATGGTAAAATACTTGGAAAACTGTAGCAAGAAATGTGTATTTTTTTCCTCTGAAAACAAGAACCACCAATCAGTCAGCTGAATTACCTTTCTGTTTTCTTACAGACAAGTGAAAGAACATCACACATCCAAATACATGTCAATGGGAGTCAAAGTTGTGTCGCCTCGCCCAGGACCACACTTCTGTTACATCAGTATTATCGTATAATCAAAACTTGTAACCACAATCAGTCATCCAATCGGCTTATCATTTACCTGTTCACTTTTCTCATCAGTTTTGTCCCAGTAACGTGACCTGCCAGTGTCTTCATTGTTGTCCCCCATCATCAAATCTGTCCCAGTCTCTTCATGAAATGTGTCCCCATGTCAGCTTGGCATCAGTATCACTGTGAGACTCCTCCTACTCACCAGCAGTGTGATTATGACACTGAACCTTAGTCACTATATTGGACTCATGTCCCTGGTGTGTTTTACCCGACGGTAAATGTTCACAGCCAATGTATGCACATGGCTTATCAACAATTAACTATCTGAAACGTGCTGCTTCACTTAGCACTTGACCTTAATGCACTTTATCCATTCAAACGATGGACATATATAAAGACTGCTTAAAGCAGTCTGTCGTCCATGGGTCTATCATAAAATTACATATGCAATAAGCTTTTCGAACTGTAAGCCTTTTACACAGAAAAGGTGATTTAAAAAAAAAAACTGCATCTGTGTAAAACTGCAAGATTCAAATGGACGCATCTCGACAGAATTTAATGAATATCACAATTATCAACAAGCAAATATTAAATGTTGATTTACATATGCTATGATGAATATGGCAAGATAGGAGAATAAAGACAATATAAGTGTACAATTCAAGGAAGAAAACATGGAATCTCTGATACTGTCTGGTGCAAATGAGAGAATCAATACAGCTTGAGATTTTTTTCTTTGCTTTTGGATCTAAAAAGGAATTTGGCTCAAATAGTGACCAATGTTATCATGTTTTATTAAAAAAAATTCATATGTTGCTGATTATTGATTAAAATCATAAACCAAAAAAAAAAGAAAAAAGGATCTGCTTTTTTTATCTTTAACCAGTCACCTACACTCATTTTCACAGCAGTGAAAGAAGGAATGAGAAACAATTTACAGGCAATGCTGACCTCATCTCAATATCGTGCTAAAGAATACTACCCCAACAAAAATACGTCAAGTTTTTGCATTTCTCCACAACAGCTGTGTACACATCACTGGGAGGTGGCTGGGAGGAGAGGAAGTGGAAGGAGTCGAGGAAAAAGGACAAAATCACAGAATGTTTGAAAGATGAGACTGCTTGAGCACTGGAGCCTTTCAGTCACAGAATGAGTCTTCACTCTTGGTATCGGCTAGAATTGGCCATGATTGGGAGGAGGGGTGCTTCCACACATACAGATGCACACACAAAAGCATGCACATTCCCACACATCTCGCAAATTTCCACTGCTCCCATGCCGAAATGAAAAGGTGGCATAGCTACCCAGATTTGCTCTTGTATTGACGCCTGGCCGCACTCCACTGGCGAATCTCAAACGCCGGCACAATCTGTAGATATCCCTTCCACCAGTGTCCAGCCTTGTCGCACATGACCAATGAGAGACACTCCAGAGTGATCCAATGTTAGGCCTCATTATCCATGTACCACCCATCCTTGTGTACAATGAAAAGAGTAAAACAACAGCAACAGCAGTGCCTCATGTCTCCCCGCTGAGGACCACTGGTTTTAAGGGTGACAACTCCAAGGGACTTCTGGGGACCAAAGGGCAACAACTATTATGACAACTGTTGGTGACCAACTCAAATCATGGTTGCTGCTGGAGTCGAGAAGCATCAACCAAGATGACTGAAGAGACTGAGATGCCCCAGCTCCGTCATAAAGGAGCACTTTCAGGGGAGACCAGTCAGTCATGACTGATGTTGGGATCTCGAGTGATGGATGACGGATAGCTCGGTCAAAAGGATTGTCGATCAACGTTGATACTTTGGTCACGATGGCTTCTAAGATCTGTCTGAGGTCAGTCACGACTGCTGGGCTCAGCAGAAAAGCCTCAGTCGTGATGGCTGTCAGGGTCGAGGGGTGGAGGGGCGTCGGGCATGGTGGATCGCATGGAGCCTGCCGTCAAGTAGCCAGCAACACTGGGACCAGTGGGACCTGTTGCACACAACACTTCATCATTTGGGGTTAATTTTCAAACGACAATGACATATACAGTGCCTTTTTTGTTTAAAGAAATTAAAATCAGTAGAGCACAGGTCTGAGTGTTCTGCAAACTGATCAGTGTTTTGAGTGCACTGACATGGACACTGATTTTACACATGGGTACGAGTACTGCACCAAACCTGAGCCAGCTGAACAGAGGAAAGAATCACACAATATACTGGTTGGATCTGTTCAAAAAGTTATGGCACAGCAACTTACAAACCATGTTCATTTCCTTAATCAGATCTCAAGGTATCCTGTAGTCTCAACATTCTTGATGGTTTTGGTAATAACAGGAAACACTTTAAAAGCACACCCATGAGCTGTTGCAACACTGTTGCACACCTTTAGTTTGAACAAGGAGTCTTCATATCCCAAAGATTATTCAAGAGAGTCTTTCAAATCTCCCTGCAAAGAATATTTTTGTGTCCCCTAGATCAAAAAGATTAAACCTTCATAAAATTATTTATTGGGTATTAACTATGACATAAGAGCAACACTATTATAATTAATAATAACATATATGTACATTTGTAGTCCGCGTCTTGAACCTGGTGATGTATGACAGACTCAATGTGCAATTCGAGGTGAAAGGTTGACATAGGCCTCACTAAGTTTGAAGCAAAACCACAGCAGGCCCAAACGCACACAATTAGTGGAAAGTGGAGAGGAGGGTTGTTTGTAGCTTATAAGCATTTCCTCTAGGGTGAAAAGTTCCCCACGGAGGTTATGTCTTCATCCCTGTCAGCTGGTTGGTTTTTCTGTCTGTTTATCTTCAAGATTACGCTAAACTCAAACCTATTCTAACAACATTTAGTGGAACAGTAGTATGCGGCCCAATGATGTACTCTTTTAATTTCTGTGCTGATCCTGCACTCTCCACAGTGTCCCTCTAGTTAGTACTGTGAACAGGTTTAACAGACCTAGTCAGCCCACAGCAGCGAATTTCCTTTTGTCATAGAAGTGTTTTCGCACAGACTTGTTCTAAACCTTCATCATCTCATTTTGATGTCAAACGTGGCTTATAATTAATTCATTTGACGATTCATTTGGCATAATTATATTCTGATTCTGGATGTAAAGACAAATTTGGGAGTGGTTATTGTGCAAACAAGGAAGGCTGCTTAACGTGGCTACACTTGTTTGATGCACCCTGAATTATCTCACAAAGACCTATTGCTATCTTGGCAGTGTTCATTTAATGTGGCATATCTTTGTTCAATATTTAGTAATATTATTGTATATACTTGCTCCTTTACTGTGTAGAGATGGCATTAAAAGGTCTGATTCTGGACAATCTTTGTTATATACTTACTACTATTTAATGTTTATAATTACTCCTTTGCTGTGTAGAAATGGCATTAAAAAATATGATTCTGATTTTGGATGCAAGTCAATGATGGTTGCAGCGGTTGCATAAAATGTCATTTTGTTGTTAGTCAGACACTACATCACTCCCTGATAACAATATTCAGAATATGAAATCCCACACAGTCTGTATACATCCAAAAGCAGCCCTGAAGCAGAGCAAATCTCTCGCACATCTAACTGCCACCCACTTTTCAGCACCAGATACAACTACATCATGCATTTGTTAGCATCACAGGAAAAAACACACAAATTATCACAAAATGAGTAAACAAATTGTAATGACAATAAAAAAAAAAAAACAACCTCTCATCATCTGAGTGCTCTATTGGTCTCTGGGTACACTGAGGATGTGGGTTTACTGCTCTGTGGCCCTATTCACTGCTGCACGGATTTTTGTGTGATATATTTCCACTGTTATCCTGACACAAACAGTGCCATCTGCAACAGTCTGAACACCTTGCACACATCCAGACAAAGGAAAAAGATCCCGAATACTATGGTCTAATTGCTGCAGGCTCAAAGTTTCTGGTTTCACTTCCCGCTGTCTTTTCCATTTGGTTTGGTTCTGATTCATGAATGTGATAAGGTAACTACATTGTTCCTAAAACCTCTCTGTGTTATTATGTGAGTGATGCCCCTTCAAGAGCCGGAATAGCTCAGTTGGTAGAGCGCCAGACTCGTAATCTTGGTGATCCTGGGGTTGCGGGTTCGAACCTCCGCCGGGGCGTTTCGGTACAGGGGGATTTTTCCCTCTGAGTTAACATTTGTTTTGACTCCATTTCCCATACAGTCCTTCGAATGAGACTATAAACCGAGGTTCCGTGTGTGAACGCACGCATAACATCTTGCACACACGTAAAATCCCATCACCAACTTTCAGAAGAGTAGGCCAGGTTGGCCGTTGGTATGGATGACACGTTACACATAGCATGCATCCTGCGTGAGAAATGGAAAGAATGAAGGAAGTAAGGAAAATGAGTGATTGATATTGAACGATACTGACTGGATGACACGGGAAACGACTGAATGAAACGCCGGCTGGCAGCTCTTCAGTCGGCACTACCCAGGTAGGCAGCCCGTTGTGTAAACGAGTGTTGATTGTAAAGCGCTTAGAGCTTGGTCTCTAGCCGAGAATAGGCGCTATATAAGTATTCATTATTATTATTATTATTAACATGCTTAGAACAGTTTCGGTTTCGACTTTTATTCAAGACAGCAGACTGTCACACTCAAACTCTCTGTGATGAATTATGTTGGACAAGACTGTCAGATAAGTAGAAAGAGAAAGCACAAATGAAAATACACACACACATGAGCACACACAAACACACTTTGAAACAATATGTCACGTAGTGAACAACTTATGTGCTTAGTTGTTAGTACAAACATCACTCGACTGTTGAACACACGTAGAACATAATGTGGAGAACATGCTGATTTCATCATCTCCAATTTCTTGGATGTCCTCTTAAGCAACTACTGGAATACAAAATGAAAGGCAAATTCACTTTCCCTGACAACTGTTCCCTTGAAACTATTTTCCTTATTGACTTTTACTTATCTCTTTTACTTCATATATAGCTTTTAATATGAAAGTGATAAAGAAAATGACAGGACAAAAAACAACAACACACAAACGAAGGAAAACCAAGAGTATAGAATCCTTCCCCACCCTACCCCAGCACTTTCCAACACAAACAAAAACAACGAGAACGGCTCCTTAAAATACAAAACAGATAATAAATACACGTACGCACACATCCAATGAAAGCAAATCTTTTTCTCTGAAAGAATGGTGTACAATGTAAAAGCTGATGAAATTTTGAAGAATGTTCTGACGGATTTCCGAATACATTTGAAATAAATGTTAACCCAATAGGGTAACAATCTATTGTGTACCCCCCTCACCCTCTACCACTTAAATGTGGAAATGTTCATTCCCCCATCACTCCCCTCTTCTCCCCAAAACCAACTCTTTCTTTTCTTTTTTCAGTTCCAATTTCCTGATTCTCCCTTTCTCTTCCATAACAACATCCAACTTTGAGTAAATCCTTCATCTCAAAAGTTTTGATATAAAAAAGACACAAAAAAACATGAACTTAAAAGTTGATTTAAAATGATCAGGACAAAAAAAAAGAAGAAGAAAAAGTGTTCATCCAACAAGGATCATCTGAGATGTTAATTTTCATGCACAACCTTATGAAGCTCTCCACCTGGCCTTCCAAAAAGCAACCCCAACAGACTGCTTACACACAATCTGCAATGGCACTCACATCGCACAATTTACTGAACAAATCTAGAGATTATATGGCTCTGGGGTACAATCCAGGGGTACGTGAGTACAAAAGTAAACCCATTCAGATTCCTTGTGATCATCTTACACAATGCCTTGTGATCATCTTACACAGTTCCTTGTGATCATCTTACACAATTCCTTGTGATCATCTTACACAATTCCTTGTGATCATCTTACACAACTGCTTGTGATCATCTTACACAATGCCTTGTGATCATCTTACACAATGCCTTGTGATCATCTTACACAATGCCTTGTGATCATCTTACACAATGCCTTGTGATCATCTTACACAATGCCTTGTGATCACCTTACACAATGCCTTGTGATCATCTTACACAATGCCTTGTGATCATCTTACACATGCCTTGTGATCATCTTACACAATGCCTTGTGATCACCTTACACAATGCCTTGTGATCATCTTACACAATGCCTTGTGATCATCTTACGCAGTGCCTTGTGATCATCTTACACAGTGCCTTGTGATCACCTTACACAATGCCTTGTGATCACCTTACACAGTGCCTTGTGATCATCTTACACAATGCCTTGTGATCATCTTACACAATGCCTTGTGATCACCTTACACAGTGCCTTGTGATCACCTTACACAATGCCTTGTGATCATCTTACACAATGCCTTGTGATCACCTTACACAATGCCTTGTGATCACCTTACACAGTGCCTTGTGATCACCTTACACAATGCCTTGTGATCACCTTACACAATGCCTTGTGATCACCTTACACAGTGCCTTGTGATCACCTTACACAGTGCCTTGTGATCATCTTACACAGTGCCTTGTTATCACCTTACACAATTCCTTGTGATCATCTTTTCACAATGCCTTGTGATCACCTTACACAATGCCTTGTGATCACCTTACACAGTGCCTTGTGATCATCTTACACAATGCCTTGTGATCATCTTACACAATGCCTTGTGATCACCTTACACAGTGCCTTGTGATCATCTTACACAGTGCCTTGTGATCACCTTACACAGTGCCTTGTGATCATCTTACACAGTGCCTTGTTATCACCTTACACAATTCCTTGTGATCATCTTACACAATGCCTTGTGATCACCTTACACAATGCCTTGTGATCACCTTACACAATGCCTTGTGATCATCTTACACAATTCCTTGTGATCATCTTACACAATGCCTTGTGATCACCTTACACAATGCCTTGTGATCATCTTACACAATGCCTTGTGATCGTCTAAAAATATGCTTGTTCCTATTCAAACCACCCCAGCAGGTTCAGTTGAGTGAAGCCTTTCTATTCAAACCACCCAGCAGGTTCAGTTGAGTGAAGCCTTTCTATTCAAACCACCCCAGCAGGTTCAGTTGAGTGAAGCCTTTCTATTCAAACAACCCAGCAGGTTCAGTTGCGTGAAGCCTTTCTATTCAAACCACCCAGCAGGTTCAGTTGAGTGAAGCCTTTCTATTCAAACCACCCCAGCAGGTTCAGTTGAGTGAAGCCTTTCTATTCAAACAACCCCAGCAGGTTCAGTTGCGTGAAGCCTTTCTATTCAAACAACCCCAGCAGGTTCAGTTTGAGTGAAGCCTTTCTATTCAAACCACCCCAGCAGGTTCAGTTGAGTGAAGCCTTTCTATTCAAACAACCCCAGCAGGTTCAGTTGAGTGAAGCCTTGCTATTCAAACAACCCCAGCAGGTTCAGTTGAGTGATTCCAAGCCTTTCTATTCAAACCACCCCAGCAGGTTCAGTTGAGTGAAGCCTTTCTATTCAAACAACCCCAGCAGGTTCAGTTGAGTGAAGCCTTTCCGCCCTATGGTTCATTTTGTTATCCCAGCCATGGGGAACAGTCTAAACCTACAAATTGTCAATACTTCTTTCAGGGTTAAGTCTCAAAAAGGGACACATACTTTACCAAATTTTCATTAACTTTTAAAACTTACTGGACTAAATTTACAAACCTCATATATGAACTGAAAACGACTCATAATTCATATTAAACACAAATACTTGTGTACAACCAAACCTTTATTTAAGAGTACAGCCTACACGATTCCATAAATAACAGCTAAATTCAATCATTATGATACTACAATTGGTAGAGTCCAATTTCCAAAGTATTTCCAAATAACTCAAAAGTTCCGTTAGTCTTTGAACCTATCATGGAAATTGAATTAAACAATAATCACAAAACTCTTTTTTTTTCTTCCTTGGAGGGATGCAACATCAAATGTACAAAATTTCACAAACCCAAGTCAGTTTTACAGACTTTTAAGGCCTTAAAAAGAGCACCTCAGTTTATCCAATCTTTTCAAACCTTTGTGGACTGTACGAGCCCTGTTATAATGAAACTAATGTAATGAGTTGCCAGTATGTTCAATATTTAATGTGGAGATCTGGAAGCACATGCTGTTTAAGTGCATGTATTTCCATATGTCGACTAATATGTGTGTAGACCTCATTGTGGTTTCTTAACTCTTCAATAAAGAGAAAAACTGATTTAGCCGAGCAAAAGCTGAACAGTATAAACAGACTAAGGGAGATCACTCTGACGCCTATCCATACTTGAGGTGAAGATATCTCCCCACTCTCCCAATTCCTTTCTTTTGGGGATCCTGTTTGGAGACATTCTAGGCTGTGTTGGGATAAAGCATTTATTTGGACTGGTAGGTATGAGAAAAAAAATTAACTTGTGCATCTGAAAAAAGTCCAACACTCTGTGTGTGAGCTGAACTATGGGAATACACAGATATACACCAAACACCTTTCTGAAGATAGAATAAAGATCTTCACACTTACAGAAAAAAAAAACCAACAAAAAACAAAAGTAAAAACCAACAAAAAACAAAAGTTATGAGCCCATATACCCTTGTGAAATTCAAAAGTCTGTGGAAGCTACAGTAGCTTCCACAGACGGAAGAAAATAAAAACTCAATACTGAACTACAGAATACTGCACTAAATTATATCATTTTATATTGCACTGTACTGTATGATTTTCTACTCATAACTGACTTCAGTGTGCAACATTTATTCAGAACTCCCTATTAAAAATGTGGCTTTAGAACAGCTGTTTTCTTTTCCCTTCTTTTCTGTCTGCATGTGGTCTGCTTTACCTTACAAAGCAGACTTTCTTCAGAATTTCCCCTGGAACAACTTTGACTGCCATTGGGTCTCTAACATGAACAATGAGCTTCTTTCACATGAGACCTCTGTTTATCCTCTCATCCAAAAGACTAGGACTAAGACCATCTCCTAATATCTAATAGAAACATGGACAGAAACATCCATCCTGTATAAAAGCATGAACCTGGAACTGTCTTGATTCCAGGGCAAGTGTTTACTATTAAGCCACCATTCCAGACCTGAACTGTTCATTGTCAGTAAGTATTCCAGATTCCAGTTCAGCATCTATTATCAACTAGATATTAGTGGGTGGTGTCCCACTTGCACTGGGTCAAAACAGGTGCTACTGAAGACAACCAAAGAGACCAGGCTGCAGTGCAGGTCTCCTCTGGTGAGGTGGCTCACCACAAGTTGATAATGAATGCTCCCTGCGGGCTGTGGTGCTTGGGGCTGTGTTGGGATAGGTTTGTACAGAATTACTGATACAAAACTCCCCAATGTTCCCCAACATCAATCTTGCTGCAACTGAAAATGGTGAAAGATACTGCAACAACAAACAGCCTTTCCAGTGAATGCATCCCTCAAATTGTGATACTGATATGGTCTTAGTCTTAAAACAAAGCCTTTCTAGTCCTGATCATGACCACGTAGACTTGTGTTGTGCCTTTTCCGCCATTTGTTATTCTTGTTATGCCATATGTATAACTTCCCTGACTTAACAAATTTCACATATCAATGTGAGCGCACCACTAAAATCTTATTTTTCCTGACTTTCAGGTGACTTGGAGAAGCTCCTGTGTTTACCCTGACTTTTCCAGTTCTCCCTGACCCAGCACTGACCCTGGACAGGGCCATATTGGGTGTGGCTGAGTTTAAACGAGCTGGAATGAGCAGAGTGGGAGCAACGCCACTTGGGTAGGGAGGGTGGGAGGTGGGGTACATGGAAGAAAAGGCAGCAGAAGGGGGGAAAAAAAAGAGAGAATTTCAGAGTTATGTTACCTAGATGACCTTCTAACAGTCAATACAAAGTTCTCGGTCTCATCCTCACCCTCTGAAGCCCTTATATAACAATTACAAACATACAACAGAACAACAAGCTACGGATTAGCTGTAACTGTGGTGGCAAAGCATCTTCACTCCGGCTGACAAAACACAGAAAAATACTTCAACTGTGACATGAAAAACAAAGTGTAAACAGTTACTGGAAAAAAAAAAAAAAAGACAGGAAAACTGCCAGCACATCCAATATACGTGCAGCATGGCGGCATGCCTAGTTACCTGTGCTGGAGGCATAATCTACACAGAATGGAAGAATGAATCACTTGACGTATGTTCACAAAGCCTCATTGTTACACAAAAACAAACAGAAAATAACGACAACAAAGTATTCAAGTTGCCAAAGTGCTTGCACATTCAGCATACTATCCCACTACTACCGATAAAAAGAGGCACAGAGATGGAAAGGGGACTGGGGGGGGGGGGGGGGTAGGAGGAGGAGAGAGGAACATAACACAGACCCATCGGCTTAAAAACCAATCCACAGCGGTTAATTATGTCAGATTTGAGGAGTAAAGTCACAGATCCTTATATTTAACCAATATCAATTGGGACAGGTGGAGTCTCTTATACTGAGAATTATATAACACACAAACCACCTGTTACAAATTAACAGCAATATCAGTTATCCTAATAATAGAAGTTAAAAAAAAATACCCTCTAGTATAAGAGTCCAAATTTAAACAGTGTGTTCTCTGGGCTCTAACCCTCAAGCCTAACACAGAGTCATTGCTGGAAGAGACTGACAGAAGACAAGCCAGAGAAGGACGGCCCCACCAGTGAGATAGCCGGCAATGTTGGTGTCGGAGATGAAGAGGTCATGACGCTGGTCTTTGTACTCCTTCCACACTGGAGACTTGTCCAGAATCTGGCCACCTGTTTACAACATCCCTGCCATCTTATCACCTCTTACATTACAGATGTGTGCAAATGTCTGTCATCCCCCCCCCCCCCCCCAAAAAAAAAAATCAAAATTAATTGAAAAAAAAAAAGAGAATAACTGTATGGTTTAACAATGAATACTACAGCAAGAGCAATAGTCATACTAAAAATAAAAGTTGAGGTCATTGTCAGAAGCTAATAAAGAGAATATTCATCAAGGCAAAAGCAATCAATCAAGCAAACAAACAAAATAAAACGTACTTTTTCCAGCTTTCTGTTTGATAGTCTGTAGTTATCAAAGCTTTGCACAACCATCTGCCTTCTTGTTGGAAAAAGGAAAAAGATTTTGACACTTGAGGGTAGAAACATATGTAATACGTTAAGAAAAAAAAAGGTATAAAAAGTGCAGTAAAGCAAAGAGAAAAAAGAGGAATTCCACTCATGAAACAAGTCCCTATGCAGCCTCCAGTCATCTATGTCAAAATGGAACTTGACGGCTTCGGCCATCATATAAAGTCCATCAGCTGGTTGGTAATGACCCTTTCTTTTTTTTAAGTAAAGGAGACATACAGACATCCTTAAAAATGAGAGGAGTCTTAATTGCGAGATAATTTTGAATGGTGAATGAAAAAGTTCCAGAGAGAAAAAAAATCCTTAAAATGAGGGAGCCATAATTGAGAAGGCGTTCAGCAGGAGGTTTCATTACACCCTTGGCATTATTGTGGAATGCCTGTCATAAAACTCTCTGTACCAATTATGATCCCAGCCTGACACCAATGGCAAGAAGTGCAATACCGAGACTCATCTCACAGTGAAGAGGCACAGAGCACAAAGAGTTTCGATTCCTCCTGACCTGTTCCCCAAACTGCAGGCTGCGCTGCATGGCCTTGAGAGCTTTGACGATCTGGGCTTTGGTGGCCGAGGGACTCTCCACCGCCTCCAACCCACCTCCAACAGTCGCAGCAAGAATGGAACCAGGTCAGCTTTCAGTGCCTGTTTTACACACACACACACATACTGTGGTTAATCACTATACACACACACACATGCAGAGGGTTAAATACTGTAGTGTCATAGTTGTCGGTTTCATTCATGTCAGCATCTGTCTCTTTAAACCTTTTAACCACCGATCCAACGATCCAACTGTATAAACCATTTCTACTCAACTACCAATCCGTCATATCCACTCATTAACAGTGACTGTATCTTTCGTTTCCAAACTGGTTATAAGGGAAGTCTTTAGCATTAAGGTGTGGCATTTTGAGCAATCTGCTTCAGCTCTGGTGACCACATTTGCTATGTGCACTGATTTGAGTCAAACATGTCATATATTGTGGTTTTTTTTTTATCAGGTGTCGTAAATGACAGAGTTAGGCAACAGTCTATCAACCATCTTTGTGAACAAAGAAGTGTTCCTGAACCAATAACACCCATGCAGAAAGCAATGCAGACTGTACAAAGAAGTTTGAAATCACTTCAACATTAACTGGCAGTGTGCCTGATAACCAAGAAGTGGGGAATCAGTGTATAAATAAGCATGAACTGATTCAGGACTTTCATACATTTCAAGGTGAGCGACCGAAGTGGTCATTTATAAATATAAACATCACATAGACAGACACTCATCAAACTACATCCATTACTAGATTTTTATTTTTTTTAAAACGGTGTGATTTGGATTTCCACTACTTTTGCGTGCATGCATGTGTGTGTGCGCGCGTGTGTGTAAATTAGTTTGGCACTTCAGAAAATCAGTTTGGTAACTGCAAATACATTAGCTTTAAAAAAAAAAAACCATGGAATTAAAAAGTTTAATGAAATTTTTTAAAAAGCAAAAAACAACACAAAACCCCAGCAGCACAACTAAAACATGCATACTCACATTCACACACATACACCACACACACAAATACACACACACATACACACACACTCTCTCTCTTCAATATGAGGAACAAAGACGGCATCCTGCAACCTGTTGAACTAGATCCTCCTCCCCCTTGTCGAACATCTTGGCCAGCATTTCAGCAGCCAGAGCAATCATGTCACGACGTGCCTTCATCCCCATCTTCAGAGGACCAATACAGTCAAATGTGGCCATGCTTCGCACACATTGCTGAAACCATGTAAACCTTTCATCATACACATACAAACACAAAACAAGGATTATCAATGTTTTCTATGTCAAATGTAACACAAAATTGGTTTACTAGCAAAGAGAAGTTGGATGTATAGACAAAACGCTTTGGAAAGGACCCATCTTATAAACTTTATCCGAAGCTTTCTTACAAATAAGGTCATACAAAAGTTCTTCACCTCTGCATGAAGCATTAATCTAAAATACAAAATGAATATACAGTAAACCTTTTTTCTATCCGGCATTGCAAATACAGAATTCTAAATTTCATCCAGAATGCAACACCATTTTCAATCAAAAACTGTCTTATGGCAACACCCATTTTCTTATGTTGCACATGTATCTGTACAGGAACATACAAATGATTTGAGAGATAGGAATGCTTGGATTAAAAATTAAAACACCCCCAGTAATGGTACCCATGGACGAACGTAAGCCACAACAGAGCAAGTAAAGAAGGCAAGCACACAAGCAATCTCTACAAAAAACAGAAGTATAGGCGAGACATAGCAAAAACATGTCCTTGTTAGGCAGGAGGCCGAGGTTGAATAAGGAACAGGAAGTTTACACCGGTTTCTTCCCTGGCGGAAGTAGTGTGGACGTCACGTGATGGTCTTATTACTGCATTAGCCACAAAAAATCTCGGCCTGCAGAGCTAACTAACTGCCGTGGAATGCTATGGTCTGACATGGTAAGTATACTAGCCAAACAGGGAGTATAATACAAACTCCCCATTTTTATTTCAGCTCAGCTGACTGACTACACTGGATCTTTTTGCTTACAGAAGACCAGAGCAGTGCACGGGATAGAGAACCTGCTCAATGCTCCATTTGCAGCATTTTTTTTTTTTTGCTGTCCCAACCTCTACGCCACCTCAGAGGCAGTGCACCCACGCCGCTCATTCTGACACCCCGTCCACAGCCACAGCCCGGTCGGCCCCGCCGCAGCCCCAGCACCGGCAATCCACAGGGAGCAGTCAATGTCAAGTCGTCAAGAGGCAACCCACCGGAGGAGACACTGCACTGCTGCCGAGTCACTTCGGTGATGTTCAATGGCGCCTGTTCTGATCTAACATATGCAGGACACCACCTTCTAAGCCCCTACTGACGACAATAATTGCTTAGTTGCGGAACCGGCGTGAGTGAGGTCTCCCTCCGGAGGGCACCACCACGTCTGTCCAACAACAGCCTCCACGGACCCACTGATACCGGTGACCCGACGGAACCAAACGAAGGCCACAGACGTGGAGAGGACATCGAAATTGAGGTCACCATGAGAGCAGGGCATGAAGGGCCACAGAATCTGAGACATTTTTTTTTAATGCTGATCGATGAGAATGAGGATTATTGAGATGATGCTATGGATTTCCATTTCAGTCTGAGACTACATGACAGGGCTGTACTCTACGCTTCCTTTCATAATATATCCCGGCGTCAACCAGGCCGAGAGATACAGGCACCTGCAGTGTTGGTCAGGAAATTTGAGCAACACTCTCAGAAACGCATCCATTAAGTGGACGAAACTTGACTGTGTGGTCCCAGTCTTCCCAATGAGTCCGCAGCAAACTCAACTTTGGGTAGGAGCCGGTCGGGGCAGAAAAATCCACATGACTCAGATGGGATTTGAACCCACGACCTCCCAGCCGGAGTCCACGACGCTAACCACTTCGCCACAGTGGTTGGTTTGTAGCATTCTTCGCAAGCTGATTAATTTCATTGCCTCAAATGTAAGGGAACCAACAACAAAAAATGTTGAAATCATCAGATTTTACAGAGTTGCAACAAGCAAACAATGATTAAAAAGCAACATACCATAAAAACAATCACCGGTATTGGCAGCTAAACTACCAAGATCCCAATGGTGGATAAAACTTGGTTATGCTGAGAGCTCCAGGTGTTTCACTCTATATATCTGTTCCAGATATATATGTACAGAAAAAAGTGCAAAAATCATGAAAAAGATTATAATGCAACAGACAATATATATATATATATATATAAATAAAAATATGCCATTAAGGCACATGTGTGCTCACTCACTGGAGGAGAACTGGTGGGCCACTTGAATGGCTGCCTTGGGTATGGCATTATTCTGGGCAGACATGGCACTGAACACTGGTTCATATAACCCAGCTGAGGAAGGTGATCCAGCAGCGACTGTTGGGTGGAGCACAAACACACCAGGGCCGTCGTCACTGTTTCCAGTGTCTCCCCCTGAAAAAAAAAAATTAAAGCACTGTTGTTCCACAGAGGCTTAGACAATTTCACAGTGCTACCCTGGAAAAACAAACAGCAGCACTGTTCACAGTCTTACGTCCAAAATTATATGAAACTGTGCCCTTGTTTCAGTGTGTCAGACTTCTTGCTCTGGAAACAACATACTTTCATTACCGCCATCAAAGAGGTTATGGTTTCACCTGCATTTGTTGGTCTGTCTGTCTGACAGCAAATTTATGCAAAAACCACAACATAATTTGACGGACGGATGGAATGTGGGCCCAGGACAATCCTATCAGATTTTGGTGCTAATCTGTGCACTGGATCTAGACTAAAGAAGACCCTGGATCCATTGAGCAAGATGTCATAAAAACTACAGAACTGATTTTCATGTGACTTTGTGGAACCATGGAATGCAGCCCAAGAATGGACCCGTCCAGTTCTGATGCAGATGCGCATCGAAGAGCATTCAAGACAATGAAAACGAAGAACATACAATCACTTGTCTCCTCAAACTGGGGGGGGGGGGGGGGGGGGTGTGTAAAATGGATGTGGAATGAAAATGAGGCTGTTGGTTAAAAGTTTTCAGCGAGATGGCCACCTCCAGGACTCACATCAGGGTTGGACGGCTGGTGATCTGGACCCACTTCTCCAGGAGCTCTGTGAGGAAGTCTTTGGGTCGGCGTAGCACCCAGCCGGGGTTGGCGATGAACAGGCGCAGGAAGACACCGCCCACCACCAGCTCTCCTTGCACGTCACCATACACCACAGAAAAGTCGTCCTTGAAAGACCACTTGGCTTCCGTGTTCTCACGCTGAAGCTGGAAGTGACTGTAGCAGTCAAAGTGCGCACACGCACGCACACTCACACACACACACACACATGCACGCGCACACACACACGCACGCACACACACACACGCGTACAGGCACATGCGCGCGCGCACACACACACTCTCTCTTTAATTTGAGATGAAAAACAAATCAATAGCAAAGAACATGATTGATTAAAGAGGGAAAGCAGATAACGAAAGAAACATAATGATCAGCAGTTGTCACTGGGATAGAATGGTGATTTTAAATTGACATAATGAGGTCATAAGTTCAAACCCTGTCAAAACACAGCCCTTTCGTTATTACTATTGTTATTTCTGTCTTTCTTAGCCCTGCCAACAACCCAGAATTCCTTCATTATAATGATCATTACTATTGCCCAGCCAACCACAAGGCTGTCACCATCTCAACAGGAAAGAGTTCACGGCTGTTGATTTTCCTCCCCTTCCCTCCCCATCTGCACTCAAAATAAAAACAAACAAACAAAAAACAGCAGCAGCGGAAGCACAGACATACAAAGTCCACATCAATCTCAAACACATCAATTCTAACGCTGAAATCCTTCAATGGGATAAAACTTGTTGGGCTGTAGTGAGTGTGCCAATTTTTCTTTTTTCTTTTTCTAGATCAGATTTTAGGAAAAAATGCAACTACAAATTAACAATAAAGAAAAAGCATACAGCAGATGAAATAAAAACTAGCATGTCATAAATTTCAACAAGAAAGATTTCTTCCCTTAGTGTTGTTGAACAAAGGTAAGTAAAATGGACGACAGCAGCAAAAAAAAAAAAAAGGAAAAAAAGGATGACACTAAAGAAAATTTTAAACAGTAAAACAACAACAACAACAACAAAAGCTGAGTTAGGAGAGTCCCTGAAAAGAGGAAATTACTAGCACAAAATTTCCACAAGGCTGGGATACAACTTATCATGATATACCCTGTGGAATTCCCATGGTACAGGGGAGAGAAAAGTGGAAATTACTAGCACAAAATTTCCACAAGGCTGGGGATACAACTTATCATGATATACCCTGTGGAATTCCCATGGTACAGGGGAGAGAAAAGTGGAAATTACCAGCACAAAATTCCACAAGGCTGGGATACAACTTATCATGATATACCCTGTGGAATTCCCATGGTACAGGGGAGAGAAAAGTGGAAATTACTAGCACAAAATTTCCACAAGGCTGGGGGATACAACTTATCATGATATACCCTGTGGAATTCCCATGGTACAGGGGAGAGAAAAGTGGAAAGTACTAGCACAAAATTTCCACAAGGCTGGGGATACAACTTATCATGATATACCCTGTGGAATTCCCATGGTACAGGGGAGAGAAAAGTGGAAATTACCAGCACAAAATTTCCACAAGGCTGGGATACAACTTATCACGATATACCCTGTGGAATTCCCATGGTACAGGGGAGAGAAAAGTGGAAATTACTAGCACAAAATTTCCACAAGGCTGGGGGATACAACTTATCATGATATACCCTGTGGAATTCCCATGGTACAGGGGAGAGAAAAGTGGAAAGTACTAGCACAAAATTTCCACAAGGCTGGGATACAACTTATCATGATATACCCTGTGGAATTCCCATGGTACAGGGGAGAGAAAAGTGGAAATTACCAGCACAAAATTTCCACAAGGCTGGGATACAACTTATCATGATATACCCTGTGGAATTCCCATGGTACAGGGGAGAGAAAAGTGGAAATTACCAGCACAAAATTTCCACAAGGCTGGGATACAACTTATCATGATATACCCTGTGGAATTCCCATGGTACAGGGGAGAGAAAAGTGGAAATTACTAGCACAAAATTTCCACAAGGCTGGGATACAACTTATCATGATATACCCTGTGGAATTCCCATGGTACAGGGGAGAGAAAAGTGGAAATTACCAGCACAAAATTTCCACAAGGCTGGGATACAACTTATCATGATATACCCTGTGGAATTCCCATGGTACAGGGGAGAGAAAAGTGGAAATTACCAGCACAAAATTTCCACAAGGCTGGGATACAACTTATCATGATATACCCTGTGGAATTCCCATGGTATAGGGGAGAGAAAAGTAGAAATTACTAGTACAAAATTTCCACAAGGCTGGGATACAACTTATCATGATATACCCTGTGGAATTCCCATGGTATAGGGGAGAGAAAAGTGGAAATTACTAGTACAAAATTTCCACAAGGCTGGGATACAACTTATCATGATATACCCTGTGGAATTCCCATGGTACAGGGGAGAGAAAAGTAGAAATTACTAGTACAAAATTTCCACAAGGCTGGGATACAACTTATCATGATATACCCTGTGGAATTCCCATGGTACAGGGGAGAGAAAAGTAGAAATTACTAGTACAAAATTCCACAAGGCTGGGATACAACTTATCATGATATACCCTGTGGAATTCCCATGGTACAGGGGAGAGAAAAGTGGAAATTACCAGCACAAAATTTCCACAAGGCTGGGATACAACTTATCATGATATACCCTGTGGAATTCCCATGGTACAGGGGAGAGAAAAGTGGAAATTACTAGCACAAAATTTCCACAAGGCTGGGATACAACTTATCATGATATACCCTGTGGAATTCCCATGGTACAGGGGAGAGAAAAGTGGAAATTACCAGCACAAAATTTCCACAAGGCTGGGATACAACTTATCATGATATACCCTGTGGAATTCCCATGGTACAGGGAAGAGAAAAGTGGAAATTACTAGCACAAAATTTCCACAAGGCTGGGATACAACTTATCATGATATACCCTGTGGAATTCCCATGGTACAGGGGAGAGAAAAGTGGAAATTACTAGCACAAAATTTCCACAAGGCTGGGATACAACTTATCATGATATACCCTGTGGAATTCCCCTGGTACAGGGAGAGAAAAGTGGAAATTACTAGCACAAAATTTCCACAAGGCTGGGATACAACTTATCATGATATACCCTGTGGAATTCCCATGGTACAGGGGAGAGAAAAGTGGAAATTACCAGCACAAAATTTCCACAAGGCTGGGATACAACTTATCATGATATACCCTGTGGAATTCCCATGGTACAGGGGAGAGAAAAGTGGAAATTACTAGCACAAAATTTCCACAAGGCTGGGATACAACTTATCATGATATACCCTGTGGAATTCCCATGGTACAGGGGAGAGAAAAGTGGGTGGTGGAAAGGGGGACACGGTGGGGAATATAACGATTCTCTAGAACAGATAAGATTGATAAACCACAAAGGTAGAAAAGCAATGGCCGACAGTAAAGAGTATGATAATTCTTTTTATGCAGAGTAAAAGAAAGTCCCAGAGAACTGGAAAAATTACCACAAAGCAGGATACAAAGGATGACTCAAAATACAGTCAGATGAGTGAACTGGAATGCATACCTTTTCCTTAACTTTTTCACAGTATCACAGACTTTCTCTCTGGCTTCATCATTCCAAATCAGTTCTGGATTCTCATGGGAACCTGAAAAAATAAGATGCACAATACTTAACAAAAAGAAAACTACCACATAAGTTGGGGTTGAGGTTGGGGATGGAGACAATAATGAGGACACAGAAATTTTGTCTTCTTCCTTCTGAAAATAATCAAAGAGGGTTAAAAAAAAGATTACAAAATGACTCCTGAAAACATGCAGGCAATTCCATCAAAGAAGGCAAACAAAACAATTAAAAAATGACATCTGAAAATAAGTAGGCATTTTAAAGTCTGTTGCCTGAATCAAACCAACTTTGAGAGAGAGAGAGAGAGAGAGAGAGAGAGAGAGAGAGAGAGAGAGAGAGAGAGAGCGAGAAAGAGCGAGAGAGAGAGACTCAAGACTCAAATGATTTATTCATAAAGGCCATAGCCCCTTAGAATGGGGATATACATTGTGATTCATGTCGCTAATTGATATTGGCATTCTTTACATTATACACATATTTTGCGTCAATGTTTTACACAAATAAATGGCTAAATGAGACACACACACACAGAAAGAGAGAAAGACAGAGAGATTGTATGTATGTGTTTATGTGCAGGTATGCTGAGGACAGAAGACAGAGGAGGGTTGCATGGAGGAATGCGACAGACTGTGTCCACAGCTGTACACCAGCACTGACCCTCAAACATATGGACGGTGGCCTCAGCAGAGTCCCTCATGGCATCCATGAAGATGGCGGGCAGGAACTTGGTGAGGATGATGCGCACTTTGGGCCCCACCAGTTTGTCGGCCAACATCTTGGCCAGCAGCTCGGCCGTCTTCTCCCGCACCCCAGGGTTGGTGGCATTACAGAACAGGTCCAACAGGTAGATCAGAGCCCCTGCAACATAGTCATGCCACACCACACCTGTGAACCGATGGGGACGTACACAAATCAAGGCAGCTGTCATTACTAGTGACTTAAAATTGTCATACATGGACCTGCTGGAAAATTGTCACACTTGAAACCGCTAAATACATATAAACTGTAATGTTTCTTTCCTCCCCCCCCCCCCCCCCCCCCCCCCAAAAAAAACACCAAAACAACCAACCAAAAGACCCTCACATAGTGACCATCACCTATACCTTCTTTTAAGTATCAGCACACCGCCAAGAAAGCTATGACAGTCAATGTCACATGTATTGAGATGAGAAGCTGTTGCCATAACTTTAATATCAGCTACATGATTACATGCACAAATAAATATGATTAAGGACATGTACAAAAACATATCTGTGAAACCTGAAATGGTGAACTGGTTATGAAGAAATGGACTGATTTATTGAGGAATATGCAAGTTTTGGTGTATGTTTCATTTCCACTGTCATACAATCTAAATTTTCAAAGCAATTTTGTGAAAATTGAATAATAAATACACAATACTCTCAACCCTCTTTCTTCACCAGCTCCCACTCCACAAACACACTCATATATAAACAAGGAACTGACAAACCTTTAACAAGAGCCTCCTTAACGATCTTGGTGTTGGACATCAAAGCAAAGAGTGTCTCCAGGGTCAGCAGTTGGCCTGTCAAACACACACACACAAACACAACACACACACACACACCACACACCAACCACACACACACACACAACACACACACCAACACACAACACACACACACACACACAACAACACACACACACACACACACACACACACTCACACACACATACACATGCACACACACACACACACACACACACACACACACACCGCACACACACACCGCACACACACACATCCAGACCATATTCAAATCACACAGAAGAAATCATCGTCTGCTGCTGCTCATTATGGATTACCCATCCTCCATCTAGTAACGATCACTAACTAACTGTTCTACTCAGTAGTGACCTCAACCAACTATCTGACCACTCTCTTGTATACCACAATTCAACTACATGAATTTAAAAAACAATTCAACTGAAATGAAAAACATCTTAAGTATAAACAGTAAAACACTGAAACTGATGGAACATTTGATTGATACTCTGTTACTTGATGCTAAACTTTTCATATTTTAGGGATTTAAATCGCCTGATGATGAGATCCCCATTACACCCCCCCCCCCCCCCCCTCTCAGCCCTTTACAATTTAGCAGTCTAATTACCTTTCAACATTTAGAATAACCTGATTGTTCACATCCTAATGAGGGAACATAAAATCAGACAAATGATGCGGGTTTTAAATTAGATGCATCTAATCTGCATCATCTAATCAAACCACCTGTTGATAAATCTTTCTAATTTTGCTCTGTCCCCTCCCCCAGCCCCTTCTTTCTTCACCCACACCTACTAGCATGCATCCTCTCTATGCAGATACACACTTCTTGGTTTCTTCACATTTAATGCATGATCTGTGTTGGTCAGGGTGGTTACAGAAGTGCACAGGGGAGTGAAGGGTAGCAAGCAGGTAGGAGACAATACAAGGCACCAGGTAAGGGGTAAGGTAATGTGTTATGATGTTTTCTTCTTTGTTTATTTCAAAGACAACAACAGAACCATGCTGGCCATGTCCTTACAAATGCTCAGCTTACAGGCAAGGTTATCAACACAGTGGGAGAACAATGCAGCAAATTTATGGCCGTGACTATTCCAGTCACTAACAGAACAATACATGACACAACATCATTTGAAATAATTCGCAAATGATGAGCTTTGCCAAACTATGAAGTCAAGCTTGCAGTTTCAAGTAATAAATGATTCATCCGGTGATTTTTTTCTTCAGTATAATCACAACATATGCATTAACACAAATGCTACTTTAAAAATCTTTTCTTGCACGTAAATGTACATGCATGCAATGCTTACGCACACATACACAAAACAACTTTAGGCTAAATTTTTCACAGGTCTTTTCTTTGGGATTTTTCTTCAGAGTTCTTTGTTGAAGCTTAGCTTCTAAGTAAAGGTGTACCCAAAATTAACTGAAGAAAGACAAAAAGATTTTCTCTTCAGGAGAGACCTGTTCATTTACTTTCATGTTCTCTGGGAACAGTTAAGTGCAAGTACACAGTGTAGTAGATCATAAACCCATTCTCTGGGATTTTCCTTTACACATATTAACAAGCGCTAATGGGCATGTGATAAATACGAGCACAAAAACGGCCTTCAAAGCAGTGCTGGGTAGCAGTGCTGGGCCCGTGGTTTTGGACATAAAGACAAAACTGAGAGTATACTCTGGCATTTTTTCCTGAAGCAATAACGAGCATCTTGTCTTGGTTGGATGCTGATAGACTCTGTCTTTGACAAGCACAGCCTATTCCAATCTAACAGGCTTGAACAGTTTTGTCCATATCGCCCCAAGATCAAGTATGCCAAGGCACCAATACAGATACTGTCATCAACCTAGCACAACAGGACTGTTTTTGGCGTTTGTGATTTACTCACGTCATTTCAGAGGAAATGCTTGACTATACCAATTTCTTCACCAAATACTCTTGTGCACGACTGATATCAAGAAGGCTTCATAACCCATCAAACACTGAATGCTTGACTATACCAATTTCTTCACCAAGTACTCTTGTGCAAGACTGATATCATAAAGTCTTCAAAACCCATCAAATACTGAAATGCACGACAGGCGCTTTATCATGTTTATCTGCTGACACTAACAATAATTATGTTCAGACACAACCGGGTCCGAGCACATGATGACCTGACAGTCTGAAAACATGTGGCTCCACCCTGATCCATCATGAGGCTGCCAGGTTCAAACATCACCTTCACACTGAGTGTCCAATCCTAACACCACTCCACTCCTGCACCCGTTCACTGAAAGTTACCCATCTTCTTCACAGTGCTGTCCTGCACTGGTCACTCTGCAATAAACTCCCCGACAGGAACTACTGGACCACTGCTTCCCCTAAATCTTATCCATGGTACATCTTCTGGCATCATGCATCAAATTACCAGTAATTCTTATTAGAAAGATGCCGGAGAGGATGATGGTGTGGGTGGGAGACAGAGAATGAGAGAGGGAGACAGAGAAAAAGAGACAGAGAGAGAGAGAGAGACAGAGAGAGAGAGAGAGGAGGAGAGAGAGAGAGAGAGAGAGAGAGAGAGAGGGAGACAGAGAAAAAGAGAGAGAGACACACAGAGAGAGAGAGAGAGAGAGAGAGAGCGAGAGAGAGAGAGAGAGAGAGAGAGAGAGAGAGAGAGAGAGCGAGAGCGCAGAGTAAATGGAAATGTTGAACAAGCAAGCTCATTCTGGGCAACTAAATTTGGTCAGGCATGTCATGCCAAATTTGCACTTCCATGTTCCAGAGACTAATGCAGCTTAACATGCGAGGCACATAACCATACACTTCTGAGAATGAAAAGGTATCTGATCATCACAGCATCATTCACTAACATTACTTTATGAGGACTTCCATAATGATATGCAAGAAACTATACATTACATGCATTGTGCTCAAGCGCAGCAGCCAATAATAATTATGTGCATGACATATTAACAGCAAATTCAGATCAGTAGGTAATCAAAGTGGATTACAAACAATGGCCTGTTTGAAACAAAATCAGATTACAACTCTGCACAACCAATAGTACTCTAGCAGATGACTTTGGTTCCATACAAGTTCAGACCCTCTTACAGCTGACAAATCTGGATAATCATTATGCACTTAGGATATCTGTCACTATATCCACTATTCTCAGCATGAACAGCAATCAAAGCATTTCAGTTCATGCAATTATATTATGGATAAGGTTGAAGCTAGGAGTCTATCTGATAATGAACAACCAATATCCTATGATGATGAGTATTAGGGAAGAATAGTTGTGGACAGACACTCATACACACCCATGCAGAGAGACAGTGTTCCACCCACTTTAATAAGCATTCCCTGCCCCCTCCTCAAACCTCACTCCTGTTGTTTTCTTACCCCCTGGAAAGAAAAAAGAATATCATGCCCAGACCCAAGACAGCATTGATGAAAGCGTACACTGTGCACAGGGAAGCACAGCGTATCCTGCGCCCATTGTTAACAGTCGTTCTGACACTGCCACGCAATCAAGACCACCCACAAGTCCCGCAAATGTACACAGCAAGACAGACATGCCAGATCCAACAACTACTTCTCACAAGAAATATGGCCAATAGCACAGAGGTTTTGGCTGCTTTTCTACAAAGATAACCATGTCTGATTTTGCTCTTCCTCATACCATTCTCTGCTAACTGATGTGCATGTTTTTTCCTACTGTTTAACCTTCAACGCATGTGTTTTCAGTTCTTCTCATGACCAATCGACAGACATTATGAAAAAGACTTATTGCAGAGTTAAATGCTTTAAAAAGTACTCAAAATTTCCACATAGAAAGATACTGCTCATTGAAATAGCTCTACTACAGAACTGAGACTGTGCATGAGGCAGGCGTGTCTTGCTGAGCCACAAGATATATGGCCACACACAGGGGAACAATGAATAACCAAAGTAAACTTTAAAGGATTAGTGCTTACCTTGGGTGTACGCTGGATTTTATTTACAAGAAAAAAAGAAAGAAGCATAAATGAAACAAATAAAACAGAAACTCAAACACGAACTGACAAAGGAACACTGTGAGCCAACAGTTCAACTGTCGACTCAACAATGCCTGCAAAGAAAAGCAAAGCACAGGAAGAGCGGAAATAAGGAAAAATCAAGTAAAGTAAGAGAGGAAACTACAAACAGCAACATATAAATTTTGCAAAATCAATTTTCCCATCTGAAAACATACACAAATCAAAGAAATCAAAAGAACATTTATGCAAATCAGGTCAAACAAACGTATGCAAACAAGATGGCACTAACAATGATTGCGTCTCTTTCTGAAACATCCTGCAACCAACTTGAAGCCTGAATCTGCACATAATGGGACCAGCAGGCCATTCCAAAAGCCAGGCTCTATTCTATTCTTCTCAATTCTATCCATACACATCCACACAGCTGATTGCTAATTTGCACCATACAGCGAATACTCTTTCCTTTGGCATTACGAGCAAAAACTAACACTTTTGTTTGAAAAGTTACTGCAATATAAAATACATCATTTTAACTTCTACTCAAAATAAATCTGGGTTCAAATGAAAAGGTTTGAATTTTTTACAAAAAAAACTACAACTGTGTCCATTTAATAACTTGAGATTATGACTAAATATGAAGAATGTCATCTATGTGAATCAAATCTTTTGAAAAGTGATGACAAAAGTTCCAAAGCCTTGCAAAGCAGTAGGTCAGGTATGGCAGTCAAACAGGATACAATGCTTAAAGTCCAGTATAGACTTTCATGTAGCAGTAAGAAATCTATCAACAAACAAAAAATAGAATTCAACTGAAAAGGACACAGATGGTCACAGATCAGAGGAACCATTGTTTTCTTATTCCTACAAAGCTTTGAACTGCAAGTGATACATAGCATACATACTTACAATCGCTATCCAGCCTGAGTGTTTTGAACACTACATGAAACATATAAACCACCCTAGATAGCAGTCACTTTGGGATGTCACCTGGATCATCCACTTGTGACATAAAAGCTATATGAAGCACTTTCCACTTTAAATGTATTGAAATGGTTTCATATTTAAAATTGTAAACAAATTTCCACATCTTAGAGAGCGGTGCTTTCATTCTGATTCCTATACACTGTCAAGCATTACCACTAATAATCTCCTAGAAAAGTAATATGCCCAGACATGGACGATAGCCAATGCCAATGTGTTAATCTTTCATCATTAGGTTCTCTGGAAATTTCATACCAGGCAACCAGTAACTGTCTTCCTGACAAAATAAAGCATCATATTATGCAAAATTTCATTACTGCTTTTAGATTTTGAAACAAAAGCATTACTTCACAACAAAGAAACTGTCCTGAATTTACATTTACTTCTGCAGTTCTGGCAACTTGGAAAAAAACAAAAAGAAACACACACACTCCCCCTCTTCCCCAAAAACAACCCCCCCCCCCCCAATAAATTTAAGGTAAAAGTGAAATTATTAAATTTTACTGAATTTACATTTGTAATTCTTACGCAACAAAACTTCTTTTGATGACCTAAACGTGTGTGCTATGTTGGTACAAAACCAGCTTAAAAGATGAGTACTTTACAGAAAGATACAAGTGAAGTTAATACATACTGCAGTGAGAGGAAACAGTCAGTGATAACATAGTCATGTAAGCAACCAATGCTGGGCAACATAGCACTTTTTGCCACACATCTTTCTGAGTGTGTACACCGCAGGCAAAACTCTTCATCACAAGGTTCTTCAAACACACACATACTCACACACACACTCACACACACACAATATATGCACACACACACACAAACACACCACACACACACACCACACACATACAGACACACACAAAGGTAGCACTGTTTTATGGGAATGCAATCCACCTGCAGCAAGAAGCCTAGTTTCACACTTCTTTCTTTTTTTGCAACAGGAAAGTGGTTCACAATACAAACAAAAGTTCCTAAGAAGCTACACAATACAAAATCCAGGGGACGACACCACATTAAAAAAAAAATCAGAAAATGGTGTGTAGAACCAGAAGACACAGAAACACCAATCCTCACAGAAGAAAATTCTGAGCATACTTGTGTAGTGGCACACTGAACACATTCCACACACACAAAATAAATTTCAAGCAGAAAGAAACATTTTGTCTCTTTCTACTTCACTGTCTGTAAAGTCAATCAAAAATGAATAAAATATGAAAATATGTTTGTACCCTGTGTTTAGGTCACTTTTGACATTGCCTTTCTTTAATATTTACTTGCCCAAATCAAAATCTCTGCCAATATTTTTTTTCACCAATGTCAAACTAAAATGAAAGTGTGCATAAAAAAATGTACTTCCACAAAATACAAGGAGAATAAAAATGAGTTTGTTGCTTTCCAATGTGAACAGTTGGCATCTCTGACCATGTACACAGAGACAATCAGTGACTATGAATGACAGGCGCAGACGAAGAGTGAGCGACAGAAGAAGACAGGGAGACAGCTGCTCACATTGCTGAACGCTGTAGAGAGCAAACAGCAGGTAGCCTAGCACTTCCGCTGCCGCTATGTCCTTCACGCACTCTGCGTTCACCGTGACACAGTTCAACACCTGGACACAAATATACATCATGCACGCCGTACACACACACACACACGTAAACACATGTACTGCACTCATCTAAACACGCAAAGAATGATGTTTTTCCTTTTCTCACTTTTTAACAATTCATTTACAAGCAAAATGGGGAGTTTGTGTTATACTCCCTGTTTGGCTAATATACTTACCATGTCAGACCATAGCATAGCATTCAACAGCAGTTAGCCAGCTCTGTCAGGCCGAATTTTATCCGTGGCCAATGCAGTCATAAGACAGTCACGTGACGTCACCCCACTTCCGCCTCCGGAAGAAGCCGGTGTCAACTTCTTCTACCTCATTCAGCGAGGCCTGTGCGCAAGGTAACCCCGAGAACCTTAGCGCTAGAGGGGAAGGTAGGGCATTAGAGTCTGACATGGTAAGTATATTAGCCAAACAGGAGTTAACACACAAACTCCCCATTTTGGCGTCATATACTGTACCATGTCAGACCATAGCAGAATTTAAAGGAATCGGAGGAGGGCGAGCGCCCTAGTGGTTCTTGGGGTTGGCCGTTATGGCTGCATTGGCTGCCACAAAGGAGATCCCTTTAGAACCATCAGCTCTGGTCATGCGGATATCCCTCAACTATAAGTTAATGAAGGGATTTTCTGAACGCCAGTAGGCTGCCTCCAGGAGATGGCGCACGGGGACAGAGTACTGGAGCGCCGTGGTAGTGGCCAGTGCTCTGACCTCGTGGGCCCTGGGTGATTGGACGGGGAGATCCTTGTGCGCCTGAGGGTAGGCAGATCTCACCGTCTTTGAGAGCCACCTAGAGATAGTTCCCGCCGAGATGTCTCTAGTGTTGTTGGGGTTGAGTGAGATGAGGAGTCGCCTCTGGGAGGCGTGCCTGGGGCGCGTGCGCTCCCAGTAGCATCTGAGACACCTAGCAGGGCAAAGGTTAATGTCTCCAGTGTTCTCTCCCTTTCCCAAGATATCCGTCAGGGAGCGGATGACGAAGAGAGAGAGAGGGGGTGCCCGGTTCCTGATTCTTAGCTAAGAACTCAGGAAGGAACTTGAGGGAAACTGAGCCGTCCCTGTGGAAGGCGATATCTCTAGTAAACGACAAGTTGCGAGAGTGTCGGTAATAGTGATAAATTTTCAGTAATTACACTCCCACCAAGAGCCTCACGCGGCAAGACTACTCAGGGTTTAGCGCCAGGCACAACTGAATCAAGTACAGAAACAAAGACACCAGCAATCTTAACACAAAGGCAAGTGTAGGCGAGACAGAGCACAAGACTTATCTTGCTTTGACGGCAGGCCGAAGGTGAATGAGGTAGAAGAAGTTGACACCGGCTTCTTCCGGAGGCGGAAGTGGGGTGACGTCACGTGACTGTCTTATGACTGCATTGGCCACGGATAAAATTCGGCCTGACAGAGCTGGCTAACTGCCGTTGAATGCTATGCTATGGTCTGACATGGTACAGTATATGACGCCAAACAATAACCAAAAGAATTACATCAATATAATAATTAAAAAAACAAACTAAACTATGAAAATAATAGATTCCACACTCCCTATACATGAAAAAGGCAAATCAAGTCAAAAAAATTTCTAACAAATGAAGGGAAAGACATAAACAGTCCTAAAAGTATCACAGTAGTTTCTCCTGGTGACTAACTATTTCACGGACATGGATCTCAATGAAAGTTTTTGATCAATAATTCATAGGGTATCCACTTTTTTAAAACTTAAATCATCTACTCTCACTGACTCCTTGACACTATTGTTCTACGTTATCATCTTCAGAAATGATACAAGCAATAATCATAATACCAGTTAACATACACACACACACACACACACACACACACACACACAAAGTTAAAGGCAGTTTCTCTACTTGTTTCTGTTTAATGCCCATCAAAATGTAATGACTTTTCAGAAATATCTCTACATAAGAAACAAAGTTAAAAGAGCCTTGTTCTTGAAGAGAAAAGCAACACACACGCATCCATACAAAAATTTATGATACAACTTAAGTCATTCACATTTAAGGCAGAAAACCCTTGGCCACATGAAGTATGTCAGTCATTCCACATGAAGTAGCAAAATCAAGTAAACATCCGAAAAGGAGAGAGTTTTGGCAAAGCATTCTCAGATGCTGAGGATGTGATTCATGTTGAAGGATACCCTAGCACTGATCATATGGAAATACTATGGAATCCAAATACTATGGTATGATTTCCCTCCCTGAGAGACAAGACAGTTGAGAGAGACGCCGTGAAGATACAGCACAGAGGCACAGTGAAGACAGAAGACACAGTGGAGAGACACACTGTAGACATTAGATGTAATGATCATGATGACAGATCCACAGAAGCGACAAATGTGTCTACCTCCAGAGTAAACTGCTGCATGCGACCACAGTTCTCCAGGCGGAGCAGGGCAAACAACAGCTTGAAGTGTCCGATGCACTGTATCTCCACACCTAAACATCAGTCACAGGCTAACCCTTAATGCCATGCATGCAATCACTGAATTGTGTTAACAATGAAAAAACAATTTCAAGTTATATGTTCTTAATGAGCACTTGACCAAGGTTCAGGGAACTTGTTAAAGATTATTGTATTGTCTTGTTCAAATCTGTCTGCTTATGAGTGTGTGCACATATAATTATGTGCAAATGCTTGCACATATATATGTGTGTGTGTGTGTGTGTGTGTGTGTGTGTGTGTGTGTGTGTGTGTGTGTGTGTGTGTGTGTATGTGTGTGTGTGTGGTGTGTGTGTGTGTGTGTGTGTGTACACAACAGGCACTAAACACACACACACATGAAAAAAACTTAAGCAGACACATAAATTCACATTTGCAGGGCTCATTAAATCACTCACTCCTCAAATATGAGATTAGACCACGCAACAACATAGATACATGTCCACAAATAGACCAATAAATTTTCTACTGTATTCACACATCTGATTATTGAAACTGTTTTACAGCCACACACCCTGTACCCTATCTATACATGCACGTTATCCCCACAGGCACAGACAGGTGGGCAGACTGTATCCTATCTGTACACACACATCATCCCCACAGGCACAGACAGGTGGGCAAACTGTATCCTATCTGTACACACATCATCATCCCCATAGGCACAGACAGGTGGGCAAACTGTATCCTATCTGTACACACATCATCTCCATAGGCACAGACAGGTGGGCAGACTGTATCCTATCTGTACACACATCATCTCCAGAGGCACAGACAGGTGGGCAAACTGTATCCTATCTGTACACACACATCATCTCCAGAGGCACAGACAGGTGGGCAGACTGTATCCTATCTGTACACACATCATCCCCATAGGCACAGACAGGTGGGCAGACTGTGTCCTATCTGTACACACACATCATCTCCAGAGGCACAGACAGGTGGGCAAACTGTATCCTATCTGTACACACACATCATCTCCAGAGGCACAGACAGGTGGGCAGACTGTATCCTATCTGTACACACATCATCCCCATAGGCACAGACAGGTGGGCAGACTGTATCCTATCTGTACACACACATCATCTCCAGAGGCACAGACAGGTGGGCAAACTGTATCCTATCTGTACACACACATCATCCCCATAGGCACAGACAGGTGGCCAGACTGTATCCTATCTGTACACACACATCATCCCCACAGGCACAGACAGGTGGGCAGACTGTATCCTATCTGTACACACACATCATCCCCATAGGCACAGACAGGTGGGCAGACTGTATCCTATCTGTACACACACATCATCCCCACAGGCACAGACAGGTGGGCAGACTGTATCCTATCTGTACACACAACATCATCCCCACAGGCACAGAAGTGTGGCAAACTGTATCCTATCTGTGGACACACATCATCTCCAGAGGCACAGACAGGTGGGCAGACTGTATCCTATCTGTACACACACATCATCTCCACAGGCACAGACAGTGGGCAGACTGTATCCTATCTGTGGACACACATCATCTCCAGAGGCACAGACAGGTGGGCTGACTGTATCCTATCTGTACACACACACATCATCCCCACAGGCACAGACAGGTGGGCAGACTGTATCCTATCTGTACACACACACATCATCTCCAGAGGCACAGACAGGTGGGCAGACTGTATCCTATCTGTACACACACATCATCTCCAGAGGCACAGACAGGTGGCAGACTGTATCCTATCTGTACACCACATCATCTCCAGAGGCACAGACAGGTGGGCTGACTGTATTCTATCTGTACACACACACATCATCCCACAGGCACAGACAGGTGGGCAAACTGTATCCTATCTGTGGACACACATAATCTCCAGAGGCACAGACAGGTGGGCAGACTGTATCCTATCTGTACACACACATCATCTCCACAGGCAAAACAGGTGGGCAGACTGTATCCTATCTGTACACACACACATCATCTCCAGAGGCACAGACAGTGGGCAGACTGTATCCTATCTGTCACACACATCATCTCCACAGGCACAGACAGGTGGGCAGACTGTATCCTATCTGTACACACACATCATCCCACAGGTACAGACGGGTGGGCAGACTGTATCCTATCTATACACACACATCATCTCCACAGGCACAGACAGGTGGGCAGACTGTATCCTATCTGTACACACACATCATCCCCACAGGCACAGGCAGGGGGGCAGACTGTATCCTATCTGTGGACACACATCATCTCCAGAGGCACAGACAGGTGGGCAGACTGTATCCTATCTGTGGACATACATCATCTCCACAGGCACAGACAGGTGGGCAGACTGTATCCTATCTGTACACACACATCATCCCCACAGGCACAGACAGGGGGGCAGACTGTATCCTATCTGTGGACACACATCATCTCCACAGGCACAGACAGGTGGGCAGACTGTATCCTATCTGTACACACACATCATCCCCACAGGCACAGACAGGTGGGCTGACTGTATCCTATCTGTACACACACACATCATCCCCACAGGCACAGACAGGTGGGCAGACTGTATCCTATCTGTGGACACACATCATCTCCAGAGGCACAGACAGGTGGGCTGACTGTATCCTATATGTACACACATCATCTCCACAGGCACAGACAGGTGGGCAAACTGTATCCTATCTGTACACACACATCATCTCCACAGGCACAGACAGGTGGGCAGACTGTATCCTATCTGTACACACACATCATCCCCACAGGCACAGACAGGTGGGCAGACTGTATCCTATCTATGGACACACATCATCTCCAGAGGCACAGACAGGTGGGCAGACTGTATCCTATCTGTGGACATACATCATCTCCACAGCACAGACAGGTGGGCAGACTGTATCCTATCTGTACACACACATCATCTCCAGAGGCACAGACAGGTGGGCAGACTGTATCCTATCTGTACACACACATCATCTCCACAGGCACAGACAGGTGGGCAGACTGTATCCTATCTGTGGACATACATCATACTCCACAGGTACTGACAGGTGGACAAACACTGTATCCACTCTGAACACACTCATTATTTCCGCAGCACAGAGACCGAGACAGACTCAACTCACCAGGGTTGTTTTTGATGACATTGCGTAGACCCTCCAGAGCCATTTCAATCTTGTGCAGCCGCTGAGTCTGGTCGCTGCTGGGCTGACCCTGCTGCTGCAGCATCATCATGGAGTGCAGGTACTGCAACCACACCAACACCACTTTCCCCTCACAACCAGCATCCCGCTCTCATCATTCAACATCACTGACTCACATGAAATCATATGATGGTTCAGCAGCACTGGAAAATTGTGCAAGTTGTAAAGCCCTACTTGCTAAGAGTCGGTAGACATTTGCTGGAGTTTCTTTTCTGTAAACTAATTTGAGTGACTGCAAATCATTACAAAATTCAATCTAATGGATAAGAATATGGCGAAAGCAATAAGTCGGCTTTTTTGCTAAACGAGTATACAACCAAGTCAGAAGATATTGTGACTAATGTTCTTCGGCCAGCAAGCACTGGTGTGTGGCCAACATTCACAAAATAGTATGGAACTATATGGTGTTCTGGTGTAGTATAGTACAGTAGAGTTCAATACAGTATAGTATAACATAGTACAGCGAAGTATTGTATAGTGGAACTTCTATTTATTTACCCCCACTTCTACTTCATCCTTAAAAAAACATTTTTCAGGCATATCCTTTCTCAAATTCTTTCAACCGACCTATCCAAGTCTATAATGACTTTTGCTTTGCTAGGTTGCAAAAAAAAAGAGGCCAAAGTCTGTTTTTTAATGACCAAATATCTATCTGGAACATCCTGACTTCCATGTAACAGCTGTTTTGGCCATTTCTGTTTTTCTGCTGAATGTGACCTTACGAGACTAATGAAACTTCTTTATTGAAATGTAATGTAAAAGGATATTTACAGAGCGCTTCACCTCGCGAGAGCCCAAAGCACATATTACAGAAACATGATAAACTACTAATTCTAATTCAAAGCACACACACACACACACACACAACAATATACACACACATGCGCGTGCACACACACCACACACACAAAATAACAAACACACACACACACACGCAGACAGACACACAAGCGCGTCAAAACAAGCAGACTCGCGCACAGAGGTAAGTGGATATTGTTAACCTTTACCAGCCGAGTCACCCAATAGTGGGTGTCGGGATTTCTTTCCCTCGAGCTGTGTCACCCAAGGCTGGGTGACCGACAGACAGTACATTCTGCCGTGTCACCCACTATCGGGTGACTGGAACAAAAAAAATTCCTACACTTTCCATAAAATGATCCAAAGGAAATAAGCTCTGTAACTAGTCTTGGGGATGTCGTAACGAGTTGTAGACCTTACTTTCAGTGCTCTATCGTGAACTTGGCTGACCCCAGCAGCTTTGAAACAAAGGAACTGACGGCACTGGGCTTTGCTGTTAAGCGTGCACGAAAAAATGTCGGTCAGACAAAGGGGTGGTAGTGATTTCTCGCTCAATGAAGCGCTTGAAATCATATTACAAAGTAGATCTGGTGATGAGTGGAGTGACAGAGAGATAGAAAACTATGAAAGAGAAAAGGAAAGTGAATTGTTTGAAGATGCAGCCATCCCTTCATCTTCTGATTTGGTGTTGTAAAACAACGGAATAGAATGTAAACAAAATTTTTTTTTACTTGTCAGACATGTTTTTCAATGCACAGTCGTGTTTACACATTGAAAGTAAATGATTCAAAATTACTATGTTCAATTAGTTGAGTGTTTGTTCTTTCCTATGACAACTTACACAACACTGTCAGTTGTTGACTAGCTACCGAAAAAAATACAATTAAAAAGTGGTGAAATATGCGCGTCGGCAGGGACTGAGAGCCATGCGCGAGCACGCGGCAGCAGGGAATTGTGCTGCACGCGCCGCTCTTGGCTAGATAGTATTAATCAGTCCCGGGGAAAAGATGTGTCTTTAGGGAGGTTTTAAAAGACTTTAAATAGTCCGTGTTATGCAGAGAAGAAGACAGACCATTCCACAGAGCAGGTGCCAGGGAAGAGAAAGATCACTGGTCTGAAGTTTTCAGGCGAACAGAGGGAAGCCAAAGCAGATGAGAATCGGTGGATGAGCGTAAGTTGCGACACGGAACATAGAGATGGAGGAGGTCAGAGAGGTAGGAGGGAGCCAGATTATTCAGTGATTTGAAAACCAGGAGGAGAACTTTAAAGTCAATGCGAGACTGAACAGGGAGCCAGTGTAAGGATGACAGAATTGGTGATATGTGATCAGATCTAGACGAGCGGGAGATCAGACATGCGGCATTGTTCTGAACTTTTTGAAGTTTAGAGATGAGCGTTAAGGGACAACCGGCAAGGAAGGAGTTACAACAGTCAAGCCGAGACAGAACAAAAGCACAGATTAGAGTCTTCAGGGCATTTTGAGAAAGAAAGCAGAGAACTGAGCTGATTCTACAAAGTTCAAGGTAGCAGGACTTGCACAGATCAGAGATATGTTGTTTGAAAGAAAGAGTTTGGTCAAGTGTAATGCCGAGGTTACGAACAGACACTGATAGATTTATCTTGTTTCCATCAACATTTACATAATCCCAAGTTCTGAGCAGTCTGTCTCCCTGTCGAGCCCCCTCTCGACAAAAATGGAGTTTTCATGACATTTTCAAAGATGCTGTTGAGAAGTTCCTCTCTACTGTATAGATCAGCATGTATAGCATAGGACAGCACAGCTTCGTACAGTATAGAATAATACAGAATTGTGTAGTTCTGTAGAGAATAGTACAGTAAAGTCCAGCATGACATGGCATAGCACAGTATACTACAGCATAGTTCACTCGCGCTCATCAGCATTTCATCCAAGTTTAGCTCATCAGCATTTCATCCAAGTTTAGACATTCATTTTGTTTATCTACTGCTTTAATCAATACCATCACCTGGCTTACACTATATACTTGAATATAAGCACAACACAATTACATCAGAGGTGAGAATGCAGACATGTACTTTCTTTCTGAAATTAGAACAGCATATCCCCCTTTGGGAACTACAACATTTATTGAGGTTCACAGTGACACCGATCTGAATCCAGGATCCAGGCTTACCTGAGCTTGTGAGCCAAGGAAGTCCAGAAGGTCAATGGTGAAGCCTTTGGCATTCTGGGGAAGAACAAAAGATTCTGTCAGCGAAGTCTTTGCCATGTACTGTCTGCAGATTACCTGCCTCTAAAGTCAAGTCTACCTGTCATCAAGTACAGACCTACTAATTTTTTTCTACTTAAATGTCTTAACTTTAAACTACTGCATTATGAATGAGATTGTGGAAATGTTCATAATAATTAATATGGAGCAACATGGATGTGAATAGATGAATGTGACTTCGGTGTCATCACTGATCCGAGATACCCCACTCTGGCACACCTCTGTATCAGTTTGGGTGTACACAACAGCAACGGAGTCTGTAGTGCTAAGAAGTATTTTCAGCTCATGTCTGTTACATTTACTTCTGTGTGACTGCATTTTCAACTGTTAACTGACATTGTATATTCATGCTGTAAACCCTATAGAAGTTAATGTTGTGAAGCTTGTGATACTGTCCTCACCTCCAGCGGAAAAGTGGGCTGTTCATTGTATATCCTGACAAAGATCTCTCCAACAATCAGTTCTTTGGAGTGGATGTCAAATTCAAAGCCTGCTCCAAAACTGGGATCGCATTCTCCCTGAAAGAAAGATCAAAAAACAACATTCATTATTTTCAGGACACACCAAGTCACATACTGTTGACCTGAAAAATGGACAGATGAGACAGTTGGCTGTGAATACATGTAATACTGTGCTAAAACAATCTTGAAGCAGAGCATCCTGAAAAAGAGTGTGGGGGGAAAATATCACATTTTCGCACACGTCTCTTTCTGTGCTGCTTCCCCTTTGAGCATGTGTGTACTAATACATGCGCATAGTCAGTCACACACAAACATTCAGAGAATACTTTGGGAAGAACAGACCTTTTTTACTACTACAATTTTAAATGAATGAAGGCAGGTATTTTAAGGAAAACACTGACATATCACACACACACACACACACACACACATTTATGAGGATCTTTCAAGCAAAATAATAATGTGACTTTGACGACCAGTGGAATCACCTACACTGCGTATCATTTTCTGCTGGTTGTCATTGAGGAACTCGCCAAGCTGGGCCCTGGTGGCATTGTCCCAAATCAGGTATGGGTTCTCTGTGTTGCTGTTCAGGATCTTCAGCAGCTGGGAGAATAGTCATCATCAACAGAAGACACTGAGTCACTATACACTTGGAAAGAGATCAGGTATTACGAACAAAATACTGATATAAGGTACACACGAAGACTAATGACATGCAAAACAAAAAAAAAAAAAAAATTTAAACATATCAAGAGAGAAAAGATCAACAGAAATTAAAAATGCAACAGATGTTCGCTAAAAGCTACAATGAATACAAAAATATTTATGTTTCATCTACTTTAAACCAAGGGTACTGAATCACTTTAACCCCTTCACTGCCACAGTATAATAGCACATTTGAAAATCTGTCTGCCGTGGTAAAATTGAGCTTTTTGGGGTAGGTTCAATGAAATGGTTACTGCTCACTTATTTCTTGACAGATCTCTTTGATTTTTTGCATGTTTTGTTGTTATGCATTTGTCTACAATGTTCTATCAAAATGGCTTGATTATGTTGATAATTAGTATAGCAGAAATTGACATAATTATAAAAATTTTACCAAAAATAACAATTTTCGAATGTACACAAACACATTGCGCCAAACAGAATGAGTCAAAACACTGAAAAAGTGGTCTTACTACTTATTGAATATCAGCACTAACACATGAAAGTCATATAAATCCCAAGGAATGTTGTTCTTGATGATAATCTGCTCATAATTGGGGGTACTATTTTTTAGGTAAAAAGGGGCATAATCATGCTTTTCGCTGTATGTTCACTAACATGTACATTACTCATTTATTTGTCGAGTTATTTGTTAGATTTTTTGTGGATTACTTACTTATACCCTTGTCTACAATTTCACATCATTCAATATTGGTTTTGTTGGTTATGATGATGATTCACACTAATAACATGTGATAAAACAGTTTTTGTTTTGTTTTCAATGTGAGAGTTTTAGAATAATTGAGCATATAAAAACCCACTAAACACAACAAAAATACCTTTTGGTGTTAGCTCAACAACATTACAAACACCTGGGATTCATATTGTTGTCAATAAATCTCCCTCTGTGTAACAATCTGTCTGTTACTGGGGCTACCCAAATTCTCCTAGAAAGGGGCATAATTTTACTATTTGGGGTAGGCTCAGTACCTCAATTACTGCTCATGTATTTCTTTACATATGACTTAGATTTTATGGCTTCTCTTTCCTTATACTACAAACTTTGATGCTATATAACAATAATGTAGTTTTGTGAGCCATTAGGGGATGGACAGGGATACATATATTGGTGGTTTTACAAAAAGAACAATTTTCAGGTATACATAAACAAATTGCACCATATAAAATCAGTGTAAACAATGAAAAAGTGATGTGACTAATTGTTCAACATCAGCACTAACACATGACAGTCATATAAATCCCAAGGAATGTTGTTCTTGATGACAATCTGCTCATAATTGGGGGTACTATTTGTTGGGTAAGAAGGGGCATAATCATGCTTTTCACGGTATGTTCACTAACATGTACATTATTCACCCATTTGTTGAGTTATTTGTTAGATTTTTTATGGATTACTTACTTATACTCTTGTCTACAATTTCACATCATTCTATATTGGTTTTGTTTGTTATGATGATGGTTCACACTAATAACATGTGATAGAACACACACACACACACACACACACCACGGCGCACGGAATTACACCATCTTGGTCGGCGAGGAAGGGCCGCCTATTTTTAACGAGCGCCCAACCTCCTTCCCCCCCAGTAGCACTCCCACCTCTCCCCACTCCCATCCCTCTCGCATTCCATCCCCAGCTTCTCTGTGTGGCGCGCGGTAGGCCTACACGCAGCGCAGAACCTCAACATCACTGTGGCGAGCTACACGTTGTGCCGATCGGAATGTGTAATGCTGTCTCCCCAGAGCCGAGAAAGTGGCTTTGCAGTCCTGAACTACTGACGACTTGTACTGCTGTGTCAGCCCTGGTATCGCCCTTTGTGGTCGGCTTTGCTATAAACAAAATTACAATTACCGTACTGCTGGACCGACAAGGCGAGAGAGAGAGAGAGAGAGAGAGAGAGAGAGAGAGAGAGAGAGAGAGCAAAACGCACGCACATGAAGAGAGAGAGAGAGAGAGAGAGAGAGAGAGAGAGAGAGAGAGAGACAGACAGACAGACAGACAGACAAAGAAAGAGACAGATAGAGGGCAAAAGAAACGCACACACAACCTTGGTCTAATATCATTTTATGTGGAAAGACGTTAAAGTGAAGACAACAACAACAACAACACACAAAACCTTCTTAAAGACACATCTTTTCCCTCGGACTGATTAACGATATTCACTTACAACGGTGCGCGTGTTTTCTAGTGTTGAACGCGCTCGTGTGTCTGTCTGCGTGTGTGAGTTTTCCGGCGGTGTGTGTGTGTGTGTGTGTGTGTGTGTGTGTGTGTGTGTGTGTGTGTGTGTGTGTGTGTGTTTTGAATAGGAATTATAATTTTATCATGTTTATCCTTTTACATTACATTACATTACGTTACACACACACACACACAGAGAGAGAGAGAGAGAGAGAGAGAGAGAGAGAGAGAGACAATGACAATGACAAAGTGTTTTTATTGTCATAGCATTACAGCCTTAAGACAAGGGGGTGAACATGAACAATTGTATGCACATTTCAATATTATTTACTGATTTCACACATGCATAAACATAAAGGCACACACAAACGCGCGCGCGCCACAAACAGCACACACACACACACATACACACACACACACACACACACACACACACACACACACACACACAGCACACACACACACACACACATTGATACAGGATCATCTTGACTAGTTACTATTTTATTAAGTTAAATGTTATTGCACAATAATTCTAACTTACTCTTTCTTATCTTCATTGCCTGTGCTATAAATTTAGCAACAGATTTAATAACAGTTTCATTACTACTGGAAAGGATTTTTACAACTTTGTTCTGATCGGGAATGTTGGGGAAGGATTCCAGTATGGCACATGTTTTACGGATATCATCATAAGTGGCACAGTAAAATAAAACATGAGTTTCATTTTCGAATCCATTTCCACATGATGGGCATTTAATATCTGTTTGGTCATTTCGAAACCACTGAATACAGTTTTTAAGGCCACAAACTCGGAGTCGAAATCTTGAGAAGCTGTCTCTATGCCACTTATTAGTAACACATGATAAATATTTTTCAGGTTCAAAGACATTTTTGAAAGAGTGAAACCATCTATATTTATCATTATCCTCCAACTCAGAGTGCCAGTTCTGTTTAAAGCAGGAAATAAGCGTATCTTTCAACTCTAGAATAAAGGCAGATTCACACCCAACACCTTGACTCAACCAAACTATGCCATACCCATTTTCCGTCAAAACTTTTTGTACTTTTGATGCCCAATTAAAGTGACCAGATTCATGCTGCCTTAACAGCATTTCATAAGCCTGTCTACATATTCTTGACATGGGCAGTGACACGAGTTTCAACCAGTATTTAATACACTTTATTGATGTCCTAAGATACAATGGGTATCTTCCGGTTTCTCCAAACACCAGATTGTTTGAGGCATGCAGGGGGACATTTAGGAATCTTTTTATGGCAAAGGTGTGTACAGTTTCGATTTGTCTACAATCATTTTCTAGACCCCAGACTTCAGCTGCATATGTTAAGATAGGTTCAATTTGCGAATCAAAGAGTTTCCAGAACAAACGTGCATCTATTGATCTCAGTTTTTTCAAAGACTTTATGATTTCTATAACTCCTCTTTTCCCTTTTCTACAGGGTTCCGACAGAGCAGAACTTACACTTAATTTTGTCGTAAAGAGCATGCCCAAGTATTTATAAGAATTCGTTACTTTAACCACTTCATCCCCATAGTACCACTTTTCCACAGAGGCCAAATGTCCCCCCTTCCTAAAAATCATTACGTTTGTCTTTTCAAGGTTAACAGTTAAAGCCAAACGGTCAGCTTCTCTTTTTAAACAGTTTAGTTGATTTTGAAGTCCAATGACTGTATCAGACAACAGAACAACATCATCCGCAAATAACAATAGAAATATTTCAGTAGCACCAGGTATTAACTGAATACCATGTTTTCCGCTTTTTGACAAATCAGTAGCCAGTTCATTTATAAAGAAAGAAAATAATTGGGGACTCAACAGACAGCCTTGTTTGACACGAGAGAGAGAGAGAGAGAGAGAGAGAGAGAGAGAGAGAGAGAGAGAGAGGAGAGAGAGACAGAGATTTAATACTTACGGTAATACTTACGCTCACTGTTTGCTGTCCCCAAAACGTTGTCAAGCCCATTCACCAGACGCAGACGTAAACACACAGTACTAGCCAACACAATTTGTTTTGCGTGTTTCATGCTTTTTTTTTTTTTTGCTGTGAGTGTAACATGCTTAATTTCCACATAAACATGAACAGATTTTGGTTTGCGTGTTTCATGCATTTGTTTTTGCTGTGATTGTAACATGCTTAATTTCCACATAAACATGAACAGATTTTGGTGTGCATGTTTCATGCTTTTTTACGCTACGTTTAGATAAGATAAGATAAGATAATGTTGCTTATAGCCCAGCCGACCGCAGAGGGCCACATCAGGGCTGTCACCACGTTAAAATCAACTCACCAGTCCAAAAAAAAAAAAAAAAAAAAAAAAAAAAAAACTTTCACACACTTTTAAAACATGGGGTACAAACAACCAGAAACTTTTTTAAAAAATCCTTTTCCCGTAAAATCTCAAATCGATAAAAAAATTTTAATTTCTCTCAAAAACCCAAAGGGATCACTCAGGGGGGACATCCTGAACGGGATCTTAGGACCCCCTTTAAAAATGTTTGGTTACATCGGCAAGTCCCAACACTCCAAAAACAGTTTCATTGTGATGGTGCATGACAGGGAATCACCACGGACCTTCATCTTTAAAAGTAAAAGGGTAAAAAAAAATGGGGGTGTGCAGGGCACAAACCTTTCCCTCTTTACGACCACCCGAGTGTGGGAGGAAGTCTTTAATTTTGGGGGTTTTGAAAAGTTTGTTATTTCTTGTTTCCAATCCTTAAAGGGGCTCTCAATAATCTTTTAATTTGGGGTTTTTCACTTGAGGGGGGATATAAGTTTGGACGGGTTTCTCTTTTGGGGCGTTTTGGGCCTAAACCAAAAACCATTTCTTTTCCCGCCGATCCCAACTCCAGGAACCCAAAAAAGGTAATTTTTAACCGCCCCCCTTCAATGCAAAAAATTTCAAAAAAAAGAAAAAGTTCGGGTTTGCAAAGGTTTTGCGGCCACTTGGCCTCCAAAGCTACAGCGAATCCGCAGAACCGAAAGTCCCTCCCGAAAATGGGAGATTACTTCAAAGCCATACTGGGCAGTAAGTTCCAAATAACAAACCCTCTGAATTTATTTCCAAAATACGGGAAAAGCCCCAGGGCAGGGCGCAAACTCCATCCCGATTTGGGAAACCGTCTGAAAACTTTTTGATAATAAATTTAACAGAGCCGGCATACAAAGCCTTTACGCCAGAGACTGGTAGACTCCTTACGGAAAGTCAGATCAAAACGATTCGGGTTGAAAAAGGTCCTGGAGGTTGATCCAAACTTGAAAAATCAAACTCTCCCGGGTTTTTTCCGCATTCGAACGTGGGGCGATACGAACCAAAAACGGGGGAATACATTTCGGGTTTGTTTCAAATTAAATTTTGGAACGGGGGTCAAAAAACAGTCTGGGCGGGATTCTGGGGTTCTGAAACAGTGGGAGTAATAATTCAAAGACAGTTTAAATCTTGGGAAAGTAAAGGTTCCCCTCCCTCTGCTCGGGCTGTACCGGGGGGGTGGGGAACCCCAAGAAGAACAACCCCTTATGGGGGTGGGGTCCAAAATTTGGGGTTTAATGTCTGCGGACCCGTACACACAAAACCGTATCCATTTTGGGAAAACGGACCAGGGCTCGTGGGGTGCAACAAAGTTTTTTTTTCAGCGCCCCTGGGGTGTGTGCTACGACCCAGAATTCATGTTTTTTTGGCAAGCAGTTTTGGGGTTTTTTTTATGGCTAAAGTTAATTTTTTGGTCAAAAAGACTCCCAAAAATTTGGCCTTTTTAAACAGCTGGAAGGGAGTTTTCCCCATTAAGTTCGGGATCGGGGAAAAAAACTGGGGAAATTATAATGAATACACTGGGTTTTTTGACAAAAAAGGTGAAAAACCCCTTGTCATCTGCCCCCGATGGATTTTATCCGCAAAGCTGAGTGCGCTGGACACTCGGGTCAGGCCCCATTGCGTAACAAAAAACATCCAAAACAAGGGGCAGTCGCCCCTGCTGAACTGATTAAAACAATTTTGGTTGTTTTAAATACTAAAGAGGCGGGAGATATTTTCCCCCCTTGGGGAACACCCAACCCCCTGCTCGGGACATCAAGAGGTGGTCCCAAACCCCGGGACCTAAAACGTTTTTTCCCCAAAAAATTTTGAAAAAAAGCAAATGACCTCGAAAACCCAATCGTGGAGATCTGAATACCCCATTCCAGGGGGTATGGGGCCCTTCCCAAGTAAAAGAAAATTGCCCTGATGGCGTTAAAAAAAGCTTCCAAAGTTAGTTCCAACGAAAAAAGGGTCAATGTACTCGTTTTGGGGAAACCAACTGTTCTTTCGAAAAAAGGCCATGGGTTTCCCATTTCCACATGACCTAGCATGACCTTTTTTCCATAAATTTTACAGACACACGGGTCAAATTTTGGGAGGGGTTTTTGATGGATTAGAAAGATTTTTTCCCATTTGGGGGGAGGGGAATAATGGGGGTTTTCCCCATGAGGGTGGAAAAAAAAACCTTATCCAAAATGTTGTAGCCCTGTAGCATTTTCGACTTCTGGGAAGATGTTTAAACAGCGATAATATTTCATCTATCCGGGGAAAATCGCTCAAGAGGTGGGCAGATTTCACTCTTTTAATGTAAAAGGAAATTGTATCTTCTGTTTGTGGGTTTGAAAATTGCAGGGTTTTTTTTCTTTGGGGTTTTGGGTTTTGAAAAAAAGTGCTGTTTTATTAAAAGAGGGGAAATTTTTTTAAAGGGTTAAGAAAGCAGATGCAACTGTTTTCTTTTTGTTTTAAAAGAATCCGAAAAGAGGGGTCACGGGGGACAGGTGTTTTTCCCCTTTGATTTTCTTAATGTCTTCCAAATTTTTTTTCTTAAAGTTTTTGATGTACCTGGGCAAAAGTTTCCCCGGGGACCGATTTTCTTTTTTTAAAAGTGGTCTTGTTTGCACGGAGTTTCTGGGGGGCTCGAGCGGGGGACCCCGAAGGTCGTTGGTATACCGACCTGACCCCTTTTTCAATTTTGGAAATTTTTGTTGGATTCAATCAACCGGGGTTTTTGGGTTTTGAAGTTTATGGGAAACATGGAAAAGGGCTTTAGCCATTTATCATATTTTATCAAATTTCGCGGGGTTGGGCTCTGAAAAAAACAGTGCCCTGGTTTTCTTTTGAATGTGGCTGCAAATGATCCCATTTGTTTTTTTTATAATTAGATTTTAGAGACAAGATTTCTTAATACGGGTTTGTAAAAGGGACGGGGAAAGGGTCACTTCCGTCAGATCGTCGGGACACCCCCTCATAGTCCCGACCAGCGAGGGTCACAAACCGACAAATCAAGCACGAAAGTGAACTGTGGAAAAATGGAGGTAATTGCGATCCCCTCTTCAAAAAACAAAAATTTCCAATCCGACGGGTATCCTAATCAGCGACCCCTTTGGGTGAGTCCGGGACCCCCAAAAAGGGTTGGAAAGTTAAAGTCACCCAACAGAAAAAAAGGGCGAGGAAATTCCCCCAACAGTTACAAGGCCGACGACAAACCGGGGCAGAAGGGGGAAAATAAAGGGAAAATCGTCACAGTCTTGCAGAGTGACTCCGCACTACAGCTTGAAGGGAGGTAACAAGGACGGACTTCAACAAAGTTTTTGTTGAGAAGGGGGAACACCGCCCGACGTCCCCAAGGGAGGTTTTCAGGTTTTGAAAAATATTTAAAAACCGAAAAAGAAGGTCTTTGGGTTGAATTTTTATTTTTTTGAAGAGCCACACAAGGTTTATAAATGACACAAAGTGCCTCCTCAAAATTGGGAAATTTAATCCCCGGAATTCCAAGGGGTTTTCTACCATGGTGCGAGGGGAAAGGGGAAAAGTCAGGGCTCCTCCCAAACGTCTGGTCCATGAGGAATTTATTATTTAGTTTAATGGACTTGTTGGGTTTTTGGGCCTGCTGGCAACTTCCGCAGGTGACAAAGGGGTGGGGTTTGGGAAGGGGGAGGTTGGGTTTGGAGAGGGGAGGGGGTTTTTTCCTTTTCCCACCAACTCCACACTGGGGGGAACCCCTTGCCCCACGGGCCCGGGCAGAGGGTTTTAGGGGGGGAAAGTGGTTTTTTTTAAACTGCCCAGAGCAATGTTTAGACTGCGGGGTCTGAGGGGGGCGGAAATTTTTTTTTCCCACAGGGGGAATATTTTGGGTTGAAGGTGGGGGACCTGCTTCCCCCAGGGTTGACTTCTCTTCTGTTTTTTCGAAAAGTAAGTTTCCCGTCTACAGCACTGATCGAGGGAAACTGGGGGAAAAATTTCCTTTCACCGAAGCATAGGGAAAGGGGGTCGGCGTTGACTCCCACAACCGTTGCGGGCCCCAAAAAAAAAAATTTTCTTTTCAGTCTTTATCTTTTAATGCGATTCCTGAAAACCAAAAAGGCGTTTTCTTGAAGAGGGGGATGGTCGCCACCGCATTTTAAAAAATGTCCGGGTCTTGCACGGCCATAGGGTTGCCTTGCAGCAAACACCGCATCCTCTTTCCCTAAACGTCCCGACATGGCCAAACTTTCGGGACCTGGCCCTCAAGGGGGCGAATAACTGCATGAACATTTAGGGAACCCAACCCCTTTATGACCGGGGGCAGCACAGGGGTTTCAGAAATCAGAAAGGGGTGTTTGGGGGCCCCCTTGAACCCTTCTTTACCGTCACCGCGCACCTCCGTCCACCCCGGGACGCCAGCTCCCTTTTTTTTCCCCCCTCTGAAACACCCCGTCTCTCCTATCACCCTTTGGGTGAATTTAATTGCTTTTGGGGGGTCACCCCGATTCCCTTTTCCCCAAGCTTTTTGCCTTCTGCAGTGTTGGGTTGCTTCTGTGTTGCCGGAAGAAAAAAACAACCATTCCTCACCGTTTTTTGGGGCCCCAGGTTTACCTCTTACCCTGAAAGCCCCTTTTTGGGCGCAAAAGGGCTCAGAGCTGAAAGGGTCTTTCCTGCCCCTTTACCCCGAGCCAGGAACCAGAAACCTGTCCTCTGTCTTACCCATGTCAAATCACTGTTGTTTTTTAAATTCCCCCGAAATAGGGGTCGCCTTCCTCTTCCCTTTTGGGGGGGGGTTTTTTTTTTGAATCATATTTTTTATTTTGTTTTATCTCTCCTTACCCCCCCACTTGGGGTCCAACTAAGGGGGACCGCCAATTTTTAATATTAAAAAAAAAAAAAAAACAACCCAATATCCCCCCCCTCTGCCCTCCCAAAGGTTCGGGGTTTAAAAAAGGCCAGCGGGGGAAGCCCCCTTTCCCAACCCCGAAAAGCCCTTAACCCCGGGGAAAAAGTGACCCCCGCAGGGGTCGGCCAAAATGGGGAATGGCCCCCCCGGCTTTCCCCCCCCAAAGGGGACCGAGGAAACCGGGGGGATCTTGGAGACCAAAAAAAAAGGATGTGGAAAAAAAAGGGCAAAACAAGTAAAACCAAAAAGGGGAGGAAAACAAGAAAAGGGGGAAAAAGGGGGGAAAAGGGAAAATTGAAGGGGAAAACCGGGAAATTTTGAGGGGCCCAAATTAAGGCCCAGAACAAAAAAAAACGTTCTCCAAATAGACCCCCGCCACGCCAAGGGGCCTAAACCCCGCCCTCCAAACCACACGGTCGTAAGGAAACGGGACTGCATTTTTAAACAAAAAAAAACACCTACTCAAAGTTTGGGGGGGAGAAAAAGGGATAGGGGGAAATCAAAAAAGGGGGAAAAAGGGGGGGAAAGGGGGGGGGCCGGAACAAAAGGGGAAAAAGGGAAAAAAAAAGGGGGGGGGGGGGAAGGGGGGAGGGGGGCAATGCAAGACAGGGACAGAGGAAGACAGAGGGATTTTGTACTCACAGTTGTGCAGCGTAGTCCATATCGGAGGTATCCATCATTGTTAAAACTCAGCTCCGCATGTTACTTATCACGGACTGTCCCGTTACATGGAAGATGATAATACAGTATTGCTGTTTCCTTTGTATGCAAACAACTAAGCAGTCTCACAGACTGATTCTCTTTTATCACTTTCCTGTGAACTGATTTGGAAATTGTCGCGTTGGTTGCCAGCCAGCAAGAAACTCGACTCATGGAGGAGCAGTGAGGGCGGGGTGGGGTGGGGTGGGGGTGGGGCATTAAACCTGAGTTATGTCTACGGTAAAGTAAATGTAACATGCAAAAAAAAACCGGTCTTTACTCTTAAAAGAAAGCAGTCTATATGGGTGCAGTGCAATGAATGAATAACACGGGGCTCAGTTGCAAGAAGAGAACAAACTTGGACTTACTGACATACCAAACCAAAAGCTGCGATTTTCATACAGTAAAGCAACAACAAGGACAACAACAACCAGTCAGCCAACCCAACCATCCAAAACCAACAAAGAAAACAAATTAAATAACAAAAAAGCTTTAAAAGCTAATGGACACGGACAAACAGAACTGACACTAGACTATATACAACATAGAGAACACGAAACATGATGACTGTGTAAGTTGGCACCTGAGATATGCATAAAGCATATGCAGCTGCGCATTCATGATGACTACAATGGGTGTGCAGTTATCTGGTGAAAGACAACACACACACACACACCACACACACACACCACACACCACACACACACACACACGCACGCACGACCGCACGTGGGCATGCACACGCGCCCGCACCCACACAAAACACACTGCAGACAGGGAAAAGAATCAATCAGTTAGTAAGTCAAAGCACAGGGGCGGGGGACTGAAGTTGCGAGGAAGTTAATACGGGGAAAAGCCCCCGAATTCTTAAGTGAAGAAAACACAGGGGGAAAATGATGACTCCTGCAATGACAAAATTCAGTAAGCATGCAGAGAGAGAGAGAGAGAGAGAGAGAGAAGAGAGAGAGAGAGAGGGGAAGAGAGAGAGACAGAGACAGAGAGAGACAGAGAGAGAAAAGACAGACGGACACAACACAGACAGACAGACAACCAGAGAGAGAGAGAGAGAGAGAGAGAGAGAGAGAGAGAGTGAACGAACAGCACGAGGCCTAGAGCAGGAGCACGCACGCTGCGTGTTAAACCGACACAGACAGTGACGTCAGACACGGAGAGGCTGTACTGGGCCGGCAACAACCCACGGTTTAAGTACTTTAAGCACCCTACGTATAGCCTTCCAGCGGCCCGTTGCAGGTATATGACTTTGATAACTTAATACTGGAAACTAAAAACTTTCCTGAGAACAATTGTAAAAAGCGGACAAAAAAACCCAAAAGACCTTAATTTAAGTTTTAATATTGTCAACAAACCCCAAAATGCACGAATTTTACTTATCTCGAAGAAGGAAACGTTTTCCAGTCGCTCGCACTGATCAAGTTGGTGTTTTGAAGATCTGGAGAAAAGTGATATCCTGTCTACTTCTTTACAGAGCTAAGACTATTTGAACACAGCAACCACCGAAGATGATGAACTGCAGTATCCAAAACACACCGAAATTCGCACTTTTTGCACAAATTCACCACAGACAACACCACGCGCAACATGGCGGATAAGGTCGTCCTTCTTTCCTGCTGTTGAAGGTGGTCGCCGTGCGCGCCTTCACGCTGATTGGTTCATAGCTGGCCGCTTTATTTAGCTGTGAGCCATTGAAATGGCAGAGTCTCGCTGATACTGAGTGCGGAGCAAACGGCTGGGTTTCGTGTGCCGTGACACACAACACACACATACATACAAACAGTTTCCACACACACACACACACACACACACACACACACACACACACAGTAAGCAGACCCACAGTTGAGCACACACACACATACAACACATGCATACACACAAACAGCTTCCACACACACACACACACACACACACACAAACACACACACACATTACACATATGCACAAACACACACTAACAGTATCACACACACACATGAATGTAAAAACACCACAATGATACAAAACAAAAAAACTGCTGTGGATGAGTGCTTCTGTGTTATACAAAATGAACAAACTTATATGGAAAACTTGCATACAGAAATAAATAATGCTTAGGCGCGTGCGTGCACGCGCGCGCACACACACACACACACACACACACACACCACACACACACACACACACACACACTCACACACACACAGTCCCACCTATCCATACAGTCATTGTTTGCCATAATTGTAGTTTCAGTAGGAAATGGGGCAAAGAAGAGAAATACAGAAAATGAATAGTCAAGGAATGAAGAATCATGTAGTAAGAACAAAAACAAAACAAAACAAACCAACAAAAGAAAAATAGAGCTACTTGCCTGAAACCAGTTTCTGGTCATGAAGGAACTGAAGACTGGAACTTTGTACAGCTGAAAATTGGCACAGTTGACTTGCAGACCAGAATTCCCAGTCAAAACAACTGCAAGGTTGAAGGCCTGTGCACCTTTCTCGCCATTCTTTGATCAGCTGTTGCTGACCACGCCCCATGCCACGCCCCCGGCCGCTTCCACGGGACCTTCACCGTCGTTCTGAACCCGTACCATGTCCACCACCCCGTTCGTCAAGAAAGGAGGGGGTGCAGTGCTCGTTCACGGCACGCGTTCGGCAATTTCCGCTTCGTCGCCCACCTGACGGCTCTTTCTTTACTGATGTGTTGTGTACAGAACAGTGAAGCCACGTCATCACCAGCATGTATCTCCGATAAAAGTGGATAGTGCTGATTCCCATCCGTCTCCTCCTCATCGCTAGTATCAGGATCCGATCCTCAAAGGTCTTCTTCATCACTCTCTTGATACTTTATAACGTCATCTAAAATATCAAGGGCAGTGTGACGCTTGGAAACGGGACGCGTCGACGAAGTGCTAGGTTGAGCTGCCATCTTGACTATGCTTATCAGCTGTGACCTCTCAACTCGCAATTTGCATAACATGTGGTCAGCTGGCTGCTCGCGAGAAGGGAAAGGGGCTGTTCCTTGACACCAGTAGAAGAGGTGAGAACATTTTCGAGGGTCGTCTCCCAAGTAGATTTTTCTGCTTTCTGTTACGAAGTTACGATGTGACACTCTCGTTCGGGGCGTAGCGGTTTTCTGTTTTCTGCGGCTTTCTGAACGTGCGTTACACGTTCCAGGCAGGGAACGGGTTAACTGGAAAAATTATCATTAACTTTTTCTTCTCTGATTTTCAGATACAGGACCTGCTTCAGATGTCAGATTTTTATTCAGCACAGCCATTGGCCAATTCAATGGTAATGAACAGTCAGTTACATTATTGGGAAGAAACAACTCACTTATCAGGGAAAAAAACAACCAAGCAACCAAACAAGGACAGCAACTAAGATGTCACTACTTCTCTGATCTTAGATGCCTTATCAAAAACACCTTATTTCCCAATAACCTTATAACTGTTAGAGCTATGTAGTAACTGCAAACAAAACATTAACATGGGCGCCTATTGTCTTTCTGAGGGATAAATTTTTGGTGAATATCTTCTAAAGCTGGGCAAATGAACATCAAATGTAAACTTCTAAAGCTGGGCAAATGAAAATAAAGAATATTTTGTTTTCCTCACCTTGCATACACAATAGACATACTATATCATTTTGTTTATATCTTAAGAAACCAGTCCTTCCTTCAGAAACACCAAGTCTATATCTAGCAATTGATCTTTTCAAATACATGTCAAATCGAATTACAAATAAGGCTGATTACACATAAAGGTGAAACAGAGAGAGAGAGAGAGAGAGAGAGAGAGAGATGCATATCAATACCAGACTCTACTTCGTATGGCCAACACATTCTCTTCCCCTCCATTAAGAGAGAGAGAGAAAGAGAGAGATGCACATCAATACCAGACTCTACTTCATATGGCCGACACTTTCTCTTCCCCTCCTTCAATCTGTTATCATCATTATCTTTTCTCCTTCCTCGTTCTCCTTTTTCTCTCCTCCACTACATTCACATCATCCTTCCTGGTCAGCTTACCTCTGCAGGTTCAGGGTTGGCCAGTTTACGTGCCAGGTAAGGGGTCAACATGGCCATGAGGGATTTTTTCACTGAGGGATTGTCTGGGGGCGCCCCTTCCGTCTCCTGGTCGTTGTACCCAGCCAGACGGGCGCAGGCAAAGATGCTCTGCTTTGCCAGCTGGTTGGCCACCTCCTGGGGATCAGTATGAAAATAAAGTCACTCAGACAAATGAACACAGATGCATGATCTCTAGATGTGATCTGCAGAATGGTGTGTAGTTAAAATTGTTAGAAAGAAAGAAAAAAGCATTACAAACTGTCTTTGAGGATGTTTAATAGAGTTACAAGACATAAAAAAAAAAGGACAGAAATCATCAACGTTTCATTTGATGTCACCAGTCCTGAAGATGGTCTATAACCGAAACGTTGATGATTTATGTGTTTTTTTTTCTTTCAATGTAAATCTTTCTGAGCATCCTCAAAGACAGTTTGTATTGGTGAAACAGAGGATCAGCGGTCAAAAATAATTTTTAGGAAAAAGTATGTCTGGCAGAACACATTTCTGGCAAAATGACAATGCCACCTACCTGCTGATTGCTGTCCTGACTCTTCTCCACCCCTCCCTCATCCAGAGTGAAGTCGTACTGGAAAAGGTTGGGCAGCAGGTGCCAAAGAACACCTGACTCAAACAGGTTGGTCTGTAGCCAGAAGTCCACACAGAAGGCACTGACACACTCCGTAACCACCGTGCACAACCGGGCCAGGTTCTTGAGGGAAAATAACGAACACATAAATATTTAACGGTGTATACATACACATAATACACTTTCATATGCTCTTTGAATATATCCAAATGTTGTCAAAATATTAATCCATTACTTTTTTCTCTGAGTGAAACCATATGAGGACCATGTACAGCCATTTTGCATGCGGTCTGTTTTATGAAACAAAACCTTTTCTTTTATTTCAATCCAAAACTGACCATGTAGTCATATTCTGTTGCTGGAAGAAGATGAGCTTAAAATGTTTTTACTCAACTATTTACTGATTTCACTTGCAGCCTCCACAACTCTTATTTAAATCAACCTTTACCCCATTTTACACAAAAAGCTTTCATGAACAGCACGTCTCATATCCACCAGCCTATATCCGACAAACTGAGAGGCCTCGAAATAATCCAAGTGGACTGTTCAATGTTCATGCACAAAATATGTGTTCTGGAATCATAAGATGGGATCATTCCTAACCTTGAAGTAGAGTATTCTGCACAGATCACGAATGATGCCTGAACACTCCTGGATCTTCTCGCGGCACCCCTCAAACTGCGCAGCGACCGCGTAACACTTGGATACATTCAGACACACCTGAAAGTCAGTCATAGTCCATCATGCCAAGCAGCTGCCATACGTAAATACATGCAAAGTGAAAATCTTTCAATATGAATTGAAACTCCTCAAAAAAATCCAAGCGCTCCTCTCTATTTTGGCTATGCCCAGTTGCAATAGTCGACAAAAGACAAAGACAGCATTACACTGTTACACAGAGATAAAAGTAAGAGTCACAGGATGGACACGCAGATGTTCCTTATGACTGATTGTCATTGCTAATGTCCTATTCATTCCTCTGATGAATGCCACAGCATAACAGAGGTGATTCTAGGATTCCAAAAAGGGGGCCCAAGGGCCCCCTCAGTGTAAAAAAGGGGGCCCCCAGGGGGGCCTAAATTTTAACTATATAATTTCTATATTTTTCAACGGCAGGTACTACTAGTGTTATAAATTGTTAAATCATAGTATTAGTAATCATTCAGAGGATTAATGCAGACAACCTCTGTGTCTGGCTTCGCTGTACTACTGTCCACAAGCGTCTCTGAAGCGGTCCCCGACTCGTCTCAGGCATGTCGCTTGCAGACACAACACTGTCTGGTTTTGATGACGAAAATCCTGAACCACCATCATGATCACAGAAACTTGACACAGGCTCCGATTCCCGCTCGCATGACGAAACAGAACTAACCCGGTCCGACTGACAGTCTGATTGCGATCGCGTATCTACATCTCCACTGTCGGCACTGGCACTCGTTGAAGGATAACTAGGCGGCTGCTCAGTGACGGTCGAACACTCGCTTTGTACATCCAAAGAATCATCTGCCTCTCCTCCTCTCTTCGATTTCTTCGCCCCTCGGGTAAAAGAAAAATCCAACAACGTGCCTCGTTTCGCCATGATGGAACCTCAGGCAGAAACGCAGGGCTGCCGTACCGCGAGCTGTGATTGGCTGAAAGCAAACTTTCCAACCAATCGCAGTTGACTATACAGACATGCGTTTACATTCAGTTCCTACTGCTCATGCGGACAAGGCTGACCTTGACATAGCTGATGACAGAAGCTGTCCTACAAGCGCTTGGTTCGCTCGGTAGATTACTAGGCCAAGCGGACGCGAGATTAAAAAGGCAAGGGAGTGAAAAAAAATTAGCGCAGTCACGACTGGCAAGCGCGGCATTTCTTGTTTGGGTGCGGAGCAGCGGCCGCGCTGGGCTTACGGTTTTGCGTCTTTCGATTTTTTTAAGCGGTATTCCGCTAATTCCGCGCTCTAGAATCACCTCTGCATAATGTTAGGTAAAGACTAAGTAAATATGGTTTTCAAAACATGTTCAAGGTTTAATTTGTAAATGTTTGCATGACCATAACTGTCAAATTGAAATAAACACTGGAGACAGACTAGTTTGCATGCACTGAAAAAAGCCTCCTCAACAAAGTCCTTATATAAATTTGTCACAGAATTCAGATTTATTAAATGGAAACCTCCTGCGGGTACTCATCAAAAGCAATCATCGGTCTCCTCCACAATTTCCTTTTCATTTGTTGATAATGGTTTCACAGTGTTGCCCTCACCTGCACAGCCAGGTCATCAGGATTGCTGGACTGACTCAGCACACTGACACACCTCGTGAAGGCATCATGAAGTACCTGTCACACATTAAGGACATCACACTCATGTTAGTTAACAAAGATATGAACAACCTGAGTAATAGTAAGAGTGATGTATCTGATGTATAATCTAAATCAAGCTCTATGTGCCTCCCGGTAATAATAAGTACACACACACACACACAATGTGCAAACACGCACACAAACACCTCTCTAACTATGGTTGGCTACAAGCAACTATGTAATAATCATATTCTCAGGCACACATTTTCAAGCACATCCTTAACACCTTCAAGCACAAACATTAATTTCATTACAACAATCATAACACTCAGAAAAAAAAAGACGCCAAACTGAAGAGCTGCACTGAAGACTGCATCACCAAGAATGAGAGAAAGAAAATCCTCACACCAGCAGCACACCAACAGCAAGTCAAAGGACAAACCTGAATGCCATTCTCCCTCCGCAGCTCCTCAGCATTAAGAGCCGAGCAGTTGACGGTGTGGTACGCCACTTCAGCAGCAGCAGACAGGAGAGGTGCTGTCTTGGAGAACAACTGATCGTCGTTGGTCTCCATCTGGATGGTCTTGATCAGCATAGGGTACCCAGCGTATTTGTAAGGATGGAGTTCTGCCATCACCATCATCACATGTAGTCAGCTGGGAAATGAGGTCTTGAAGCTTATATCATTATTACCAATGAAAGAACACATCTTGAAGTCATGATCCATAAACTATCATTATTATCAATGAAAAAAACACATCTTGAAGTCATGATCCATAAACTACAGAGTGTAAATCCATTCTGACACCACACATGAACATTACCCAGGGCAATAAAACCTGGGACAAGTAACATTCCCATTACATAATAACTGCATTCTGTTTTCTCATTTCTTGTCGCTTTGTTTCTCTACGTCAAAACCATTCTCGTGCTCATTTCTTGTCGCTTTGTTTCTCTACGTCAAAACCATTCTCGTGAACTTTTAAATGTGTGAAACTAAACGCTGGCTGCGAGAAAAAAAGAAAGAAGAAATTTAATGACTTAAAGTAGTTTTACGATATATTTACCATCAAAACAAATGTTTCATTCTTACTTGGTGTGGAACGTTGCCATGTTATCAGGATCCCAAACAAATCGGGAGAGCAGAGACTAACTTTGCCTTAATCTGCAGATTAGCGGTCAAGAGTGATCAGCCCCAATCAGTTTACAACAATGCGCCATAACTGAACTAATCCACTTTTCACACCTTTTCTGACTGAGTGGAGAGGTGGGAAGACATCCTAGTGTTCAAACAAACACCTGAATGTGAGGCCTCGCTTCTTTCTTCTTTTATCCACATGAGAATGTCTCTGTACAGTTCCCAAACCAAGAACACAGCGTCAAAGGTTCAACAGGCCTTAAGAAAGGTCTCCCTAAAAAAGTCTGGAGGTGAAACGCTTAGTCACCACTCTTTCTTGAAGGCTCAAACTGGGCAGGAAGTAAGCAAAAACCAAGAAAAGAGAAATCACCAGCAGAAACAGAAAAAGGAGAAGACCCATAATTCACTCCTGAGAAGCCAAAAGAAACAGAGCTTCTCCCTTTGAGGCGAAAGCAAGCTTTAATGGGTGTTTATGAGAATTGATGACAAGAATCGAATCCTAAAAAGAAAAAAAAAAAAGAAGAGAGAGAGAGCCGAAAAGGGCGTGTTCCTCCACCAAAAAGAAAGGGGAGAACTGAACTAGTTCTATTATGTCATAACGTTGTGAACTAATGGCCATCACTCTTGCTGGCTAATCTAGGGATTGAGGCGAAGTTAGCTCCCTGCTCTCCCAAGTTAAAAAAAAAAAAAAATTGGTGCTGATCCTGACAATATGGCAATGTTCCACACCAAATGGGGATAAGGCATTTGTTTGGATAGGCAGGTATCAGAAAAACAAACAAAAAACCAAACCCTTTACTGACCTTCCCTGTGTCTGGAGAAGAGGATGGATTGTGCTTTCAGGATGAGCACAATGTTCTGGGGTCAGGGCATCTTTCACTTTGGACTTGCTGCATAGGAACTCATAGGCTTTGTTCACTTGCTCAAACATTTCCTGCAAACATGCATCCAATTTTCTTTACAGATATGCATTTTTCATTCTGATCACGATTCAGGACTGTAACAGGAATATTCAGGATTCTCTGTTTGATTTTACACTTACCAACTCAATCTGTTTTCAGATACAGTGACAATGAACAAACACAAAAATATACAGACAAAATGATGAGAATTTCTGATTGTCACTTTACTGTATCCCTCACCTTGGTCTCATTTGCTGAGATGACAGGATATAGTCACCATCATTCTTCAGATTTTCGGTGAGAAAGAAAATCTGCCTCCAAAAGGACTCCCACTGCACATTGTGACTTTTGATTTACACACAAAAAAGTGAAAAATGACAGCACAGTAGAAATTCAGCTTACTCTTCCATCAGGATTCTTGTCAGGGTGGTACTTCTGGGCCAGCTTGAAGTAAGCTTTCCTGATCTTGGATTCATCATGTCTGCAGAAATGACAAACATCTTTGTTTAACAACAGTTTCAGTGTTGTTTACCTAACCCAGTCGACCACACTGGGCTCAGTTCAGGACTCTCATCATACCATAAAAAATCCCTGTCCTGAATGAGAAGCAACCAACAAAGACAACTGTCTACACTGTTTACATACTTCACAGCATGACACCTGGTATCCTTCAAGCCAACAACACTGTACTGTGCCTAGGGTGCCAGGCATTTGCTATTAATTACCTCACTTTACAAAAATCAGTAAAAATCCTAATGAAAACCATGATGGTGTTACAAAAAGTACATGAATAAAAACCATGTTGATGAACAAGTAAAAAAGCCGTAATGTTAATGAAAAAGTGATAAGCAAAGACTTCCTTTTAGAGGTCTTGTGATAAGAAAAAAAAATGATCACAAGGCTAAAAGGAAACCCAACCTCTAAGTGAATGCGAGTTATGAAAAAGATGAAAATATAAAGAGGCAGTGTCAAAGAAAGCAGCAACAAAGACAGGATATTATCAGCACAAATTTCTAAAGAACTGGGATAAAACTCTTATCGAAAGAGCCACTAGCATGGAGTCACCAGAGCTTAAACCTCAACCCAGCATATGCAACTGATATCCATGACAGATGATATCACACACAGCACAGGCAAGACAGAGACGTTAACGCACCCTCCAGTGTTCTTGGACAGGTTAAGTACATTGTAAGCATCCTCGATGGACATGGATGGGGTTTCTTCTCCACCTCTCTCTTCCAGGCATCCAGAATATCTTTCAGCAGTCGTACCTTGTGAGTGACACACACATATACAGAACCTTGTCAATAATCCACATTTCATGCGCGCAGTTTTGGGACAAATGCATTTGTAAGTGAGCGCCATGTGTTTATGGATTAAAAACATATCATGTACTTCAATAAACATTTATTTATTCCAAACTTTATATTCATAATAAACAATGCTGCTATAGACCATTTGTTGCATCAATAATCAAAACAGGAATGGGCCTTCTAAAAGACAAGTAAGATCCACAAGACTGGTGTTATACTATCGGTTACAGAACAAGCAAATTGCTACTCCATAGAACAGGCAAACTGCTAATCAAGAAGACATAGAGACATCGAAATATCAAGCCAAGAGATACCAGAAATTTAGTAATTCCCATACACATAGCCAGATTCACAATGTCAGATAATAATACAAAGAAAACTTGCAGCAGACATTTACATAAAATATCTAATGAAATGTGGTCAGTGTTGTTGTTTTTTTAAGAGAAATCATAAAACTATTATCACTCTCTTTGAAGTAAATCTGCATTCAAAGACTTGTGAGAAATGGCATTAAACCATGCATGAATGTCTTAAACATACTATGAATCAGGTGTGCAAGTGGGGAAGGGTCACCAATCCAGATAATGAACTGGGGCCATCCCACCAATCCTGAAATTTGGATTGTAACCATCCCATCCATCTCCCTAATCCTGAAATGTATCAGGATGTGCAAAAAGATATCTGGAAGCACACTGCAGTCATATGTAATGATCCATTTACAGGACTGGACATAAATGGGCCAATAACAATGCTGAACCATTCTGAGAGGAACTGATGGGACAAACGCCAGCTCACAGGGTCTTTGATGGGCCAGTCTGGAGAACGCGTGGTTCACACAGATGTTTGAGGTAGTAGATGTTGCAGAACAGCTCATTCTCCAGCTGAGGGTAGCTGATGGCTGGGAGGACAGTACTGGTACAGAGCTCTCGTGTTGCTCTGAAGGCGAGGGGAAAAGTCTGCCAGGTGTGACGCAATTTTTTCAATCATCATGCGCCTGTAAACAACCACGAAATGGATAATCCACATTAATTTCTCACTTTAATTTTCACACACGTCAATCAATTTCTTCTTCTCTAAACTTCTTGGAACACATTTAGAAATCAATTTGTGGAAATGCGAATTTGATAAATGCACCATTAATAATCATGCTTTTTTGCAGAAATCATTTACCACTTAAACAGACACAGAGAATTATTTTTTACTTCCTTTATAAATATTTATATGTCAGCATACAATATGCACAGTTATGGTTGACTGAAATTTGTATGAAAGGAAAAAAAACTATTTTCTAAAATGATTAAAGTTCAGTTCGAAAGCAAAGGTCTTTGTGGCTTTGCGACTTGTTTAAAAATGAACACATGCACGTATGAATGCACACGCACATACGAATGCGCAGGTGCGCGCGCACACACACACACACATATCAGAACACACAAATCAATCAGAAGTACAGTTACAGACGAAAAACGAACAGTACCTCATCTCAGAGTTCCAGATGGCTTCTGGAGTATCAAACTCTCCCAGGAAGATCTCGGCGAATTTCTCTGCAGAGTAGTTTCTCCAGATAGCAGACCATGGCCTCAGGCAAGATGTGACCCATCACACTGCGGATCATGATGTCCGACGTCTTGTTCTGAAACAGTGGACTATCCACTGCAGTGAAAGAAGGTAGTCTATGAACTGAGAAGTTACATTTACCTCCCCAGGTGTTATCTTCCTATTTTCTTCTGTGAACCTTCAGTGGCAGCTTCGTGAACCCTTTGGATTTTGATCTTCTTTTGAAGAATTCAAACCACATGCTTTTAGGACTTGCTTATACTTTTCTGTCCAAACAAATGCTTTATCCCCACTCACCTTGGAACAACATCATATCATCAGGACCCCCCACCCCCAACCCACCCTTCCCTCATCCTATAAATTAGTGGGAAAGCAGGTAGCTAACTTCGCCTCAATCCCTATATAGACCAGCCAGTGTGACTGCCTTTAGCGAGTTCACAATATTGTGCCATGTTTAGGACTAGCTCAGCCTTCTCTTTTCCATGGCAGAGGAACACACCTCTTTTGCTCTGCGATTTTTGGTTCACCTCAAATATGGTCAGTCACAGGTTCAATATTTTATAATTGGACTTTTTTTGTGTATTCCTTTCTTTCTCAAACAGATCTTAACTCTATCCTCTTATTTTCTTCTCTGATTTAGTTCTTCAATCTCAGTGTTTACCACAACTCATATTGGTCTAAGAACTTGCCTGTGTTCTTCTGATTCTTGTTAATCAGAGCGGAAAGTTGGATCTGCACATACACATCTACCTTTATTATTTTATAGATATGCCATCATTTTAAAGATGTGATGCAACATTACTTTTAATCTGTAGTTTAGTATGACACTTTCTAGCAATTCAGGCTGAAGCTTCATAAAATCAAAATTATATGAAGTAAATCTTACATACACACACACATGAACATCACAGAAACAGTGATTCACAACCATTCTAGGGCAATTAAAATCAAGAAGACAGCAGTCTCTTCCTGTGTATCTGACAGACAGCCAACACTCACCTCATCTGATCTGAAAGCCTGCTGGAGGTGGGTGTACTTGAGGAACCGAGCAATGGGTAGCACGTTGGAGCCGGTGTACATCATGATGAAGAAGAACACCCCTGATAGGTAGAGGCGGGACAGGCCTGGGTTGTTCTCCATCACCAGGTACAACAGTGTGGACACCTTCTCCACCAGCACCGGGTCAAACGTCAGCAACAGCTGCAGATTAGAGACAAGGACAAAGAGAGACTAGCAGATTGGGTTTTTTGGGGGATAAAATAAGGAAGTAAATGTGGAGCTGTTTTCTTGTGTGTGTGTGTGTGTGTGTGTGTGTGTGTGTGTGTGTGTGTGTGTGTGTGTGTTATGTGTGCATGTGTTTGTGTGCGTTTTTACGTGTGTGTGTGTGCGTTTATACATGCGTGTGTGTGTGTGTGTGTGTGTGTGTGTGTGTGTGTGTGTGTGTGTGTGTGTGTGTGTGTGTGTTTGCACACATGTGTGTGTTTACATGTGCATACTTAACTGAGTGCATGGACATGTGCACATGTACAAGCTTGCATGTGTGTGTAGATGATAATGTCGAGTATGAGGGTGTGTGCATGTGTGTGCACATGAGAATGAGAACCAAATCTTTCTTCAACGTGAGTTTTGGCACAAGAGCATGTCTACATTTTTTTTCCCGGACAGCAGTACATTTATGTACATATGACAAAGCCGAAAAAAACTGACCTGCACAATGTGAGGCAGGCAGGTAGCATCAGACAGAATGCGTTTGACGCGTGGCAAGGGACGGACTACAGCACCATCTATGTCTCTGGGGATGAAAAGACAACCATAAAAACCTTTGATACACAACAAATCAACACAAATGATGATACACAAAGACAAGTTTTGATGAACTTTATCCTTGAATACATTGGGAATCAACAACAGACTTAACCAGACTACACGAACTGATAATGCATGTACTGCAAATTTAGTACTCTTGACAGCACAAGAGTCAGTAAATTCTATGGGCATATTCTGCTACATTTTGTCTATATGCACAGTCCATTACCTCACACACGCAACACTTCTTCCTCTTAGGAACAGGCGCCTGAATTGATGAAACCTACACCATCGAAACCTTCCTTGTATCTGCTTAACAAACTGACAGATACTTTTCACACACAGACATACATAATCATATACCTGCATGCTACCATTATCATCTAAACATGACCATTTTACATATTTTTCTTTTAACTTACTTTTCAGTTACTAACCTGTACTGTACAAACTTTTATCTGCTGATCTGCCTGCATTGATCACTTTCTCTTTACTACTAATCCACCTGCAGATACTGATTCTTAAGTATCTACTTAGTTCCATTTCTATGCAAGCTACTTGTGAGGGGCTGAGTATTAAAGACCAGTAGCTTTTGGTCTGGCAGGGACCATTTGCATTTTGCTTCATAAGAGTTTAAAAAAAAACCAACTTAATACACAGTGATTGAAAACATTCCCCTGTGGACAATTCAGTCATGCCTTAACTGACGACTTATAGTCAGCATAGACTATACAGACGTGTTTTAAATCAATTAAAATGTAAGTGGCAATGACTGATGTGGCTCAAAAAGTGGTAAGTCGATGCTGATGTCTGGATCAATACTTTGTATCTTCCCAGTGCTGTTGGGTGACTACAATGGTCAGTCAAAAACACCCAAAACACACTGACAGTCACACACACATCAAACTTTATCTACAAGAGTTAACAAAGAGTTGTGATCCTTAAACTGAATGGTCACCATCTCAATCCTGAAACTGACCTGTGGCTTTCCCACCAAGGCTGAAACCTTCAAACAATTTTTCAGGATATCTATTTAATTTTCACATTCACGATACACCGAATAAATTATGAAGGAGGTGAACATCAAACAGAATCTTACTTTTGTCCAAATGTTTAGGGACTGGAAAGTATCCCAACAAAACCTTGCCAACCCCGAGATAAGCAAATCTCAATTTCTCTGAATTTTTCAAATTTTCAGTTTGTTCCATGGGACTTGTGACCAAATTTGGTACAATCTGAACTTGCATGAAAAAAAAAATCTTTAAAACAGAGCCTTGTTTCATGAATTCATTCAGAACTCTAGAAAATAATCTTGGTAGTTGCTGCATGTTAAATTTTAAAAAATGTGGAAGTTTAAAGGATAAATGTTCTCCTACACATAGACATCCAGTCAGTGCTAGCAAACCTTACAGCGTGATCTAGAATGTTCTGAGGAAAACCCTAGATAGACAGTAACGTCTACAGCAGACACCTACTTGCTGGGGTAGTATTCAGCCATCTTGATGAGCATGTTTAGGACAAGCGTGGCTAGATCACTCTCGTTCATCACCGCCTGACCCGATGCCATCAGTGTCCACTTCAGCTGAGGCACTGTGTGCAGGGGGCGCCACCCATCCATGCCTTGTGCCCAGCACCTGGTCTTGCCATGGATCACCCCTTGCTCCCAAAACTCCTTCATCTATGGGTGGTAAAGTGAATAATCACATCCACAAACTTAAACACATGGAATGAAATCAAAAGAATGTTAATCAGATAAAAACTGAAAGCAAAAAATTGTCAAAGTAACAAAATTGGCTGATTCTGACAGTTACAAGATAGAACGTTCACCATTCTCACAGCAACAATACAGAAAGTTCACCAAAACGTTGGAATGTGATCGAAAGAATATCAATTAGATCAATGCAGAAAACTAAAAATCCTCAAAGTAAAAAGATGGCAAACTCTCATTGTAAAAAGTTGACTAACTCACCAAAAGTCTTCTTTTAATTGATCTGTAAAACCGGCCATTATATGAAAAAAGTGACACAGGAAAACAAATCCTAATACATAACCCAGTGAAAAGCTATCAGTTCTACTAGTGCACACATAATGTGAAGAAGCTGGCAAACATCAATTCTTTGGTTGTGGCACATAAAGATGATCCTACCTCCTCAAAGCTGTAGGGTCCAAGGCGCTCCTTTTCTGCATTGCCAAAGTACCACTCCTTCTCACTGCTTCTCTGCATATCCGGGGAGGCTTCAATGACGTTCGTCTGTCCACCATGGAAAAATTGGTTTTATTTCAGCGTACTGAATCTCATAATGAATTTTTAACATACAAAACTTCATTTCTTGAAAAAAGAAAAATGTTAAATCTTGCTTGACTGACAGTATGTGATGCAACAAGCAAGCACAAGAACTGAGCTTATCTTATGCATTTTTACGGTTTATAAAAATATAAAAGAACTCGCAAGTTAACATGAATTACCCTCAGTGTGACCGAGTCGTGAACGATGAACTCAGCTGTAAAAACTGCATCAAAATTAATGACATTTCTCAAGGAGCTAAGTTAAGGGACTGATCTGGATAAAGAAGCACTGGAAAAGAAGTCACAAGACAACTAAACAACAATAACGATGTTACAGACCTTGATGCACAAGACATGGTGACTCACTGTAAAGGCATGACAGCCATTTATGAGTACAAATAGTATGAAAGCCAACTGGACAAGGTGAACTCGCATCAATATTTGATAAGGAAAACTTATCTGTAAAGGCACTTTAACCCTGATGTAAAAGGCAGAAACCAAGTTGAATTCATCTTAAAGGTCTACTTTAGAGGTTTTCGATAATTGGTCAGCTTATGCAGAAATATGAAATGTTTGATAAATTGGTAAAATAAACATCCGATTCGCTCCCGATCACACAAAATCGATCCGCGAAAGTGGGCATTTTCACCTGTAATCAAGAAAACGGGAGGTAATCAACTAAATCTTGGCATGGCTTAACTACTCTTGGATGTGACGTCACATGATGGACTGGCCGTCAGCCGCGACCTACACAACAAGCCAACGGCGACAGAAAGCAATTCTGATGGTTCTTGCACATCTCGATCGGTATTTAATTTATCATGTAAAAGCAGTGACTATGATTGCGACAGCCAATGTAACTATGGGGATGTTTTCTGCAAGGCCTTTACCTTATCAGTTTGAACGCTAAGTTCTTTTTACCACGTCAGTTCCAGCTGGACCACGGAAACGAGCTATTCAGTTCCAGCTGGACGCCCGAACACATCATTCCGTAGGCGTACGGACTTTACCGAAGTCTCGAGGGAGGCTACCGACTGACTTCTTGATGCGATCACGCGTGGACGGCGAGCGGAGATTCTCCTTCCTCAAGCCTTAACGTGTTCATTCAATTTAACAAGTGTGATCTGTCCATAGATAAGAACAGAATAAACGTGCGACTATCGTACTCATCTGTACGAGCTTACCACTCCGCCTTCAAAGTATACGCGCACAATGCAGACGAAGTTTTTGATCCACTCGAATGGGCTCGGCAATTGTCGGAACAGCTCGTTTCCGTGGTCCAGCTGGAACTGACGTGGTAAAAATAACTTGGTGACCTGGCATGGTTGCACCAACCGAATCCACTTCTTTCGAGTATCTGGATCAGATGGAAATGTGTGCAAAGAATATCCGTCTCCTGCTGAGCTGCTGCACACACCTACAGCACAATATCTGCCACCCCCTCGTGACTTTTTTGGCTGTGGGGGATCGCAACTCGTGTTGATTTCACTTGGCTTTGGCTTGTTGTGTAGGTCGCGGCTGACGGCCAGTCCATCAAGTGACGTCACTGTTTTCGGTCTACCGCGCGGGGTTTGAACAGGTGTGCAAAACTCGTTTTTTATCTATTAAATTCTTCCGGCGACTTTTTTGAAAAATGAATACCATGCTGTAGTTATATGACATGTAGACCTGTTTTTAACAAATTATCGAAAATCTCTAAAGTAGACCTTTAATGGCACAAAGAGGAACAGTACAAGATGACCTCACCTGTAGTGGCACAGTGGCTCTTGAGGTATGTAAATGAGCCAAGGTGAGCAGGTCCACGAACACCTTGATACCGTTGGCATCCATGATTTCCTTCACATTGCGTTTATGCAGAATCAGCTTGTGCAGGAAGCCTATCAGACGATCTCTCTCCAGCTTATCTGTGCACTGAGACATAGTAGAACACAGAACAGGTCACAAGACATCAAGATGATTTAGGACGTATGAAAATGATACTGCTTGGATTTTTACTGAATTGTAAAACAGAGATGGCATTAAATTTATCAAACTTCCTACAACTTAATTAGTTATACTTGTGTGTATGTAAGTCCGTACAAATGTTTATATTATGGACTATTTTGTGAAGCTGAGGAAATCCCTAACAAGTAGGCATACAAAACCAGTCCATGCTGTCTCACTGTTAACAGACATAAGCACAATGTACATTTAAAAACACACATGCATGCTCATACACAGAGCCTGTCTTTGCTATATAATCTCTTCAATTCATGCATGATCTCGATACCCACTGAAAATTCTAGCTGTAGCAGCTGCAGTGGCGCAGTAGTTATTGTCATGGACCTGCAGGCTGAAAATTCAGGGGTTCACTTCTATCAGTCATTTATTCAAGATTTTTTTGCTGACTGCTTCACTTAGTTGAGTTTACTATGGACACAAATGGGAAGACTCTAAATCGCTTAGCCAAGTTTAAGCCACTTAACCCTCTCTTTCCTGACGTTCAGTGCATGAAACGCTCTCTAAATCTTATGGAATGGGAAGCAACTCCGTAATGACGATAGGGTAGCATCACACAAAAATTTTCAAAAAATATACTCAAGCAATATTTCACTTCTTTCTTATTTTATGTGTGTTATTGTGATGTTTGTCTACACTTTTAAACAATTATTTCAGTATTGTGGAGATACATGACTTTAAATAAAAAATTTGAACTCCCCTGAATCACGAAGCAGATCATCATCTTCGTCACTCGAGACATCTGGGTACTAGCCTAGCTGACACATCGATGTTGACGAAGTCGATATCTAGGTCACTCTCATTACCCTTCACCTCATGCAAATCTATGATGTTGTAGCCTTCAAAAATCGAGTCTTCGTCGCTGTCCTCATTCAACATTCACCAGACATCCTCTGCCGCCATACTGAAATCTTGCTCGCTCGCTAGGTCAACTTGAAAAATTTGTAATTTACAGAAACACGCTCTTTGCCGCCATGAAATGGAGTCAAACGGAAGTACATTGTGTACTGAAAGTGACGCTAAAACCGGTCATGTGACTGCCATGTGATATAAACAAAATGGATGCGTCCAGAGCGACCACGTGGAATCCGAATGCTCCCGTACGCTCGCCGATTTCGTGCCGTGTTTTTTCTTGAACACTCTGGAACGCTCACAGCAAAAGAGGGTTAAATTAAAGGATGAATCTCTCTGAGCAATGCTTTAACTTTCTGACCAACACTGCAGGTATTGGTATTTCTCAGGCCTGGTTGATGCTATGTATTATGCATACCGTCTCGTCTCTGACCTGAATGTAACTCTCATAGCATTGTCTCCAGCATTCCTCATTCATCATCATGAAAAAAGAAAAACATTCTAGCTGCATCAAAGTCAATGCAAACACATAATACTGATCCTCCCAAATGTCCCCCTACCCCCTGTCCTTTTATCAAAGGACAAGTCACTTACCCTCTCCAGCATGCCAACAATGTAGCGTGTGTCATTGAAGGCTCCAATCTCATCATGGCACCGGCCATACACAATGGCCATAGCTTGAAGGCACATGCATTTCATCGGGATTTTGGGGGTCAGCAGGAATCGGTGGTACAGGTCATTGAAAAATTCATATCTGCAAATGCACAACGCAGAGAAACGAATCACTCATTGGAATATTTCTGATTTCCTTTTTTTCAATGATTACAGCTTTTTTTCCAACTGACTCTGAAATGTTGAAGCAACATATCTTTACACATCATTTAATGCCTTAGTCTAACTGTCTATGTTTCACATCTCTCACTTGCCAAATTTTCATTATAATAAAATATCAGAAATTCAAAAGAGGTCATGTACTAAAGAGACCACAGGTTTTGCTTTTCTTTACATCTGGCTGCTTGTCGACAAGCTTCAAAGGTTCTTGTGACTAATGACTTTCATACAATTTGACTAAAAATCACTCTCTGAATCTAATTCAAACATGAAAAATACAATAGAAAGATAAAGCCTCTTTGGGTGGAACTTCCAAAAAGACCAAACATCACAAGATGTATATATCACACCTCACTGGGGTGGAACTTCCAAAAAGACCAAACATCACAAGATGTATATATCACATCTCACTGGGTGCAATAACAGATAAAAAGCCTGGAGCTGGGTTGGGGACTTACGATTTCTTGATGGCACTTGTTTCCTCAGACTCTTCATCTTCTTCCAGCAGAAGGCGCAGGTAGTAGTCACCTACAGACACAAAACAGTGACTGTCACAATAACATGGATTTTTTACTGCCTTCACAGCTGACCTGTTTTGATGTAGTTTGTAGGTAACCCACTTCATCATGAACAAAAATGCACTTGAAAAATGCTGCTGCAGGCAATTTCTTCGCATCTCAAATAATGAGTGAAAGACTAACAACAGTATTATGAATGTCCGAGGTAATGCATATTCTGACAGGCAAGAATCTTCACACAAGCGTGCCACAAGTTTGCCTAGTATGCAGACCTGTTTACCCCAAATTCGTGTATCTGTAATATCTCAGACCAAAACCTGTAATTTGAAAAACAAAAAACCTGTAATCTTCATAATCGCAATACTTTTGCAACTTTCCAAGATTTAAAAGAGCCAGCCATTGGCACGCAAGACCGCTCCATCGCCATCTTTGACAAGGTAAAAGACGCAAGGTACGCTGGGAAATATCTTCTTACTACTTTTGACAGAAACAGTAGCAGACGAAACTTCATGTTTAACAATTTCCTTTCTTTGATTTTTTTCCCCTGTAGTTTTCTTTTGGGCCGCAATTCCTGTAATTTTGATTTTGTTCTGTAAAAATTACGGCAAAATCGTAAGGGTCAAAAGGCCTGAGTATGTTATCGTACAGTGCTAAGACTCCATATCCATCATCACTCCAATGCAGGGACAGACCACAGAAGTTCAGGATGGACAGAAAGGACAGGACATTAAGACTTCGAAATTGTTGTGCATGTCTGATGACAGAGCTGTGGACTGTGGACTGACACTGTGCCAGTCATGCCAGCCCACTACTTTCTGCCAAAACACAATGATCAAGCTGACCCCGCTTTTGTCTTTGTATTTCCCCCCAACTTCATTTCTTGTGTCACAGCATTTAACCAATGATATAAATTTTATTCTTCTCTCTCTTTTTTTTGGGGGGGGGGGCTGCATGCAGGTCAAGGAGTATCTTTTCTTTTTCTTTCTTTCTGTTGTTAAATACACCACATGCTCTGCATACACCATGGCTGATATAGCTTAATTTTCATAGGCACTTAATTTGAAGTTGTACACACCTCATCCAAATTCATTTTTTTACATTTCACCTTAGCTGATTAACTCTATATATCCCAAGACACTTTCCAGTTGTTTTTTTTCCCTCCGTAAGTTAATGCAATATGATTTTTTTCCTGTCTTACCTATTTTGATTTCTTCAGAGAGGCAGTGGTAGGGCACCTCGAACTCCTGGTGGTTCCAGGCCACAATGCAGTTCGAGCCCAGCTCCTTGTCCACGTTGAAGGCTCGCATTTCATTCTCAAAGGCCTCACGCAGTTCTTCTCTGGTCTGTTAGCATCCACATCACACACAGTGCGATTTTATCTACACATCTGACAATCATGTCATTTGAATATCATACCACAATAGGACATCCTCACCTCTTGTCCACGAGTGACAGACAAAAGCTCTTGTCTGTAAGTGAAAGACAGAAAACAAGCTTACACACCCTCTAATTTTACAAACAAAGATTTTGTTGTTTTGCTTTGCTGTTCCAAATCTTGTGCCATAGACTCAATTAGTCCATGCACAAATGTATGGAAAGAAGAAAAAAGCAAGTAAGAAATACAGCAAGCAGCTAATAATTAACACCCAATTAATCCCTAATATAGTAATCCAGGAAAAATCTTCCAATAAAGGCCGCCCAAGGAAAGACTTCCAACCTTTATTTGTATATCTGGAATATCTTTATCCATGTCCGTACCAGACTGACTTCCTAACACACACTCCCTTCTTTTAGGAACTTGTATCTCTAACATTTTTCTCTACGCTATTTTAATAATCCAACACACACACACACCCTTTTAATGACTTGCATTTTTGTAACATTTTTTTCTACATTAGACTGACATTCCAACAAACACCCCTGTTCCCCTTTAAAGACTTGCATTTCTGTAACATTTTTCTCTACGCACTACACTGACCCTTTCAACAACCCCCACCTCACCCCCACCCCTCCTTCCCTTCCAGGGCTTGTATTTCTGTAACATGTTTCTCTACACTAGATGTGCCCTTTAAAACAAACCACTCCCCATCCCCCGCCCTGTTTAAGGACTTGTATTTCTGACCCGTTTTATTTTTCTCTGCACTAGACTGACCTCCCAAAGAACACTCTTTCCTTCCCAGGACCCCATTTGGAACTTCTGGAGGTTGTTACCGAGAGGATTAACTGCAGGACAGAACTGGAGACATACTGCTAGATGGAGTGTTGGAAGTAGAGTGGGACAGACAGTTAAAGTCCAGTTTGACAGCTAAGCACAGGGCATGTGGATTACCTTAACAGATAGTTCAATTCCAGTTTGACAGATAAGCACAGAGCATGTGGATTACCTTAACAGACAGTTCAAGTCCAGTTTGACAGCTTAGCACAGAGCATGTGGATTACCTTGTAGTTCCACAGCAGGTTGGGCTTGGCGTGGTCCCTGTTGAAGTAGTAGTAGAACAAGGGCCAGTTGGCTTCGCTCTTTATCCTCTGTCGACGCTTCCTCAGCACAATGGGCTTGTCGTTTTGCTGTCACCACATGCACATTCCACCAAGTTCATTTCAACTGTTTTTGAATTAACATTATTTTCATTCCCAAATACAATCCAGCAAGTACATTTTAATTCCTTTTGATTTAAAATCATCTTAATTCCTTGAAATGTAATTTAGTGGAGAAGACTAAATACCAGTTAGGTTCTTTTCTGAATTTGAAAATGTGTTCAAATAACCATGATAATTAAAACAAAACAACAAAAAACCTGTGAAGATGGTACATTTTGTGCACATTTTGTGGACATACTATTGTAATGATAGCAGCAATAGAAAGTGGAATAGTAAGAGTTCTAAAAGGAAAATATTTTGTATCTATGTGTGTTTGGTCAATGCAAACAAAAAGAAAATGACATCACTAACATGGGAAAATTGAAGTGGGAGATCTCTGACAGAGCGTTAGTTTGCAGTGATTTTACTTGTACACAAAAAAGGAAATGACAACGAAAAGAATAAAAGATGCATGAAAGACAACTGAGAGGGGACAGTGTTATCTATTTCACTCTGATAAGTGTGATTATAAGGATAGAAAAAAAAAGAATAAGAAGGAAAATGCTGTTTACCATCTGCTTCTTTTCCAGACCAATGCGAGAGCGCCAGTGCTGCAGAATGTTGTCAATTTTCTTCTCAATCAGCAGCAGCTGCAGGTTGCGTTTGTTCTTGTTCAGGTGATCCTGCGCGCAGTTAAACTAAACAATGCACTCTGTGAGCCTCTGGTAACTGACCAGCAAAACCAAGCATACGAGACCTGTGTGCATGAATACTCTTAGTCATCATAGATAATAATACACACATGAACTCAGACACGTTTGCAACAATGAACCAAAAAATGTTTTGTGAAAGCATTCTCGCACACCTATAAAAGCATCATTGTCCTTGTATGCACACATTCAAGTTTTCATTAAAAAAACACAAACTCTTGGTCTATTCTTGTAAATACATTTGTGTTCTACATAATATGAGTTCTAAAACACTTTGAGCTCTGCAACAACCTATTAAAAAGTACAATTTCACAATAAGCAGACCCACTTTATTCGTGTTGAGGGAAGGTGGGAAGAAAGTTATGTGCTACAGTTCAAATCCACCAGTACACAGCAATAATTCTTTGAATCCTTCAAACAGAAATGGACTGATCTTTCACAGAAAAGCAAGATGTCCTACAATAGGATGAGAAGGGCAGAAATCTAGAAGCTGCTTTGTGTAATGTGGGACACTGGAATGCGTGGACTAGTCATTCCTTTCAGACAGAAAAGATATGAACACAAAAACAAACAAAGAAACAAAAAGGGCAGTTCACCTGTGCAAGTTTAACATTGTCTCTGACGTGCAGCCGATCTGTCTCACTGACTGGTACATCATCTGGAGAGTCCAAGTAAGCTAGCAAACCACTTGGCTGAAATCAAAGCAAAAAAACAAACAAACTTTGTCATTCTCTCATAAAAGATGCTAATTTTTTTTTTCCCTTTCAGTCTTTTGAATTCCAAAATGTGATATACCAATTCTGACAAAAACTAAATTACAAGACAGATAAAATGTACATCTGTTATGTTTTTTTCTCCTTAACTTTTTGCCAACGGAACGCACGCCTCCGTGCGCTGCTCAAAGCTCCGTTGCCTACGGAACGCATGGTGCTGTGCGCTGACTGAAAGCTCCGTTGCCTACGGAATGCACCGGTGCGTGCGTTCTTATTTCAGAAAATTCTGCTGTTCAAACTGTAACGGTCTAAGAGAAGTAACTCCCGCCAAAAGTTAGTAGAGGGTTCCTGGTAGCCTGACATGCCCTAGTTCTTAAGTTCAAGCAGAGTTCACCTTCACTATCTGCGGCTGAGACAAAGAACCCCTTGCTGGGTTTTTCCGACTTGGAACTGGCACTGGCCTTTCGTCTGCTAGAGTCTAGTAAAAATGCCAGCTCAGCGCTGTTACTGTTTCAATGCATTCATGGTGATTCCGATAACGAAGGAGAGTCAATCGACAGTGGAGATGATAGGGAAGATGAAGGATGTCTATTTGAAGATGTTCTTGATTACAATGACAAAGCAACTGATTCGACTGATTCAGTAACACACACAGGCGCTTGACTCGAAAAACCTCTCTAGACCAAATTCTGTGAAATTGTTTATTAAAAATGGATAATAACTGATATCGAAAAATATCATAACTATAACTGTATTAGGCGAGTACTTTTTGTATCAATTTGTCTGCATGCTTCACTAAACACTGATCATCAAACTCTGCACTTGTGTTTATTTCTGTGTGTTTGGTTACTTCATTTATCCGTGCGTTGTCTCAACGCAGGATCGCTTAGAGTTTTGAAAGTACATTCATCTAGAAGTCCTTGATTTCTTCTTTTCGGACATACCAAACATGATGTTAACACGGACCAAACATAACACGTAAAATAAATTCCAAAAATGCCAAAATCACTACGTAGGCGGGGAGTTTCAGCGCGAGTGGCTGTGTGCGGAGGGGGGAAAACTCATGCTGCACGCATACGCAGGGATAGTGTTAAGGGTAAAAATATTGAGGTCTTCCACATGCTTTATGTGGAAAAACATGGAACAGGATTCAAAAACTTCATGCACACATTCAAAAACTTCATGCACACAGCCAAGTGAGTGTCCTTTTAACAGGCAACTGTTCTGGATAATCATCCTGGCATTTGTTTGGAAAGGCAAGTCTTTTGTAAAACTACTTTTAGTTGCAATTTTTTTTTCTGGTTTTGGTTTATTATCTATCTCTTCTCCTGTTCTCTTTCTTCAATCTGCATTTATTTACTTATGTTCATTTATTGCCTTCTTTATTCTGTATGTCAGTTTTCTTGGCAGTTTATTTATTTATTCATTCCCGTACACATAAACATTATTTTTTTAAGCCTGCTTCGAAAAAGAAGCATAATGTTTCTGCATACATAATGTGACCATCGATGTAATATGGCACACATCATTCAAAAATAGCTCCAGTTGTTGCAGTCTATAGGAATTAATAATGGATGACTAAACCACATTTTCTCAGAATGCCAGTGCTCTGTTTACCATCTTTGCTGTCATTGCACAAATTGTTAGCAATGTTTTGTTTTTGGTAAATCATCTTTGTTATCATATTATCAATGGCTGACAGTGTTTCCTTTAACTTTTTTCCCCCTTGCAATGAAGGTTCTATTTCAGTATCAGACATCTCACATCATCATCATAACATACTAAAGAGATTAACAAATCAAATGGCAATTACATCAAAGTCAGTGCCAATTATCAACTATACATAGGACATACCTATACACTTCAGCATACCGTCAAGTATATCTGTAATGTAAGAAAGACTGCAAAAGTGTATTTAATCATGTATGGGGGAAAAAATGACAAACATTGAGCATAGCAAATATTTTTAGAAAACAAACAAACAAGGCAAACAAACAAGAAATCAAAATCAAAGGGGAGTACACACACATACATACATATATGCGTGTGTGCTTGCACACCAACACCAACACACACAAACACAAAGGAAAAAGTCAGCAATAGACAACTAAAGTTGATCATGTTAAATAGATGATAAAAAGGACATAACATCTCGAAGATTCAGAGCAGTGGTTTGTCATCAGACAGGTTTAATAATTTTTTGTAGCTAAGAATATTATCACTCACTTTGAATCAGCAGAAGAAAAGAAAAGCAAAAGTGTAAACATTTCTTAGTCTGGATTACGAAAGGCATTTTTTTTTATATTTTTGTATTTGGAGGGAATGCAGAGTAAAAGTTAAGGAAAAATTATATTTCTAGTAAACTTGTGTATGAATACCATTTTCTTTGGAACTCATATTGCTTCATCTCTAAATCATGTGGATATTTTTCTATCTTGTATTTGATACGTATTTCTTCAAAAAGACATGTCTATTTGGCTTTACTTTGTTCATTCTGCATTTGTATACATGAAACTTTCATTACAAAATAATAAGGTCAAGTACTTCATTAGTTTTACTGTTATCTTCTGTGCTGAAGAGAACTAGTTCAAAGTTTAAATGAAGACGTTCGCAGTTTCCCCATTTTTCTTTCATGACTTTCTCTACCTCCTGCTAAAAGAGACATGAACGTCGAGAGGTAAATAAGTAGTGTTCTATTGTATCTTTCTCTTTTTGGCAGAAATTACACAAGCTACTGTCAGCGATGCCTATTTTGCTTAAGACATTATTCATCACCAGAATTCTATAGCATGCTTTGGTTTGAAACCATTGTAATTTAACTTCTTTTATTTTCCTTATTTTTTTAGCACTGCTTCCCAATCAATCAGTGTATTATTGAATGTATTTTCCTATTGCGAGAAAGGCTTGATATTTAATATTTCAATTTTTTCTAGAAGCAATTCATATCCTGTAACTTTCTGCAGGTTTGCACCTCAAGACCTACAAAAGCAAAATCCTGTTGATACCATTAAATCTTTAAAAAAAAAAAAAAAAACGGACGAAGATGCACCCAACTGGTTTACAAAACCACCTTTGTCTCTCTCTCTCTCTCTCACAGACACACACACATACACACACGCTCAAGTGCACACATGTGCACGTAACACACACAAATACAGAAACAAAAACAAGACATTGCTTCACAACGTTTCGAATGAACTTAGCTTAAAAGACAGTGAAAAAAAAGATCACAATAGAGCAAACAGAAACAGATGGTCTCACCAAAATACGCTTCAGCAGTCCCATGGCAGTTGGATGGCCAGTCACCCACAACCCCACTAAATGTCGGCTCAGCTGTCTGCAATAACAACCAAACTATTTCAAATGCTAACACATCTTTCTCCTGATTCAATGTTTTCATACAGGATAAAACAATCCAAACAGAGAAGAAAGTTTTCATAGAGTACCAGAAAAAAAACAACGGAGAACAAACAATCCCAAAACATAAAATAACAAAAACCTAAGACAAAAACAAATTGAAGTTAACAGTGACTGTTATTTCTAAAACTGTTTTCCCTGCATTATCCATCACAGAATATTTTCCAGCATGTTGTTCTGATGGCACAAAATCCCAGATTTGAACAGACCTGCAATAAGAACCGACAGGATATCCCTAGCTTTTGATTAACATTCACTGAACTGTAACAATCCTCCTCCTTGTCCCATGCATTATTATCTTAACATGAACTGTGTGGCAATGAGTGACTCACCTGTTGGTAAGCATGCGACTGTCAGCGCTCTGAGTGAACATGGCAGTGTGCAGGTGTCTGGGCAAGGCTCCCTCGGCCAGAGCCAGGTCCTGCATCTTGGCGGCTATCTCTGCATCCCCCTCCTGGCCAGTCACCAGGATCAAGCATCAGTGCAGGGCACATGACAGTCAAACACTCAAACAACAAACTTCAAAAAAATGGTGTCCGATAAATATTATGTAATGAGGATAACCTTACAATTATGAAGGTAATTGTTGTGTAACCTAAGATATTATAAAAAAGAGACATGATTATAAGAATAATCACATATCTTAAAAGAATGACTAAAAAAAAATACATGGATAAATGTGTAACCTATAATAATGACTGCATAGATATAAGGATAAATATGCAATCCAACACACTGATGAAAGAATACCTGTATAACCATTGTGAAACCTGAAATACTGACTGAAACAATTTCTATGTACAACTGTGTAACCTAACATACTGACTGAAAGGGTACCTACGCAATAACTGTGTAATCTAAAGCACCAGGAGGATACATACACATCAACTGTGTAACCTGAAACTCTGCAAGTATACATCTACACAAAATATTTGTGTACTCTAAAACCCTGAGAGTATACATACACATCAACTGTTTCACTCTAAATACAGATTGAAAGGACACGTACATACTCATTGTGAAAATTTACACATGAAAACAGTAAAACCTAAAATAATGACTGAAACGATACATGGGTTACTTGGTGAACAAGAACAGAGCTAGAAAGGTGCTCAGGAGAATGCAGACCCCTGCCAAGGTCAAACAGATTCTGGACCTGTCCTTAGATCCACATCTGCACCACATCTGATCATGTACGGCTTGGCCACATTTCATACTTCCACCAACTTTCATTAAAATCAGTTGTGTGCTGTTGTTTTCTTCTTTGCATAATCTTCCTCAATGGATCCTGGGTCTGCCTTTAATCGCATTCAAATTAATTTTGTTCATCCTTAGGTCACATTCCACTTTCCTACCAAGTTTCACTAGAATCAGTTCCATAGTTTTTATGAAATCTTGCTAATGGTCAAGCCAAACCAGAAGACTTTTTATAAAAATATAGCATCCTTGACTGAAGTAATAAATATTCCAATTTTGCCAGAATTTCTCCAACCCTTTTCACTATCTGGCTTTAAAAAAATACCAGTATGTTACATATATCTAGATTTTATATACCATATTCTTTCAGTACAATTAAAAACCTGGATTTCTTTTTCTTTTTTCTCTTTTTTTTTTGGGCAAGAAACCAGTCCAACCTCACAGGTAGTGGCATGGTACCTTTGAAAAGAGTGATCAAGAAGTTGATCCAACTCGCTGTCTATTTCAATGGGCACATGAGAGTTACTTGACATTTCTCCCTACTAGTTTAGAGCTAGTATGAACATGGCGCAATGGTATGAACTCACTATGGGTGATCTCTCTGGCTGGCCTGTCTAGGAATTTAGGCAAAGTTAGCTCCCTGCACTCCAAGATTTGTTTTTTGCTTTCTTTTGTCTTGGTTTCTTAGGGATCCTAATAATATGGCGATGTTCCGTGCATTGTACACATAAGGTATTTGCTTGGACAGGTAAGTATAAGAAAAGAAAAAAAAAAGAGTACCTCAATGATGGCTTTCATCACCATGCCAGCTCCTTTCACTATGGCCATGGAGGGATGCTGCAATTACAGTCGACAGCATTGTAACCACATTCCCATCACACTGCTGTGTAACCATGATAGTACATAAGTGTATGGAACACAGATCACTGAGGGTGTCCCATAAAATCACTTAAACACACAATGCCAGCAAACGACAGTCATTCAGAAAGAAAGAAAAAGTATGAGTGCGGAAATTCAACAAAAGAAGATAATATATAAGACAAAATAATGTGAAACAATTTTTCGAAAATGGAAACTGCCCTCATAGATCCTACAAATTTCATTTGCGACAGAACAAAGGAGCGTCACGGATCTAAGCAACACTAGTTGCCAAAGTAAAGTGAACCATGCAGATCAAACTAGAAAAATTCATGCTAAAGGGTCAAGACAAAATGCTTGCCTTCTTATATAAGCCAAACTCATAATAAATATTTCACATAAAGATATCCTGAAAAAAATCATGCCTATTCTTATGAAATGTCACATGCAATGGCTGAAAATATTTCACTTTTTTTTAATCAGGAAAAATTCTCACTATCCTTCCTGCAAATTGAATCCTACAACTTAACCTGGGCCAAGGAACTGGTACTCACCTGGAATAGCTTGAAAATGATTCGGCCATTAGCAGCGACCATCTCCAACAACATGTCAAACTGCGTGCCATCTGTCGTCTCACTGTATGGGGCACACAGTGCAAACGTCAAGAAGTCCAGCATTGCTGTGATCACAAGGGCTCCAGACTCATGAACCTTGAGGCATGACAAAAAGCACATGTCAAACTTTTGTATCCTCACGAATCAAAAATGAAAAAAAAAAAAAACAAACAATCTAAGTAATTTCTTTTTTTCACCATTTCCTTCAAATTCAACTTTTAAAAATTTTTCTTGTGTGAAAAAAGTGACCAAATCATAAATGGAAGAAAATACTATACACCAGAAAATTTGTTAATAATCACGTAAATACGCATACAAATGTATTTACATGCATGCACACACAAACACAACACACACACACACACAATCTCACACAATCACAGTCTCTTTTCCTGTCATAATACAGTACACAAATTCTTTCACACCACAACATGTGCTTACCACATGTTGATTGAACATCTCCATGAGAGCTTCCAGAAACTTCCGGGATGACATGAGAGAAGTTTTGTTGAGCTGTTCTTGTCTCAAGTCATAGTTGTCATGCATTGGCTGAAAAGAAAAACACATAAATGAAAGAAATATATTCACTGTGCTATCCACAGTGATCTACGAGATCAACCCAAAGTATGAAATAACACTTTTCAGGTATAACACATCAGATCTGCTTGAAAATCAACAGATTTGGACAATGAATTACAATAAAATAAAAGCTCTAAACAATTACTGTAGTTACTGATGAACACACATACAGGGTTTCCAATATGCCTTTACACACTGAAAGTTATTTCATTTTTCCAGGAAAGTTCATTTTCTGACCCAGCATACCTGCTGTGAATAAATATGCGACTATATCAATGCCTATATTTGTGTGTATATATGCTTAGTATCATCACAGTGGATCTAATAAACTCAACACAGCTTTTCTCCACCTTCATCAGATTTACCCGTTTTTGGAGAGAATGAACACAGTCCTGCCCATGGCTGTCTATGACCATGGGCAATTTACACATAAACGTTCATTGGTATAGAACAGAATGAACAGATCTCACCGACTGGCTCATCAAGCACTGAGAAACATTACCTAAGTGCACACTGTGTGCCCCTCTGTATGAGAGAGCATATGCGCAAGTCATGTGTATGTGAGTGAGTCACAATGATCATTCTAAAAAATAGGAATGTGAATTTTCTATGAAAAAAAAAACAAACAAAAAAACATGCATCATTTATCAATTGGTAAATAGTCTAATTTGATAAATCCTATCACACACACACACACACACACAAAAACACACACCACAAATGCAGGCACACACATACAATATGTGTTCTCCACTGACCTGCATCAGAGCACAGAGCATGTCAAGAGCCGCATGAGTGACCCCGACATCGTTCCGCTTTAATGCTTTCACCACTTTCAATCCTACTTTTTCTCTCATCCTGCAACACATCATCACGTTTTTTGTTTGATTTTCCATTCCCCACCCCCGTCCCCTCTCTTATACATTCCACTTTTAAATATTTCAAGTGTGTGTTTTGTTTGAATGTTTTCACTTGTAAAAGATACAATTCTTCTTTTTCCTTTAAATATCTTCTTTTCTAAAGTTCACTCTACTACTATGCAAGCACACATACACTCACATGAAAATACAGACAGCTCAAGGTACCATAGTACTATGCACACTCACATAAATTCACCAAACACACATGGTTCTATCAACTGTATTCTGATTGCAAACACATGTATATTTATTCACGCACATACACTTTATCGATTCTGCTGTACTCCCAGTAGAAGTAAACATATACATATTCCCCAAACACAAATATGGTTCAAGCAATAAATGACAAGGGCAAGTACACACATATACAAATAGACAAATGGCTCACTTGACTCTATTTCCAGTGGAAGTATACATGCACATACAATTCCCTCTCTCGCGCGCGCGCGCAAACACATGCGCACACACACACTCACACACTCTCTCTCACATACACACACACACACACACACACACACACACACACACACACACACACACACAGAGACACACACACACACCATCATCTCCTACATCACCAAAACATGGTAACCACTCTTACTTGGGCAGCTCGGTGAAGGCCTGGAAGCCAGCCTTGGATGCCACCAGCCTGCGCAGAGCGTGGAACTGCCCCTCCATGGCCATGTTGGGCACAGAAGCCTGGTCTCCCTCCTGCTCTATCAGGGCTGCCAGGGTCAGGTTGATCAGCTTCTCCTTGTTCTGAGCAAACAGACCCTGCAACACCACACCACATGCCCTGAAACATGGGTCTCCCGCACGTGTCTGATTGAAACAGGTAATAGTGAACCACATAAAAGTGACTTAGCGGCAAAGCAGTGTCTCATTTGGGGATCGAATCATGACGACTGATATTGTAACTCTTAATAACTGAATCATAATGACATGATTTTTGTAACTCCTAATAACTTGCTGGTGCTGGGACTGCAACAGACCCAGCCTGGATGTGACTGTGTGATGGAAATCTGGAATGAGAAATGTAGAAATAATACAACCGAGTCTAGTGACAAGACAGAAAACCAACCTGAAAGAGCTTCCTCATGAGAAGGATTGTTATTACTTTTAGCATTCTTAAACTTGGACAGCTGTTCACTCGCTTTACATGATAATATGAGGCCAGGAAAACTTAAGGAGGACTGATTACTCACATCAGCAGTGACAGCATGCAACAGTCCACTGTAGGAGATGTTGGCGTTGAACCTGTTCACAGCTTCCTCCATCATCATCCCCGCTGAAACCAAGTCAGCAGCTACAGTTAGATAACAAACAATCTAGTTTCTTATTAAAGTCTCTGTATACAACTCATGCATTTTTGTACATGTGGTGAGCTATATCAACATGCCATGTATATAACAACTGGGGGCAGTCAGGTCCATTCAACAAAATTAATGTTCTTAACAATTCTTAGAAAAAAGTTAAGCCCAGTCTCTATTTACTTTTTGTTTACTTATTTTTTTTTAACTTTTATGCACTTTTAAATCATGGCTTACTGGATGTGGAGTAAAAAACAGCAATGCACTCTCTGTATTTCTTGCTAGCATATTTCTCTCTCTGTTGCTGCCATTTGAAAACAAAACAAAAAATTCTTTTATTGGTGATGACTTCTAAAAACAAGTATAAACAGTGTTCAATGTTGTTTTGCTGAAATTAAACAAATCGTAAAGACATACATCGTAAAGACATACTCACGTGGAGCGGACTGAATGAACTTCATGTGCTGGGTTTCCACTTCCTCATCCACAGGAACTGTGAAGGGGCCTGCAAGCAACACACACCACACCATGTCACAAATGTGTGCTTTGAGTTAAACGCCTGCAGGCAACACACACTATACCATGTCACAATTGTGTGCTTTGAGTTAAACGCCTGCAGGCAACACACACTATACCATGTCACAATTGTGTGCTTTGAGTTAAACGCCTGCAGGCAACACACACTATACCATGTCACAAATGTGTGCTTTGAGTTAAACGCCTGCAGGCAACACACACTATACCATATCACAAATGTGTGCTTTGGGTAATTGGAACAAGTATTATCACACCACATCATAGTTCCCTCATCTGTTAAACCTACATGAAGAAATTTACAGGCATTTTATGATCTGTTATTTCTTTGCACCTCCGTGTGTAGCTGTACAACGTTCAGATATATCTTACTTTACCATGGATGCACACACACACACACACACACATACACACACACACGCACACACACATGCATATGCAAGTACCACAAAAGCAGGGCAATTATACAAACTCTGTTCACACATACAAATCAGCAACAGTATGGTTCACATCGTCTGGTGAAGGTCAAAGAATCTCGATTCTTTTGGAAAAGGTCATCTAGATAATTCACGACATCGAGTTGGTCCTTCGCCTGACTGCCGCCATGACTGTGTCCATAACCCTGGTGAATACCCAAGGGCCGAGACACAGACTAATGGGAAGGGTTTTAAAGGAGTAGGCCCTCCCTTGAAAGGCACAATGAAGGTGCTTTTGGGATGGACAGTGAATTGGAACATGGGGAGTAGTGTTAGAGAGGTCAAAACTCATGATCGGATCTCCTGGAAAACAGAGGCGTATAATCTGAGCACTGTTTTTCCATGGTTAACTTTGGAGGGGAAATACAGAGGTTTAGTCTGCTGAAGTCTACAAATGGTCTATGGTGAAAAACCCTGGGGGGGCATTGTAGTGGTACCTCCATAATAGCACCCTTCTGAAGAAGTGAATTTACCTCTTCTGCAAGAACTGCAGCCTTGAAAGGGTGTGCAGGAATCATAGTCTGCACTGGGGAAAGAATCCATAATGACCCAAGAAACAAAAAGTCCAGATAACCGGAGAGCTGAAAGCGGTATGTTTCTTCACTAGCGGAAAGGAGAAAACTGAACTAGTTCAAGCATGGCATGATGTGAACTCACTAAGGGAGATCTCTCTGACTGGCCTGTTTAGGAACTGACATGAAGCTAGCTCCCTGCTCTCCCTAATTCTTTTCTTTTTAAACCTGATATATGGCGATGTTCCACGCCAAGGGGGACTAAGTCATTTACTAGAACAGGCAAGTATAAGAAAAACATGCATGAAGTGTATATAGTGGTTGGTTATCTTTCTGTCTCATAACTGAAGTGTACTGTCTTATACTTTTTCAGACGAAAAAGATATACAGTGGAACCATTCTATAACCGTCTCCAGAAATCCCTAACAACTGGGGTTTTAGGGGGAGGGAGTCTTTGCTGTGTGGCAATCTCATTCACAGAAAAATGTTACAGAAATACTAGTCCTAGACAGTAAGGGGATGTTCATTTGAGGATCTTTTACAGGGAGGTTGAACTGTATTACACTGTATTGTGCAGCACTGTACTGCACTTTGTTATAACTAGCATTGAAGAGAACGTACCTAGGCGATATCCTCTGTAGGTTGGACTCATCTTCACACAAACATCCCGGTTTCCTGAAGCTCGCACACCATCCAGAATAGAAGCTATCAAGGAATCTCTGCACACACACAAGCAGTAATTATAAACACAGAATCTTTGTATATGATTTTGTCTACCTGTGCCCTCTAAGTGGCATTTCTTTTGCATTGCTTGTCATAACTCTCTGAAACAATGCGGCACTCAAGTTCAAACTGTCACAGCTTCAGCACCAGAAGTCCACAGGAAGCCATGAATATCTGGTTGTCATTCCACAACCCACCAGAAGAGACACTGCATTGCAGCCAAGTCCATTCTGGTGTTCAGTGACACCTGTTCTTATACAACATAGGCAGGAAACCACCAACTTAGCCTCCTCCTGATGACAATGTTTAGTGTGGATGCCAGCTTTGCATGAGAAACTAATTCCCTCCAGAGAACACCCCTACACCCATCACATGACTGACTGCCTCAGATTTAACAGGTGGAGGAGGGGGAAGCCCTTTCTGGTGGTATCTGCACAGTGAAGTAAAGTGATTATATATTATAGCTGCCAACCTACTAGAGTCAAAGTTCAGGAACCAGAGGATGAAGAGGATTGATTGGGGTGAACAGAGGGCTGTTTTGAGTCAAAAACATTTTTAACTCCTTACTGCTTCAAATGAGGAATATGGGTTTTGAAAGGAACAGACAATTCTACTGCACGAAACTCCAACATTCATGTATGATGTAACATCATTTGGACTTCATTCTACAACATTTCATCAACCGTATTTAAAAATAACCCACCAAACCCCACAATTTTCAACACTGTTTTGAACTTCTGTTTTCTTTCTTTTAAAAAACAACAACTGAATTTGGGATTTCTTGAATGAGTTGTAAAACAGAAAAATTCCAGAAAAAAATTCTGGAGGATTGACAGCCATATATATATAAACTGTGATGATGAATAGAACAAGTGATGACAAACGGAATCAGTGACACTAAATTGAATATATGATGATCAAGACATATACTGAACAAACCTTTCAGACAATTCAATAACAGCTGATTCATCGTCTTTTTCTGCCTCTCATACAGCGTTCAGGCATCCAGTCATTACAGGAACTCTCCTGACAGTTATCAGAGCCATTACTGAGCCCACCATAACTATGTCTCCAATCCAAGACTATCCTCTATGTTACAGTGGAGGGTAGACATTCCTGAGACATACAGAAGGGTTCTAAATGGACAATGTGAAAGAATTTACGGTTCCTAACACTAATGCTTTATTCCTGGGACAGAGTGTTATGGAGATCCTCCATTGCCTAGGCATCTGTCACAGCATTCTTACAATCTATGGTCACATGACAATATAAAGAAATACTTGACTGATAAGCCAGAAATAGAAGCAGGGGACTGGGACAATGATTTCAAGATACTCCAATGCATGACTTATAATTCTTAAACACAAATGGCAAAACTGTATAATTTCACACACAGTGCACGCGCATGTGTATCTATCCACAAGCGTATTTGAGCGTATCTGAGCGTATCTATCTATCTACATACCTATATATTTGAGCATATCTATCAATCTATTGTGCATGCACAACGTACATGTATATGTGCACACACACATCTTATACAAGCACATTAATGTGTTGTGTACTTGTGTGTAAATTTGTATGCATGTGAATGTTCGTGTGTTCACATATATGAGTTCATGCTTGTGTGTGTATGTGTGAGTGGATGCACGACTGCATGCGCAACTTGAAACTTAGTACGAGAGTGAAAAGTCATGTTTGTTTGCATGTGAACCTAAAAGCCCTGAACTTACCTGTCTGTTGATAAATATGTACGGATAGCTCCTTTCACATATTCCACAGTGAACTTCTGAGGATTTTCAGGGTCTCTGTTTATGGAAAATATCTGCAACAGAAAGCAGGTGATTCAACAAACAAGGTTGTTGTTTTTTCAAGTAACATAACAAAAAAATCAATCAAGATCTAGTTATCTAGTTTTGTGTTTTGTCTTGCGACTCGTTTGTCCACGTTTCTCTGGGCGGTTCACTAACATTTATTTAAGATTTAATTGTTCAGCATTTATTTAAGATTTATCAATCAAGATGTCATTTTCAGAGAAAAGAAATATGAATTTGTGTGTGCATGTGTATCATACATGTGCATCTGTATCTTCAAGAGAAATACAGACTATGAAAACAGAAAACTATGAGAACAGAAAAAGAAAGGGAGGGAGACAGAGATAAGGATTGCTTGTATTTATGTGCTTTTATAAAAGAGAAACAAGGAGACCTTCCCAAAGGCCAGTATTCCTGCACCATGCTGAGCGAGAACTCACATCACAGAAAGGCTTGGCAGTGACCACGTTGTATGTTGCTGGATCACGCTCCACTAAACACATCTCTGTTAGACACAGTGTGCGACGAATCGTGTCTGGATGACGAACTGAAATCTTCTGTACAGTAAACTCTGCGTAGGATGTCAGAGCTTCGTCCGTGCTGATAAAACAGAAACCATAATCATTATCAACAATGAAAACAGGAAAATGTTTCATATATTCATTTCTTGAAAAATTCATAATTCATTTGAAAACAGTATGATAAGTATTGTTAGTTTTTATTGTACTGTAACCCAGTCAACAACAAATAGCCTTTTCAGGGTTGTCACAAGCACTGAGAGAGAAACATATACAGGGGTGATAGTACCAAAGAGTTCCGAAACCTGAACCAAAAAAATTCCTGAACCCAAAACCTGAAACCAATCTATAAAATAAGTTTCAAATTCTTGTAAACCTGAAAATTAACAACATTCATCGATTCATTACTAACACCTTTCACAAACACTATGAATACTTACGTTGCTGAATCTGGTATCAGATTGTAGTTAAGGCACATGAAGTGTTGAATAATGAATTTCCCGTCTTTTTGCTTTTGATCAAAGCCTCTACTCCACCCTTTTTGACTCTCATTGTATTACAATTGTCCATCAAGCACGAAACAACTTGAGACCAGTCGACTTTTCTTTCTGATAGAATGCCAGACACTGCATTGAAGATATTTTCTGCTGTTGCAACATTTACTTCTCTTGACCCTAAGTGTTCTGCTACAACTTTTCCCAGTTCCACATCATAATACTGAACAAGCACGTTCACAATCTTGTCATTATTGCTATTTGTAGCCTCGTCAATATTTAAAGAAAAGTGTCTGTCTGACAGCTTTGCACTCAGTTCCTTCTTCATAGCATGTGCTACTCCATGTACAGTGGTGTAAGTTGTGCTACCACGAGAAAGAGAGAGAGAACCAAGTGCTTTGTCATCACTAGCTAACCTCTTAGCAAGCTCAACAACATCTCCCCCAAAGAAAAGGGCAGACAATGTTCGGCAATAAATGCACAAACAACTGCTTTCAGTTCTGCTTTCCTGTCTCCCATACCGTCTTGCTTAACGGTAGTTGTGGAAGCTCCATCAAGCTTTGTAGACTGGCGGACAGACTTCAAATTGTGCCGATGATCCACATCTTCTGCATGAGAAAGCAAGGCTTTTTTCCCACTTGAGCCATAGAGTAATGTTTTGTTGCATGGCACGCAAAAACAAACTCCCGGCGACTCGACCTTTTCACACCAATCGCCATGACATACCCCATCGCTGTTCCGATCTTGCAACCAATCCCACCTCCACTTGTTTTTCACACCTATCTCAACTGTAGAAATATCTGCCCCCGGCGGTAACACCTTCATGTTGTTTGGTTTTGTACTCTTGTTTTTGAAAGACACAAAGGCACACAAACTAGCTGACAAAGTTGCTTGTGACAAGTTGTCATTTGCACCAAGAGCTGCATGCTGCTACCCGAAGTGAAAAACCTCGTTTTTACAACCAAGGGACGTCACTGTCGGAGGTCAAATAATCTCCCTTGCAACGATCCTATTATCGTCTGCTATTAAAATCTCTTTGTCCCTGCTTTTCCAGTCCGGAAATGACTTTCCAAACAAAACTCAAAAACCGGAGATTATTTTTTTCAGCAATCGTAAAACCGGATTTCCGGAACATTCCGGAAAATTAGCACCCCTGCATATAACAAAGACAACTATCTTTACTACAGTCACCATTCATAACATTATGGCTTAACCAATCACATCTGTATAGGAAATAAAACAAGGCCACACTGAGGATGCCAGGTACCTTCCTTGATTCATCAAACAAAGTTTACGAAAGTTATGATTTAAGTTTTAATCATTATAGCCCTGTCAGCCCAACGGAGCCTTTTCAGGGATGTCAACTCTCACAAGGAAGAAATGAATTTACAACAAAAAATAGTTTTACAATATACTTACCTGTCTTAACGAATGCCTTATCCCCACTTTGCGAGAAACATCGCCATATTTTCAGGATAAAAAAAAAAAAGAAAAAAAAAATTCTGTGTAGTGAAACAGTGATCTGACAAAAACTGGGGAACAACAACAGAAATAAAATAATCAAATTATTACCAGCCGCCGTGGCGAAGTGGTTAGCGTTGCGGACTCCCAGCTGGGAGGTCGTGGGTTCGAATCCCATCAGAGTGATGTGGGTTTTTCTGCCCCGACCGGCTCCTACCCAGAGTTGAGTTTGCTGCGGACTCAGTTGGGAAGACTGGGACCACACAGTAGAGTTTCATCCACTTAATGGATGTGTTTCTGAGAGTGTTGCTCAAAGTTCATGACCAACACTGCAGGTGCCTGTATCTCTCGGACCTGGTTGACGCCGGGATACATTATGAAAGGAAGCGTAGAGTACAGCTCTGTCATGTAGTCTCAGACCGAAATGGAAATCCGTAGCATCATCTTAATCATCCTCATTCTCATCGATCAGCATTAAAAAAAAAATGTCTCAAATTCTGTGGCCCTTCGTGCCCTGCTCTCATGGTGACCTCAGTTTCGATGTCCTCTCCACGTCTGTGGCCTTGGTTTGGTTCTGTCGGGGTCACCGGTATCGGCGAGTCCATGGGGGCTGTCGTTGGACGGACGTGGTGGCGCCCTCCGGAGGGAGAGCTCGCTCGCGCCGGCTCCGCGACTAAGCAATTATTGTCGTCAGTAGGGGTCTTAGTAGGTGGTGTCCTGCGTATGTTAGATCAGAACAGGTGCCACTGAACACCACCGAGGTGACTCAGCAGCAGTGCAGTGTCTCCTCCGGTGGGTTGCCTCTTGACGACTTGACAATGACTGCTCCCTGTGGATTGTCGGTGCCGGGGCTGCGGCGGGGCTGACCGGGCTGTGGCTGTTGACGGGGTGTCGGAATGAGCGGTGTGGGTGCACTGCCTTTGAGGTGGCGCAGAGGTTGGGACAGCAAAAAAAAAAAAAAAAAAAAAAAATCAAATTATTGGTTATTGGGTTCGATTTCCATCCGAAGCGTTGCTCCACTGGAGTTGTTCTACATCTAAGAGTTGAAATGGTACTGGTAAATATAAGAACTACCACATTAGACTGCACAAATTTACTTCCTTTTCTTCAGTGATTTGTTACAGAGCTAGAAACCCATCACCACAATCTGACAGGTTCACTCACCTATACTTTCCCAGCCGGTGGGTTTGAAACTGTTCATAGGTGATGGGTTCCTTCCGCTGTCGCACAGCAATTCCCACATAGGCTGCAGCAGCTTCCATTATCGCTTTGACCAGGTCACTATGGGCCTCCAGTGCAAACAGGTGCTGTGGAAAAATATGATCAGTTTCACACCTGCTTCCAGAGCAAACAGGTTCTAATGAAACACATGATCAGCATCACACCTGCCTCCAGTGCAAACAGGTGCTGTGGAAAAACACGATCAGTTTCACACCTGCTTCCAGAGCAAACAGGTTCTGCTGAAAAACATGATCAGTATCACACCTGCCTCCAGTGCAAACAGGTTCTGTTGAAACACACAATCAATTTTACACCTGCCTCCAATGCAAACAGGTGCTGCGGAAATACATGATCATTTATACACCTGCCTCCAATGCAAACAGGTGCTGTTGAAACACATGATCAGTTTTACACCTGCCTCCAATGCAAACAGGTGCTGCGGAAATACATGATCAGTTTTACACCTGCCTCCAATGCAAACAGGTGCTGCGGAAATACATGATCAGTTTTACACCTGCCTCCAATGCAAACAGGTGCTGCGGAAATACATGATCAGTTTTACACCTGCCTCCAATGCAAACAGGTGCTGCGGAAATACATGAACAGTTTTACACCTGCCTCCAATGCAAACAGGTGCTGTTGAAACAAATGATCAGTTTTACACCTCCCTCCAATGCAAACAGGTGCTGCGGAAATACATGATCAGTTTTACACCTGCCTCCAATGCAAACAGGTGCTGTTGAAACACATGATCAGTTTTACACCTGCCTCCAATGCAAACAGGTGCTGCCTCCAGTGCAAACAGGCGCTGTTGAAACATGATTATTTTTACACCTAACACATCAGTCATATTTTCAATGTGCTGTCACCACTGACTTAACACCTTTATAATATCCATGTTTTCAATCTAAAATGGAATTAACCTAACTTCTTCCAGACAACTATTTACAAAGTATGAATGCAGATCTACAATTATAACAGTATGCAATCAAGTCGCATTATATTCACTCCACTTCATACACACACACATACACTCACAAGCACATAGCTATACAAGTATTTGGAGTTAAATGACATTCTGTAAACAGACGCTTTGGTGCGTTGTGATGTGACGATCTCAGATAAACATCAAGCACATCCTCACTGTCTCGTGTAGCATAGTTTTGTGGAAAAGTTGTCAGATGAAAATATTACAATCACACAGACACTCATCATTTTCTTTTACTCACCAATCTGTTGAAGCCTCCATGAATGATTGCCACTCCACCAGGTACATCAGACATCTAGCACAAATAAATACACACAATCACTGAATAACCACAATACTAGTTTTCTTAAGAACAAATGCATCTGCCATATGTTTAATTCTATAAAATAAAAAAAAACCTCAAAAAATTAAAGAAAACTATGGGCTTCGGTACATACCTAAAATAACAGGAGCATGCACAAATACACAACACATATCACCCTTCCACAGGGGATGATTTTCAACATCATAATTATCAAAATACAACTTATCATCAAGGCTGTTACTCAGGTTGAAATTCAGACTGGGGATATGTGTCATGCACTGTGGGGAAAAAAAAGGCTTTGGAAAAATGCTGAAGTCAAGTAAAGTCATCTTGTTTATTGCGGGGATAACTATGGAGGCCATGCATGGCTGCAGGCAGGTCAGCACAAAGTATACATTAAAATGCCAGAACTAAAACCAAAAATTCAAGTCAAGTCCTGACGCGAAAAGACTGATCAAACACAAAAGTTTATCACCTCCGATGTTGTGATCAGATCAAAAGAAAAATATTGGTATTAAAAAGAGGAAGCTGGATTAAAGCCGAGTTGTTTCTGAAGTTCTGACACCACTTGTGAATATATGATCTTCAACACTATTGAGAATAACTGATTGTTCATGCTTTTTGAGAAAAACTAATTTTCAAAACTACTGAGAATAATTGATTGTTCATGCTTTCTGAGAATAACTGATTTTCAACACTACTGAGAATAACTGACTGTTCATGCTTTTTGAGAATAACTGATTTTTTTTAACACTATTTTAAAGTCTTTGATTTTTAACAATAGTGAGAATCCCTAATATCTTACATTTTCTGAAAATTGCCTTGCTGGATCACTGTTTGTTAAAAACATTAAATTGTTTCACGTAACTTGAAAGTAATTAATTTGTTTTTCATTTTACTAGACAACAATTGAACTTCCAAGCGTGATTGAAAATAGTTTCATTTTTCACATAATTTGACTGATTTCACAAGAATGCACCTGGACCCTGAGGACCCCAACGTACCTGAGACAAGCCCTCAATGTCTTTGTAACAGTAAGAGCAGAGCACACGATTGGAGGAGGGGTCAATCTGATCAAGAGACCCCTGGTTCACCTCCAGAATCACTGGCACTCGGTTTTCTGACCAATGGTATTTGTACGCATTGAATCGTCGGGCAGTCTGGTTAGTGTCAGCAAAGTAGTTTCCGGAATTTCTAGGACAATACAAAAAGGGAGATCATATGAAGAGCACTTCTGAAATATAAAATGAACAAACTTTATATTCGAACAAACTGTATAACAAGCACTACTGCTTCATCTTAAATATTCCAAATGTTACAAAAAATAATTACTGAATCACAAAACAGCAGACTTCCCACAATACCCTCTTCTCTTGTACAAAACATGGTGTTTGTTCTGGAATCACTGAACAGAAAATCTAATGTTAGTGAAAAATTATCGTCATTTCCAGCCTTCTGGTGAGTGCATTTTTCTCTCTCCTTCCCAACGTGTGTGTTTGTGTGTGTATACGAGTGCGAGTGTGTGTGTGTTTGTGCATGCGTGTGTGTACGCGCGTGCGTAAGCAAGTGTGTGTAAGCACTAGCATGTGCATGCATGCATCTTAAGCTGGCTTGTGTGTGTGTGTGTGTGTGTGTGTGTGTGTGTGTGTGTGTGTGTGTGTGCATGCACATGCATGCACCTCTAACATGCTTCATATCAACTTATTTGCAATATGTGTGCAACTACGTATGCAACAATAGTCTCATGAGTCAGTTCATATCTACATGTCCAGTAATATCAGTGTTTAATATAGAACTTTTTCCCTGCACGAAACCAGTTACTGGATTCCCCCCCCCCCCCGGTCATGTTTTCTTTCATGAAAAAATAATGATCTGTATGAGTCAATAACAAATTCAAATGACTCGGTACACTGACACATCACTTGTACAAGGCAGCCTAACACGAGCACTGATGCAGAGCTGGGCTATAACACTCCCTGTCTATAGCAAAGCACACTTTACAGAGCCACACATTCCAGTGAAATGTCAGAAGATTCAAGGGGATGGGAAGGAGAGGATAACTCTTAGTATATGCAGTTTGACTAATGCTGCCCATTTAAGATGGACAGTTACATGAGGCATGATTACAGCTACAATAACTGCAACAGCTTAACTCACACAACTTCGGAGAAACTAAGTATATTTACTAAACAAACACAGATCCGATGCATACCTGTTTAGAAGCCCTGAGAAACAAGAGTTGTCCCTGAAGTAACAAAAACAATCATGATTTTTCTGCATTGTTCAGGCTTGATGCCTGAGAGTAACATCTAATGTCAACCACTGATCACTAATCTCAGCAAGTGTGCCTGCTTATACCTTATTGTGAGGTAGAGACCTTCTTGTGACTATGTCAGAAAGGATCACAGATGTCTATGAGGTCAAATACTATGCTGTTCAGGTTTGAAGCAGTATCTCATGGCAATTGCTGACTGCTATGTCTTCCAGTGTACATGGTTTTATTATACCCTTTGAATGAAACTTGTTCTCCATCCCTCAACATGTCATCCATGTTGTCTATGAGGTCAAATACTATGTTGTTCAGGTTTGAAGCAGTATCTCAGGGCAAATGTTAACTGCTATGTCTTTCAGTGTACATGGTTTTATTACACCCTCTGAATGAAACTTGTTCTCCATCCCTCAACATGTCATCCATGTTGTCCTAGTGGTAATTCATGGAAATTGTAGTCAGATACCAAGAGTTTGAATCCAGCTGGCTCTGTGGTGTCAATGTAAAATAAGAACAGTCCTCTAACCCCCCACTTTCCTGTGACGGTTAAACCTTTCTGCCATATCATCAGTAAGGTGTGTTAACATTACATCTGAATGAGGACTTTAACCTTGACTCCAAATCTTCTGGTGAGTTGACTATTACAGTATTAAAGATGTCTCCACAAACTGGAGCCTCTTCTCACAGCTGTCAGCTTTTGCAAGCCCATCTGACATGGACAAGCATGCACTTCACCACAATTCTCTGTCCAAAGTATTTCTGAAATAGAACTGAGGAAGTGGTATGTCGCAGAGGAAGACACAAATTCTGAGAGATAAGATAATGAAAAGACTGGTTGGGACACAACTCCTTAAAGCAGACAATGATGACCTTGATTCACCGACAACTTTATGTCCATTCTGCACACCCAGTGTGACAAGTCATGGAATGAGCCAATCAGTGAAATCTGAACCCTGCTACAGACAAGAAAAAACAGCTTAAAATTGCTACCAACACTTGCTGCAACGTCTAGACCTGCCTGAAGACGGCAGTGACCTGCACCTACCAGTGCCTCTGTCAGCAGATCCGCTCGGTGATCTGTGGAAAACTTCATGGAGTCTGTTTTTTTTGCCGCCTTTCTTCATGGTAATGATGAATTCATTGTTTGCTGGAGCCCTGACATTGGGAACAATGCTGACAAACTCACTGTAGGGCCACTGTCACAACAAAACACACATGTACACTTTAAAGTCATCTCTAAATTATGCACTCATACGCTGTCAAATGTTCTATGGAGTAAAAAATTAATCACTCTATGGTTTTTCATCTGTCTATATTATTCTAGACTTTGAGTAATAAAAAAACCCAAACCCATCTCCAGAATATGTAAATTTATATGAAAATCAAAATATGTATACTTTGTCACATGCCTAACACTTCAATAGTATATGACATTTACATTCATGCTCTTTGAACTTTCAAAAGTTTGTGGGCCAAAGTTTTTGAGAGGCGTTTTTCAAATAAATACTTAAAAAAGAAATCAAATCAACTTCTGTTTTTCTACTCTCTACTCTTTTGCCTTTACTGCAGCTTTCATTGAGATGTAAGGCTACGAACCTGGTTGGTGACCTCCATGGAAGCTGGGTTGTATGTTGTGATGCCATGCGTCCCCACAGAAAAGATCCTCTTGTATCTGACAGTGACACAGAGCACTAGACATTAGTGCCACAATCTTTGCCATATCACCATCTGTTAAATGCACCTGAAGACTGACTCAGTAGAAGCTCATTTCCTTGCAAAGTTCATGCATCTGATGGAGACTCTGTGTGTGCATATGTGTATGTGTGTGTATGTGTGTGAGCGTGTGTGTGTGTGTGTGTGTGTGTGTGTGTGTGTGTGTGTGTGTGTGTGTGTGTGTGTGTGTGTGTGTCACTGTGTGTGTGTGTGTGTGTGTGTGTGTGTGTGTATGTTTGTGTGCACACGTGTGTGTGTGTTTGTGTTTGTGTGAGTGTCCTTGTAAACTGGTAGTTCTGCAGACTATTTTGACTTACACTCAAATCTTTTGAGGACGGCCAAATTTGGCAGACTAAGGCAGAATTTGAGAAGAATGTAGCTAAGTCAGTCATACTGAGTATCCATGCGATGAATCAGCCACAAATAATGGAAAAAAAACCCTGGTGTTTGATGAGAGTTGTTTTGACACATGTATCTCAGTGCATTTGTCTACATGCCTGTGGACAAGTCCATGGTCATGCAAGCTTGTACTAAGCCTATAGGTCACACATCATTTTCAATTCTCTGCATGTTAATCTTGATTACAAATCTGGGTTTTTCTTTTCAATGTTTCTAAACCAATCAGTTAAAGACGTCAAAACCAGGGTGTACAATAAGCTGCCCTCAGTCAGAACCTCTGTGTGTGTGTGTGTGTGTGTGTGTGTGTGTGTGTGTGTGTGTGTGTGTGTGTGTGTGTGTGTGTGTGCGTGCGTGTGTGTGCGCGCGTGCATGCGTGTGTGTGCATGCATGAATCTAGATGTTTGAAGAAAGAGAGAGAGTGTGTGTGTGAATGTGTGTATCTGTTAGCATGAAATGGAGAGAGAGAGAGAGAGAGAGAGAGAAGAGAGAGAGAGAGAGAGAGAGAGAGAGAGAAAGAGAGAGAGAGAGAGAGCAAGAGAGAGAGAGAGAGAGATGATGAAGACAGACAATAAGAGAGAGAGAGAGAGAGACAGAGAGGGAGACAGACAGACAAGACAGACAGAAAGAGACAGACATACAGATACTGAGACACAGATTCATCTGAGACAGACAAGAAAAGTGGTAAGTACAGAAGGATGGAAGGAGACAGAGACGTAGACTGTGAGATAGACAGAGAAACAGAGCTCTAACAATTACTGGAGATAGACAGATAGAGACCTTGAGAGAGAAAGATAAGATAAGATAAGATAATGTTGCTTATAGCCCAGCCAACCGCAAAGGGCCACATCAGGGCTGTCACCACGTTAAAATCAACTCACCAGTCATTTGAAAAAAAAAAAAAAAAAAAAAAAAAAAAAAACCCAACAACTTTCACACATCTCATTAAATGACATCATCTAGAAACGCACCAGAAACTTCGTTAAAAATCTTTCTTCCGTAAAATCTTACACCAGATGAAAAATGTTAATCTCTCTCAAAAACTCAAGGATCACGTCAGGCGGGACATCCCTGAACAGGATCTTCATGGACTCCGCTGTAAAATGTTTGTGTCTCACATCGTGCAAGTCCCAACACTCTAAAAGAACATGTTTCATTGTGAGTTGAGAGAGAAAGAAAGAGAGACAGACAGAAACAGAGACAGACAAAGAGAGAAAAAAGACGAGGGAAAAAAGCGGAAGAAATAAGTGCAAAAACAAACTTTGGGACATGGCACTGTGCACAAGTGAAAATTATTTGCCACTGCAGTAGTAGCAGGAAAGAACTCCCAGGAGAGCCAGACAGCAGAGGGTCTTCAGAGAAGGAACCCCTCCCTCTTCCCCCTCAAGTGTTTCGGCCCTGAACGGTTTAGTTCCTGAGGCTGGGCCGCATCTGTACCATGATTCCCAGAAGCCTCTCTGCTGCCAGATTTTTTTTTCCTGGCACTGCTGAGATTCGAACCTGTAACTTCTGGATGGGTATTCATCTCAAGGTGTACCATCACAAACAGTACTGGAGAAACTGCATTGCTCATTGCTATGCTGGGTTTCAGACTGATCCCGTCTCTTGTGTACTCGTTTGCAAACAACCTCACTGAGAAGCCATAGAAGTACTTTTATTTCCCGGATGTTCTTTGGGACATTGCATCTCAAATACCAGTTGGATAATCCTGTGTTAAATGGTTCCATACTTGTACCTTTTGCCTAATTGAGCCACAATATATCATGGTTCTCTTTCTCTATCTAAAGTCTTTGTATTACTTCCCAACTCACAGTGGCATGATCTACACAGCCAGACACATATATAGGGTGCCTCCCTTCTGGACTGATCAATCCCAGTACTCAGTTTCTCTCAGGTATTTTGTCAGGTTGACTGCAATGACAGTGAAGAAGATTTTTCCCTCAATGTTCATAAGTGATATAGGTCTAAACGTGTTGATGTTACTCAGGTTTTACATTTTGGGAATGCACACTTCATCAGCTGTCAGTATCACCATTGGTTGCTATCTAAAAGTTCCTCCATGCTGATCTCATCATATTGTGGAACCACTCAAGGACATTGCGACATTTCGTATGCAGCAGATAGGGTATTCCATTAGGTCCTGGCAAAGATTTGGCTCTGGCTTCTGCTCTGTTATTTCATTTTATGTTAACCTTTCTTATACGTCATGGGTCTGAAATGACCCACATGATTTTCACTTGATAACTGGGTGCATTTTTTAGCTATCTCTACCAAATTTCATGACTTGGTCAACAAATCGTGGCCCTACATCTATACCAAAAATTGTTTGTTTTTGTTAGTACACAAAGGTGTACTAACAAAGGAGTAAGTACCAGGACGTTGTGGGTCTGAGCAGACCCATACTCTCAAAGAAGAAACCTGAGTGCCATAAAGTTAAAAATTCATGTCATAAAGAGATCTATATAAAGATGGAGTTTCGATCTTAAAGCAGACTGCAGTGATTGATTCAGTCAAAGCAATGTGATACACATAATAAATTTGTTCTTGATGTGCTATAAATGACAAAAACAGTAACAACAGGATATTCACATGACCATGAATATATCGCATGTATGAAATCTTCACCCCCTTCCTTTCTCATTTCCTTCATCACATGTGTTTTTACCATCAGCAGGGCAGTGCTTGTAACATAAACTAGCCTGCGCAGTGTGCTGCTTCCACTGGCCCTAGCATAGCCATTTCTAAATATCACATTGCCTTGTAATGCAATATGTTGAGAAACAGGGGAGCACTGACCTGGCATCCCCTGCTCGGCATCTCCTGCTTGTAATGGGATAGCATTTGTATGTATGTGCGTGTGTGTGGAGGGGGAAGAGAGTGCAAGAAGGAATGGGGGGGGGGGGGGGGGGGGGGGCTACTTTTCAACCACTGAGATGGAAAAAAATATTAGAGGTATGTGTGTGTATGAGTGTATTTTAGTGTGTCTGCATTTACGCAACAAATGTAAAAACAACAACAACAGCATTCCATCCCACACTTATAAATCTATGACAAGTTTAGGTCTGTACACAATCATGATGTACAGCAAGGTTTCGTTCCTTCTGAAAAAGACTGGTTCCTGTAGACCCACAACGCATGGCAAAGCCTTAATCTTTCAGAAGACAGCAAGGATCCATCAAGACCCATGACGTATGGCAAGGGTTTATTCCAAAAGAAAAAAGCAAGGGTCCATGGAGACCCATGATATATGGCAAAGGTTTATTCCTTCATGAAAAGCTTAGGTTTCTGGAGACCCATGATGTATGACGTGCAAAATTTCAGGCAACATATGGGAAAGGTTCACTGTTTTGTTCTTTCAGGAATTATACATTTCATCTTTTTGCTTTATTTCATGTGTATGTTCATTTGATTATTTCCAATATACAATAAAATATGTATTATCAAAAAAAATTTTTTTTCAGCTCTGGCTTTCTTAATCACCTTCTTTACCTTATCCAGTATTGGTGTGGTGCTTCTATATGGTAGTTAGATTGTGTGTGTGTTTTTTTTTAAAGATGCTGCTTATTTTTAAAGATGCTGCTTATGAGAGTTTTTGTCCACTGCGAGTATCCATGATTTTGGTTGCTTGAACAATTTCCAGGCAAAGTGAAAGGGGTCTCTGAAGAAGCCATCTTGAGTTTTCTTCTTTTTGCTCCTCCTTCTTGCTGACTGCATTTTGATGAGGGCTCTGTGTTGTGCTTTCAGGTCCTCACAACATTGTTAGTCTCTGCTTCTGAGTGCCCTTTCCCATCAGTGCATCCACTTTGTGGAATACTTTTTCATATAATTTCATTCTTCTTTTGCACTTGCGGGTAGCAAGCTGAGTTTCTGACATTTGTCCTCGACAGCCTGTACCAATTCCTCATCTGAATAATCACATAGGTGTCCTTGGCATGGGGTTTTAATCCTTGCCTTGGTTTCTGATTACTGTTACTTACATGCAGAACAGAACTTAAACTATCAGCAGAGCTGGGATAAAGCATTATAGTTGGAGGAAACTGTCAAGGCTTGCAACTCACTTTCCCTTCCAAGAGTGTTTTGTGATGAAGTAACAGGCCACATCCCTGTTTTCTTTCAGGGCTGCCATGCTGTCTGAAAAAAAAATGATTTAAAAAAAATTGAATATAAATCAATCATCATGAAACAGAATTTCTCATTCATGTGATTTCAAGTAGAACCTTTGTTACAGTGGCTCCCTCTTGTTTTTACATTACTCCTGAACTCTGTGATCTATTGTGACACACAAGTTATCATTTACTTCCTTTGTACTAGTTACAATGCAGTGATATAATTTCTAAAGCTGTACATAGAATAACACCCTTCTTACTTTGACTACCACAATAAGTAACCAACTTACTGAAGGTAATTATTGACTTTTTAACCTGAAACCATTACAAAAATCCTCAACCATCAATCTCTAAACAGTCTGTGTTTGTAGTACAAAGCCTAATTTCACAAGTAACAAATAAACTATTTTTTTTTCAAACAATGAATGAAAGTCAAATAATGGCTCCACTGTCGAACAATCAGAGGCAAATTGTGATTCTAAAATATTACTGCTTGAGGTGCCCATTTACAACAAGGATAGGCATACAAAACAAATTTCCTCTCAAAAGGAAGTTTCAAACTTTACCATGTCTCTAAAACTGATTGTACCTCAATAGCAACAGCAGAACAAATTTATGAACACAATTAAAATCTATTGAAGACGGAAAGAACCTTATGTGATTGAATAATATCACACATACTAAACGGTCATTACAGATTTGAGTTACTGTCAGACATAAAAAACACACAAACCTGATAAAATACAGTTCAACTGATACCCAACTTCAACTAAACATGAGTTAGATGTTGCATTTTCAGCTGACTTACAATGTACACACATACATGAAATGATGTACAGAAACAAAACAACAAGCAAGATATGTCACACATATGCAAGCTACTTGAGTACCTAATTCAAATAAGAAGCATCAGCTAAGTGCTTGTCACATAATTTTACTGTTTGCTTAAAAACAGGTATCAGAACTTAACGGTGACTGTGTAGCTCAGACAGTTTTACTGTTTGTGTAATGAAAACTAGTGATGTTAAATTATATTACATTTCATTACGAAGTCAATAGGTCATGTGGTATTAAATCATGACTGTGTAGCTCCACTGGCAGCAGTCTAACATGGCCCAAACAACAAAAGGTTTCCTGAACTTCAGAGACTACTTCAAAACTGCTGCAGGAATGCATCAAGACTGTCACCTCTCTACTAGTCCACAACACATCTACCAGAATGTAAAGCAGTGCACCCAGCACCTCAATTCTATCAAACTGACTCTCCCTGATTGTGCTATTTTCATTAGGATGATCATCATGGGATGCAGCACTGCAGAACTCAAGGAACGTAAGCTACATTTGAGAAAGCATATGAAATGTGGGGGTTGTGGATCTGGGTCGTTGCTGCAAAGGAACCAGTACTGGAAGTCGCTCAAATGAATGTAAAATTCTGGTCAACAGTTCCAAGTAATTACGGAACATTTAGAAGAAACTGTTGTCAACTGAACGGGCAGACACTAACAGAAGAAAAGAGAAGCCATTCCCAAGTCCATTCTGAAAGCTAAGGTAAGGTAATGTTTCTTATCGCTCAGCCAACTGCAAAGAGCCATATCAGGGCTGTCACTGTGTTAACAGTTAAGTCAACTCACAAGTCATTACTGAAAAACAAACAAACAAACAAAAAAATCAACCTCATTCACACAAAGGATGGTTGATTAACTAAGGTCAAAATCAGGTTTCAGTCTGGCCATCCTGCCTGGCAAAGTAGCTCTAGGCTGGACATCTAAGTGGCAAACTCAGAAACACTGAAAATAAGCCTGGTTGGACAACATCAAGGAATAAACTGGTTGAATGCTTCTACGCTTCCTTTGCACATAAGTAAAAACATGAATAAATCTGAGGTGACCCATAATTGGCCTGAAATGTCTGTTACAGCACTCTACCGACTTGATCATTGATGTCACTGGAAATGTGATGAAATTCAAGCTGAGATTTTGAAACACATAAAGGAATATCTATTATCCATGAATTACACGGTCTGTACCTGACAATTTTTTATTTTATTTTTAAAATGACTTGAGTTATTTTAACGTGGTGACAGCCCTGATGTGGCCCTTTACGGTCGGCTGGGCTATAAGCAACATTATCTTATCTTATCTTATCTCCTGTACCTGACAAGTATAGATTTCTAAGCAGATATAAAGGAAAGAAAGGGAATCGACGGAAGGCCATAGATGTGAACACTGCAGAGAGAAAATGTAGCGAGCCAAGATTTCCCTTCTTGCAAGTCAACTACTTGACTGATGAGAAGTTTGTGGCATGTAATATCCTGTTCACAATTCAAAACAAAACATAATTCTGCATGCATGCTTTCATACTGACCTTCTGCTTTAAATGGGAAGGTCTTTTTTCTTTGAATTCCTGGCATGATTTTAAAGTGTTTGAGCAATGATGTTACTATAATACTAAAGACTCTGGAAGATTTTTTCACACACTGTTATTTAAATAGAAGAATACTTTCTACAATCCCTGTTTGTAAAGAACTTATATCACAGGATATCCGTTAAGAGTTAGGTGGATGCAATGTACATATTGTAAATCTACCATATCGTCCCTTACTACCTGTGTTCTAAGTTTGGCAAATAGACAGGAAAGATGCTTGGTCTTCAAGGGATGCCAGCTGTTTGTCACTGCATCATGCTGAGTGTTTGATATTTTCTACTTCCTGAGGAGTCCTGTGACAGGGCTGCCTGACCGAGTTCTCATATTCTAAGATACACTAGTCAGCGACTTAAACTTTGTGTTTGAATTCTTCATACAGATATATCTGAATTAGTGGCAGATTAGGCCTATCATGATAGTATCAATCCATTTCCTTTGCTGTATCTTGGCTACATAATCTTTGAAACTCAATTTGTACTAAATTGAACCCCATATGTCCTTCTCATGGTACACCTTGATCTTAACTGCATTCTCCCAATTGATTCTGATTTTCTTTATCTAACTTTAGAACATAAAACTTTTCAGACAAGAATGTTAACAGCCACTACCTTGAACAGTTTTGCAGACTGCCCAAAACTTCAAGCAGAACATGCGTTACTCACTGTCACTTAAAACATTAAATGCCGTCAGCAAAGAAAGTTATCAGTGATCTGATTAAGCTTTCCAGTTTGTGAGAATCTGGATTTACCAACGCACCGAAATATAATTTACCTTTTTGTTTGGTGGGTGTGTCAGTAAAAACTCAAGCAGACCACTCAAACAATACAAACCCTTGTGTGAATGTAGACTGATGCCAACGCATCAAAATAATACTAACCAATGTATCCTTTGTCTTAATCATGCAAATAGTTCACTGAATATTTAGTCCAGACGCATAACAGCTAATGCATACGTTTGAATCACTGATGTCAAAACACATTTCGGTCATGCTCTAATTGAATCCAGTTTCAGTAATCAGTAGTTCCGGTATCTTCTGAGAACTTGCGTGAATCCACGGAGTCCTTTTTTACGTAAGCTATAAGAAATAAACATTAGAGTTACTTTTTCCAGACCACTGCATCAATTCTGAAATTCAAATAACTAAAAATATTGAGTGTTCGG
>CM031595.1:125268378-125270878 GCA_018398815.1 Conus ventricosus
CTTCATGTAAGCTCAAGGGAATATGAATAGTAGCCGTACTGTCAGAATTGTTTGCACCTGCTCGAGCAATCCTGTCAGCCCATTCATTTCCGGATATGAAGCAATGGGAAGGAACCCAACAAAAATTCACTATTATACCTCTTGACATAAGGTTGTGAATAAGTATTTTAATTTCTGATACGATTTCAGCACGATTTTTTGAATTTGTAGATTCTAAAGCTTGAAGAACTGACTTAGAATCTACACAGAAGAGAATACCATAACAGTCAAATGATAAATCATTTATGTACTCTATGGCCATTTTGCTTATAACTTTGAGCAGATTAAGATATTTTCTCGTTTGATTTATTATGTGTTCCAAATGAAAATTCCAAGAAAGATTTGACATAACAAGCACACCAAGGAATTTAATCTCAGGAGTGTAGCTCAATGTGGTATTATATACTTTGAAGTTAGGAGTATTGTGAGCAGACCCACCTGCATCAAATAACATCATACGGGATTTTTCAGCCGACAGGCATAAGCCATTATCAGACATGAAGTTCGCAATGTTGTCTAATTCTTTTTGATATATTCTTCTAATGTAATTAACAGATCTTTTTGATGTATTCTTTTTTATTGTGGCGTTCAACCATAAGCAGATGTCATCTGCATATTGAATCAAGTTAAAGTTTTTTTAAATGTATTTAGGTAAATCATTAGTTAAAATATTAAAGAGAAGAGGGGCGATCACAGAGCCTTGAGGGATACCCATATCTAGTAATCTTTTGGATGAATAAGTATGACCTATTCTTGTCTGAATACTTCTGTTGGTCAGGAATGTTTTAACAAATGTATAAATATGACCAGAGAGACCTATACTTTTTAATTTATATAAAAGCCTATCATGCCAAACTTGATCAAATGCCTTGTTGATATCGAAAAATGTGGCGAGAACGTTTTGTCTTCTAGCAAACTGGTGTTTAATTTGCGTAGTGAGCTTTACATAGTAGACCTGCCCTTTCTAAAACCGGCCTGGTTTGCGGGGATAATGCCAGTTTTTTCACAATAGTATGTCAATCTGTTTAGAACAATTATCTCCATTAGTTTACAGACATGAGATGTAAGAGCTATAGGTCGATAGCTATTTGTGTTTGTCATTGATTTTCCATTCTTTAAAATGGGAACAATAATTGAGTCTCTCCATATGGAAGGTATGTTCCCTTCAATCCAACATTTATTAATAATTTCATGTAGAAATAAAACAAATTTTGTGGTATATGTTTTAACATTTCATTAGAAATGGCATCTAAACCAACAGACGTTTTCTTATTAGACAATGAAGAAATAGCAGAGTGTAATTCCTGAGAAGTAATATCAGCATTTAGATAATGATCATTATTTTCTTCCGGATCAGCGTACATTTCTTTGTTAGACTGGTTTTCCCTCATAGCTCTGCATTTGTCTGATAAACTACAGAAGGAGCTGTTTTTCGAAAACATGTCAGCAAATGATTCTGCTTTTTGGTATGCCGAAGGAAATTTTTCAGCACCTATTATGATTGGATATGCAGGTAAATGGATTCCGTTTTTCATTTCATGGATCTTTTTCCAAATTTTATTGATATCTTTATGTTCACTTATGTGTGTGTGTGTGTGTGTGAGAGAGAGAGAGAGAGAGAGAGAGAGAGAGAGAGAGAGAGAGAGAGAGAGAGAGAGGTGTGTATGCATGCACATGTGCATGCATGCATGTGCACACACACACACACACACACACACACACACACACACACACACACACACACACACACACACACACACACACGTGTAGGAAATGGGTTATACTGCCTTACCCATCTAAGAGAAGAGCTCAAATTTCACCCTAAGAAATCTATATGACTGGAAAGTGATACAGCACAAAACAATATAGTACAGCGATTTCAATCCAATGCAGGACATTGCAAAACAATACAACATGATACAGCACAATACAGTGCACAAAAGAACTTAGTACAGTGCCATACAATTTCAGTCCAATGCAGGACACTGTAGAACAACACAACATAGTGCAATACAGTGCAATAGAAGATATTGCTGTGTAACATCATGTCATACGGTACAATACAAAATGACACATAATTAACATTTTCTTTCTTTTTTCTTTTTTTTTTCCTTTTTTTTTGTTGTTGCCATTTTTATTTGCAGAAATCACCATGGAGACAGACTATTCCAGTGGCGCTGATGGAGGGGCCGATCTTGTGCAGACACCCCAGGTTCAGGTGAACGGTGAAGCAAGGGAGGATCCTGACAGTCTCACCAATGATGAGTCCAACAACTGTCCTAAGGAGGAAGACCTGGAGGGAGTGGACATCAACAGCTTGCTGTACGTGCAGGGCAACAAATTGTGTGCTGACCTTGGTGACCTGCAGTTGACCCAAATCCCTGACCAGGTCTTTGACCTTGAACAGCTGGTGTGTCTGTCAATAAGCAACAACAAGATCACTGAGGTATCTGAAGCAAGT
>CM031595.1:125275878-125280878 GCA_018398815.1 Conus ventricosus
AAAAAAAAATTAGGGAAGTGTTAATTAAAAATGATAAGGATTTCCTTCGAGTGCATTTCTTTATGTCAAGTTGAATTGGATTTTGATTTTTGGTACATGTATTACAAACTGCCCTTCACAAACGTGTGTGTATTTGTTTTTGACTCTGTGTGCATGTGTTTGTGTGTGTATGTGTGTATGTGTGTGCATGAGTGCGTGCATATGTGTGTGTGTGTGTCTGTGTGTGTGTGTGCGCGTGTGCATGTGTGTGTGTGTGCGTATGTGTGTGTGTGTGTGTGTGTGTGTGTGTGTGTGTGTGTGTGTGTGTGTGTGTGTGTGTGTGTGTTTGTGTATGTGTGTGTGTGTGTGCGTGCATGCATGCATGCATGTGTGTGTGTGTGTGTGTGTGTGTGCGCGCATATGTGCATGCGTGTGTGCTTGCGTGCATGTGTTTGTCTATGGGATTAACTCATCCAAGGCATAATGAAGGTGTGTGACACACTGACATACATTTTGTGCAGGTTCTACTGCTGGATGGAAACTCGATGTATGAACTACCAGAGGAGCTGGGAAGTCTGAAGAAGCTCACACACCTCAGCCTCGGCCGCAATGCCTTCAGAGACTTTCCCTCCGCAATCTGCAGCATCACCTCCCTGGAATCCTTGGACATGAGTGACAACAAGATTTCAGAGATTCCCGCAGAATTCGCTCAACTGAACAACTTGCAAGAGCTGTACCTTCAAAAGAATGACTTGTCCGTCTTTTGTGCAGAGTTATGTTGCCTTCAGAAGCTTCACACTGCAGACTTTTCAAACAATGTTCTGGTGGATATGCCAGAGGAAGTATCTGTGTTAAGCAGCCTGCAGGAGTTGGACCTTTCCAATAACCAGTTCTTTGAGTTTCCCAAGACAGTGTGCTCCATACCTCATCTACACAAGCTGGTCTTCAGCCAAGCAGAAGGCTTAAAGGTAGGTTGATACTTTCTGTTAAACTTCCATGTTGGTTTGTCAGTATTTTTATACTTATTCTAGAGTGAGCTGATGGTGATATCAGTATTTGTGTATGTCGAATGGCCGCTTTTTAGAAATGTTCACAAGATTTAAAAGTGCTGAAGACAGTTTAAGTTGACCATCTCCATGCTTTTCAGTGTGTGTATGTGTGTGTGTGTGTGTGTGTGTGTGTGTGTGTGTGTGTGTGTGTGTGTGTGTGTGTGTGTTTGTGATATTAGAGGGGGGGGGGGGGGGGGGGGGGGGGGGGGGGGGAGGGAGGGAGGGGATCGGAAGGAGGAGGAGGGGAGGGAACCGTATTGTGTATGTATGTATTTATGTCTCTTGGCTAAGGAGGGGGAAAAAAAAAAGAAAAAAGAAAAAAAAAAGGTCAGAAAAATGAGCATTAACAAAAATCACAATCAACTAGTCTATAACAAATGTCCTACAGGACTATGAAGTAAACATTTCGCAATATTAAACAAACTAGCAGCGTTTTTGAAAACGCCTTCAATACAATTTTCAGAAATCACAGGTAAGATTGGTCTTAACTTCTGACATTCAAAAATGATGTGTTTGCTAGAAATTTGTTCACCACATAAACATCTAACATTTTTGCTGTATTTTGTGATGAACGCATTAAGTTTTATCCTATAAGATAGCCAACTAATCTGTCTGAGTTTGATTACGCCAGTATGATTCAAATATAATTTGTTATCCAAACCACGAGAATCAATATATATATTCTTGGAGAGTCTATCTTTTCTCTGGGTATAGCCTTTAACTCTACTCCATACTGCTTGTTCCAGCAAGTGATAACCCTCCTGAATGGATAAAGGAACATGAATTTCAGTGGATTCTTTGCCTTGCCTTGCGCCCTTTTTTGCTACTTTATCGGCCCACTCATTTGAAGAAAATCCAAGATGAGAAGGAACCCAGCAGAAGGAAACGTTGGTCCCTTTTAAAGTTAAGATATGAATTAATTGACTGATTGTGTGTGTGTGTGTGTGTGTGTGTGTGTGTGTGTGTGTGTGTGTGTGTGTGTGTAAGTATCAAACTGAATATTTTCATGCTTTATTGGTTTCCATTGTTGGAAACCATTTTACTGAGAAAGGTACAGAATCAATCAATTTTCATCATTTTTTCAATTGTCTGGTTGAAAATGTCTTGTGTGAGCTGTCAGAATCATCGAACATATCATCCACACTCTTTGGTATTATATATACAGTCTGAGTTATAAAAAAATTCATTTTAAATGATTTTTCTTTCAAGCTGAAGTCTGAGACACACTTTCATTGAACTATGACCCATTTCAGTGCTAACGGTGATTGTTCTTTTTTTCTCTTCCAACTCATGACGACTATATACGAACTTCAGGTACCCTCCCTGCCGGACGAGATAGAGTTTTCGTCGGTAGCTGAACTGACAGTGTCCCACAACACCCTTCGCACTCTGCCTCGTACCATCAGTTCCATGAAAAACCTGGCAGTTCTGAGAGCGGACCATAACGAGATCGCTGCACTGCCCAACACCCTGTGTGACATGAAAAATCTCCAGGTTGCTATTACTGTTTTGATTATCATCTATTGTTGCCACTCAGCCTGGGCCTGAAAGTTATAGCAATCCTCCTCAGGGTTGGGGTTGTGATAAAATGTGTAGGTGTAATTGTGATCATGGTGTAAAGAGGATTGGCAATGAAAATCACAGCAGATGGTTGTAGGAGCAGTTGTAATAATGTTAGAAGATGTTGTTCTTGTTATTGTAGTAAGAGGACTTATAAGAAGAATGGTAGTGGCTATGATAGCTGTTCTAGTACTTGTAATGCTAGTAATGAGAGTAGTTGTAATAATTTTGGTAGTGTACATAATGTTGGTAGTAGGAGTAGTGGTAATCAACATGACGTTAGCAATTCTAACAAAAATGATAAAAGCATTCATAGTAATGGCAGTAAAAGGAGCTTTTCTGAATGAACACCCAGTCAAAAGAAAAGCGTACTTTTGACATGTATCAATGGTCATACAGACTTGCTGTGATGCAGGTCCTGCACTTGAACGACAATCTGCTGCCCACCCTGCCACTGGACTTTGACCAGCTCAAAGGACTGCAGGACCTCTGTCTTCATAACAATCCGCTGCGCACCCCGCCAATGGATGTGTGCGTGTCCGGTGTTCTACAGCCATTGGTCGATTCATTCGTCGGGCTGTTGAAAGAGAAGGTGAAAAAACTACTCTGAGTGTCTTGTCACTTTGGAATAGTATTTTTGTGTCCCAGCTGTAAGCCTGCACACCTGTGTCCCAGCTGTAACCAGCTGTAACTATGTGCATGTGTGTGTGTGTGTGTGTGTGTGTGTGTGGGGGGGGGGGGGGGGGGGGGGGGGTGGGTGAGGCAGAGAGATGTAGAGAGAGAATGTGTTTGAGGGAGGGGATGGATGGAAATGTAAATAATCAGGTGTTTGCTGTGTAGTCTGAGCTTGATCTTAATGGTGGATGAAAAACTGCTCAAGAAACTGTGCCAGAAACTGTTCATTGATGACAACATCATACTGAGGATTAGTTGTTATGGGGCAGATATTAGATCTTTCTGCAGACATTCTCATGACCAGATTGAACTGAGTTAGGTATGACCAATTTGCTGTAGCTCTGCTGTTGTTGCTGCAGTTGTTCAGGCTTGACTATATACACAGCAGGCTTGAAACTGAATGACCAGTTTTTCTGTTTTTGTTTTCCTGCACAGATTTGTTGCTGACAAGAATGTTTGAGGCTATGAAGACTGCAATCAACAAAAACGAGCTCCGCTACCTGATGAAGAAGTTCCGGTTTCCTGATGAGAAGATGGTGGAACTTGAGCAGACATATCATGGCAAGGAGCAGCTACCAAGCCGGGTGTATGCTGCCATGGTGTTCTGGAAGGAGTTCAAGGGGCCACATGCCACTGCTGATGAACTGATTCGCGTTCTGCATCTGGTGGGCTATCAGCAGTTGTCCACAGAGTTGAGGAATATGAAGATCATGGCCCAGAGGTTGAGGTTATAGCGTTCTGACGTTGAGATCAGCGTCAAGCTGTGATATGAATGTGTGTGTTTTCCGTGGTTGTGTTCAGGATAGTATTCTTTATGCAACATTTTGTGTGTGTGTGTGTGTGTGTGTGTGTGTGTGTGTGTGTGTGTGTGTGTGTGTGTGTGTGTATGTGTGAGTGCATATGTGTGTGTGTGTGTGTGTGTGTGTGTGTGTGTGTGTGTGTGCGCGCGCGCGCATGCGCACACTTGCTTCCCTGTTTGTTACTGTTTCTGCATACTTTGTTTTGTCTTTTTCTGTTTTATTTGTTTCAAGGGCAAATGGAATATTGTGCCTGAATTTGAACGCAGCTTTTTGCACTCTTGTCTAAATTCAGCAAAAGATCCCCACAGCACTGATTCAGTTTAATCGCAAAGGAGCAATATCATATCTGCATATGTATGTATCTGATGAGAATATCAGCTGCAAAGATTATAGTTTTATGACTGTCTTTAGACCTGAGGTGGAAAAACAAATTAAGGAAAGCAATGGAAATGAATGCAAAAATTCCATCAACTCACGCACATTTGTGAGACTTTAATTTTTTTGTTTTTTTTGTTTTTTTGTTGTGAGCCACAAACCTGTTAGTCAATGAGTCATCAATGAACACAAACACTGGCTTGGTGAAACAGTTTGGCCTTGGCACCAAATGATTGTGAGTAGTACTATGAGAGTGCTCTCCCTTTGAAAGGTTCCATCTTACTGCAAAGTGGCAATTGTCTGATAGAGCTTAAGTGTCCTTGACAGCAAAGCAAGTGAAACTGTCAGCATTTAACAGAAAAAAAACTCATTCATTTTACCTCACAAGCTAAGGTATGAATACACTTTGCTCCGAGATGGATCTGAAACACTGATGTGCTGAAGACCTGTCGAGACACGCACATTCAATATATTAGAACGCATGCCAGTATTCCCAGGGCTACCAGAATACAAAAATTCCCAGCATACATCAGTAAAGACAGAATCATCAAATAACATATAT
>CM031595.1:125283378-125303378 GCA_018398815.1 Conus ventricosus
CATATATAGGGATCACAGAAAACACTTTCAAAACCAGATACGCAAACCACAAACAGTAAATTAAAAAATTTAAAAAACCCAAAAATCAAACAGGGCTGAAAAAATTCCATTTGGAGCCCAAAAGGGGAAAAAAAATAGACTACAACTTTACATGGAAAATCATAAAAAACCCAACATCATACAACAATTTTTTCAAAAAGATGCAATCTATGCTCCACAAAAAAAGGGTTTAAAAATTTTAAAAACCCCCACCTAGCAACCTTGAATACAAAAGTAAAATATTTTAAACAATTGCAGGCAAAAATGAAATCTTTGTTAGCGCACGCCCCCTAAAAACCCCAACAAGAACCACGACCACAGGGGAAGCGACTCGCACGTGCAAAAAGGGAAATCAGTCCCGCACGCTAAAAAAGACAGATAGCGTCCCCCCAAAAAAATTCCGAGAAGCGAGGGGTTCAAAACAAGCTTGTTAAATTTAAACTTCATTTTTAAAATATTCTTAAAAATTTGTTGCCCCCCAAGGGGGTTGAAAACCTTTTAAATTTTTTTAAAGAACCTTTTATTTTGTTCATAAATATAAAAAAAATTTAAAACAATTAAAAAAGGAATTTTAAAAAAATCTACAAATTTTTTTCAAGCTTTGTTGCGCGGTCATAAAGGATGTTTTTGGTTTGCCCACTGCCGATTTTTATATACCGGTGGGCTCCCTTTTGGGCGGTTTTTTTGCACGTGCGGGGGGCTGCCACGTTTTTTTTGGGGGCTTTCAGGTTTTTTTTTGGGGGTGGTTCATTTAAAAAAGTTTTTTTTTCCTTTTAAAGCCGCAGTTGTTTCTTTTTCTTTTTTTGGGTTTTTAAAAGTTGCTAAGTGGGGGTTTGCATGGGTATTAACCATTTTTTCATTTAAAAACAAGGTGTAAACGAGTTTGTCACGGGGCCAAACGTTGACCCACTAGGGTGGGGGAATTATTCATTTATTTTTTGTCGTTGTTTTTTTTGTCGGTATCCCCCCCTTAATGGGGTTTGTGGTTTTTGGCACTTAAAATGCGTTCAGCTCATTTTGGGTTTTTCTTTCCTCTCTCTCCCCTTTTCCACTCCCCCTGCAATTCATCCTGCGGGTTCACGGGGGCTGGTACCTTTCTCGAACTGGCGGGCCTTTTCGCCTCTCACCTGTTTTTTTTAACCTCCCGGGAAACGTCACTTTTTCCTCTTAGCTTGAGGTTTTTCTCACCTGTGACGTAGGAGGCAAAAATTTGCCGCCCTTTAGGCGGGGTTGCTCTTCACGTCGAGGGGAAGATGTCCCCTGGGAGCCCTGTTTCCGGGTTTAGGGTTTCCCCAAACCACTTTCGTCGAAGGACGGTGGGTCCCTTTCAACCTACACCCGGGGCCTGAGGGGGGGACATCACAAACTCATCTCTTTCCGCTTTCTGTTTCTGCGGGCCCCTTTTGACTGGACAGGGGGCAAGAGGGCGTTTGACCCCCACTTTTGGGTCCCCCCACGGTAGCGGTAAGCACCCATTTTTCGTTTCTTTTTTGTTGGTTTTTTTTTTAAAGGCCCGGCTAAATTTTTCCTTTTGGGGCCAATTTCTTTTTTTTTTTTAAAAATTTTAAAAAAAATTTTTTTGGACCATTTTTCTGGGTTAAATTTCAATCTTTAAAAACCTGGCCAGTCAAAATTTTTCCCCAAAATCTTTTTTTCCTTTTTATGAAAGGGGGATGGGGTAGTGGGTGGGGATGGGGGAGAACCGGGTGATTCGGGGTTGGGAAACTTGTTTGGGTCTCGTTTGTCCGCCCCTGTCACAATCACCGGTCCTTGTTTTTCGGCCACCCTTTTGGGGTGTGAAAGGGGAAAAAGGGTTTTTTTTGTTTGCGAGCATGCGAAACGCATGATTACCCTTTTGGGTGCGGGGTTTGGGAAAAATTTTGAAATTTTTAAAAATGTTACTATAAAAGGGGGGAATTCGTGCCATTAAATTTTATGTTTAATTTGCCTTGTGGGGGCATTTTTTAAAGCAAGGGTTTGCTGTTTTAAAGTTCATTTCCTAAAAAAGGGAAAATGTTAAACCGGAGTGGGGGAAAGGATGAAGATAAAAATTGCAATTTTTTTTGTTTATTTGTTAATCTAATCTTTTACCTGTTTCGTGTGAAAAAAAACCTTTTAGCGAACTTTCCTCTTTTTGTTTTTTTACTGTTTTTTATGCTCATTTCCTCTGTTACTGGTGTTACAAATTAATTCACAAAAAAACCCCCCCCCCGCCCATCATCCCGAGGGGCCCTTTAATTAAGCGAAATTTTTCCCAGACCGTACTAAACTGGGGTTTTTCCATTCCCCTTTCTTCTTTCCTTCCTTTTTCCTTTCCTTTTTGTTTCTCCCCTTTCCCCGGGGGTTTCACCCGAAGCTTCCCGCGGGTTGGGGCCGGCGCATTTTGAGGAGCGCGGGGACTTCGCTGGATGGTCCTAACCCCTGTCCGGGACCTTCAGCGACAACGCCTCGCCCCAGGGGAAACCCCCCCCTTTTCCCACTGTCCCCCAAATTCCTACAACCCATTTTACCAGTGGGGCCCGCTCGGGTGCCCGTGAAATTTTGGGGGGTTGTGTGTGTGTGTGGGGGTGTGGGCTTTGGGAAAGACTCTGTTGGGGAACAAACCCTTTGGGGCCCCTAAAAAAAAGGGGTCACACGGTACTCTCAGAGGATTTTGGGAAGACAGAGGGGGGGGAACCACATGAACAGGGAAAAGGGAAATTTTTTTGGGGGAAAAAGATTTTTTTTATGATTATGGTTATGTTGTGTGCGGGAAAGCTTTTTTTTTGGGGACAAAGGGAAATGTTGGGGTGGTTGAAATGTTTAAATTTGTGTTTTGGGGAAATTTTTTGTGTTGTTGGAATGCTTATTTGTGACTATGTGTTTGCTGGTTGAATAAATGGTGAAATTGTATTGAAATCTTTTTTTGGTGGCCCTCTTGCGGGCGTTTGAGGTGGGTTTCCTTTCCCTTCACCCCCATTTTAGACCAAATTCGCGGGGCGGGAACCCCCCAGAGGCTTTCGTGCTTTTGTGGGGGCCTCCGGGATTAAAGGGGTTTCTGACGGGCTCTTTTCGTTTCGTGGGGGTTCCTTCCAGTTCTTCATTTTTTGGTAAAGTTTAGACGAAGGGTCTTTTTTTTTTTTTGGGTGGTTGGCGGGGTGACTCTTGTAAAGGGAGTCTTTTGGTGGCCTAAAAAAACATCCGTGTGATGGGGGACCCGGTTGAGATCGGGGGGGAATCGACCGGGTCCAGACCTTTTTTCCACCGGGTGCCCACGCAGATACGGCCGAAAACTTTCCTTTCTTTGCCACCCCAGCCCTGCCGTTCCTTTTTTGTTTTTAACCATTTTTTTTTCCCAAAGGGGGGTGGTTAGGGGAAAGGGGTTTTTTATCGGCCCGTTAGGCACTTTTTTCTTCCCCCCGGATTCCTTCTGTTATTTATTTATTTTTTTTTTTTTGGGTCGGTGAGCCCCCCGCACTGTTCCCTCGTGTTGGAGCGGGGTTTTTCCAGAGTGGGAGCAGCCGGAAAATTGTACTTGACATTTTTTTTTTTTATTTGCTTTTTCTCACCCAGTCCCCAAAGAACGTAAACATATCCGAGCGGTATTTGTTTTTTCAAGGGAATGTTTTTCCCCCCCTGTTTTTAAACCGTAGATATAGTTTCAGGGGCAACGCCCGGGTGCGGGGTTGGTATGGCACGCGTGCTCAAAGAAAAAAAAGGTTTTCCAAAGGGTATCCCAACTATTAGTACCAAAATTCGACAACAGTGCTTCTACTTTTCCATGCTTTTCCCGATAGTCCAGGGGGTACTTTCACTACTTCTTCGCGGGGGGATCTTTCTTCGAGATCCCACCTACAAACCCCGCTGGGAAAAGGCGTCAAGTATTTTTTAACAATTTGGGGCTTTTTTTGGGTCGCAAGCCCCAAAACCCCTTCTCCCTCCATGCTTCCCCTCGAAAAAAAAAAATCCCCGGAGACTTTCCTGGGGGAAAAGTCGAGACCCGGGGACGGCCCAAACGGGACACCTCCCTTGTCGGGATTGGTGAATCCCGCCCAATATCGCCCCCTTCCCCTAAATGTTTTTGGTTGAAAAGCGACAAAGAGTAGGCCCCTTCGGGAAGATTTTAAAATGGGCCCAGGAAACTCTGCGTCGGGAAAAGGTACCGGGCGTAGGAGGAGGAAACCGGGGATGGAAAAGGGAACGCTCCGTAGGGAAGAGCTAGATTTGGGGTGGAGGCTCTGCGCAGAGAGGGACTTGGGCAAACAAAACGCTGCCCTAGGGAAGAGGGTGTCAAAAGGAAAACCCTTTCCCTCGGGAAGAGTTAGATCAGCGTAGAGAGGAGGCTGCCAGAAAAGGAACCCCGTGAAGGGGAAAAGATGGAACAACTTCTTTTTTGCGGACTCCCGCCCCTCTGGGAAATCAGGGTTTTGTCCAAAAGGGAATATAGAAATTAAGGCCCAAAATTAAAACTTCCAGAATTTAAACCTAGTGAGGAAAATTGTTTTGTTTTAGAGCATTTTGGGCAAGGTAGCAAAACGTACCAAAAGTCCGGGAAAAAAAAGGCCCTGCACCTTTTTTCTTGGGTTTATCGGGGGCTCGGGGAAATGTTGGGTCACTCCCAAAAAGAAGGCGCGTCTTTTTCAGCATGCAGTTGGCCCCTGCGTAAACGTTTTTCCACCTTTCCCCAAGACCCTTAAAAAGGGAAGTTGAGGTCCAAAGAAAAAAAAATTTAAAGCCCCAACCCTTTGTGCAGTTTTGGGGGATAGGGTGGGGCAAAACCTAGGGAAAGGCCCAGTTGGGTAAGCGGAATTGAGGGTCTGATTCTCATTTGAACAGCTTTCCAACACCTTTTCCCCAAGTTTTTAGGATCCCCAAAAGGGGGAGACAGCACCACCGGAAATTTTGCGGGTGCGATTCAAACTGCTTTAGGTTTTTTGCTGAAGCCCGTAAGCTTAAGGGCACGCCCAGATACGGACAGGGAAAAACCCTCACAGGATTTAGTGGCAATAAGGCGCCGACGACTGCTAGGGGGGGTCGAACAAGGCAGGCAATTCATCGGGGACCTCACACCCCCCACTGTGTTTTTTTTGGGCGTCCCGGGCCCCATTTGGAAAGATTTTTTCCCAAAGCCGCCGGTAGCCAAAGGGGGTAGTCCTTTCCCAAACGGCCTCGGCCTCGGCTAACGTTTTTTCCAATTTTAACTTCTGGTGTACAAAAGTGGCCAGGGATTTTTTTTCTGTTGGGGTTTTTGGGCCCACCTGGTGGGACCCCCTTTAACCCCATCCGATCGCGGGCACCGGGTACATTTTGGTAGTGGAAACTAACGGAAATCGATACCCAGAGGCGTCCCGCTTAGACTATCGATGCCCCACTGTTGCTGAAGCTCTTTTGGCAAATTTGGACGCACACGGGGTGCCCAAAAAAAAAGTACGGCCGGGAAATTTGTACTGGAGAGCGATCATCAATTTCCCCTTTCCCGGGCCCGGAACCCCCCTCCGGCCCCGTTTAGTCTCGACCATGAGTTGGCAAACGGAATTTTCGAGCAGTTTCACTTTTTCCCCTAACAAAGGGTTTTGCCCAAAACGGATGCTGACTAATTTAGCCCAGCTCCGAAATCACACATTGGAGGGAAATTTAATCAGAGGAACACTTCCCCTCAACCAGGGTTTTAACCCCCTTTTTTTTCTTGTTTCCCGGTTTTGTGACAGTTAACGGTAGTGAATCACCACTGGCTCAGATTTGGGTACTTTTAAGTTGGAAGGTTTTCTATTTGTTTTTATAAATGTAATATTATGTAACCCCTTCCCCGAAGGGTGGAGTATGCCCGCCTTAATGGGGATAAAAAAAGGGGCATACACAAAAAAAAACTTTCCCCTGCCGGGGGATACAGGGGGGTCCGCAGGGGTATCACCTGCCCTTCCCCCGAGAGAGGGGAAAAAGGGGAGATAATAACTCCCTTTTAATTCTACTTGGGAAAAATTTGGGATTGGGGTTTAACGTACTCTGTCGACACAGAGCGTTGGGGGGCGGGCCCATTGTTTTGAAAATTTTCAACAAGCGGTTTACTTTTCGCCAATCAAAGGGGTTCCCCGCAATTAAAGGATGCGACTATCCAGCCGAGCCCGTAGTCAGCACACCCAATTTGGGGGAAAACAGTCAGAGGACAATTTTCCCCCCCCCAGGGTTATGTCCCTTTTTTGGGGGGTGTACCAGTTTTTAGTGACAGTTTTCGGGAGTGAATCATCACCTGCCGGGTTGCACTTTCATTGTCTAAAATTTTGTTTGGGGTTATAGATAAGTGTAGACTGTTTAAATTTTCCCCGTATATTTCTATGGGAAAGTTTGTATTGGGTTTTTCGTACTCTGTCATCACAAAAGGGGTTTGGGTTTGGTCCCATTGTTGTGAAATTTTCACATTGCCCCTCAAGGTTTAAAAGCAAATGTATCTCAAGAAACGTTCTTTTTGAAGGGGGGGTTTTTCAAGGTTTGGGGCACGAGGGCCAAAGACGATTGACCCCCCTAGGGGGGGAAAATTTTTCATTTAATTATTGTCGTTGTTGTTGCGTGTATCCGGGGGCCCTTAATGTGGCTTTGGGTTTTGTTTGCAACCTTTAAAGGGCGTTCAGCTCAGTAGGTTTGCTTTCTCCCCATCTCTCCCCTTTAAATTCCCCTGCCCCCTTTCAATTCATCCCCCCAGGTTCCCCGGGTGGGTGGGACCTTTCTCTGGGGAACCCCGGCTGTTCTATCGGCCTCTCACCGTCTTTTTTTCCTGCCGCACGTGCAAACATTCCTCTTACTTTAGGGTTTCCCCACTCTGTGACGTAGGATGACATTTAGTTTCCGTCGCTAAACAGGGGTTTCTCTTTACTCAGCGGGAAAATTCCCTGGGAAACGCCTGCTCCGGTTTTTGGGTTTTCAACCACCGTCGAAGGTACGGGCGGGACCCTTTATTCCTACAGGGCGGCCTTTAAGGGGGGGGACATCACTCACGTCCCTCCCCTTTTTTTCCCCATCCCGCTCTGCTGGTTCCTCTTGAACTGGACAAGGGCAGAGAGTCGCTTGGCCCACCACTTTTTGGGGCCCCACGGGAGCTGGAAAGCATCATTTTTGTGTTCGTTTGTTGTTGTTTTTTTTAGGCCGGCTAAATTTTTCTCTTTGGGGCAATTTCTTTTTTTTTTTCAAAATTATAAAAAAAAATTTTTTGAAAAACCCCCCCTTTTTTTGGTTAATTCAATTTTTTTAAAAAAGCCATCAAAAATTTTATCCAAAAGTCTTTTCCCTTTTTGCATCCCGGGGATGCGGTAGTCGGTGGGGGTGGGGAGAACCTGGGGATTCAGGTTGGTACTTGCTTGGTCTCGCTCGTCCGCCCCTGTCACAATCACCGGTCTCTTAGTCTTCGGCCACCGTCTGTTTGTGTGTGCAAGGGAACGAGTGTTTTATGTTTGCGAGCGTGCGTACGCATGATTAGTCGTTTGGGTGCGTGTTGGAGAATTGTAATTTTTTGAAATGTTACTATAAAATGTGGGATAATCGTGCCATTGAATTATGATTATTTGCAATTGTGGTGCAGTTTTAAAGCAATGGTGCTGTATTAGTTCAGTTCCTAAGAAAGGAAAATGTTGAACGTGAGTGAGGGAAGGATGAAGATATAAATTGCTATTTGTTTGTTTAGCTTGTTAATGTAATCTCTTACCTGCTTCGTGTGAGGAGACCTTTAGCGAACATTCCTCATTTGGTTGTTTACTGTGTTATGCTCAGTCTCTGTTGAGCTGGTGTTACTAATGTATTCAGCAAACACCTCCCCTCGCCCATCATGCGAGTGGCTGTTAGGAATTATGCAGCAAATTTCAGACCGTACTGACTGCGGGTTCCAGTACCCTTTCTTCTTTCCTTCCAGTTCCTTCCGTGTTCTCTCCTCCGGGGGGTTTCACCCGAAGCTTGCGCTGTTGGGGCCGCGCAGTGTGAGGAGCGCGTGGACTTCGCAGGATGGTCCTAACCCCTGTCCGGGACCTTCAGCGACAACGCCTCGTCCCACGGGACGCGTTCTCCACTGTCCTCGACTTCCTACAACCCATGTTACCAGTGTGGTTCGCTCTGTGTCGTGCAATTTGGGTGTGTGTGTGTCGGGGGTGTCGGCATTGAAAGACTCTGTTCGGAACAGACCCGGTTTGGGGCACTGAGTCGACACGGTACTCTCAGAGGACTTTGGAGAGACAGAGGTGTGGGGAACCACATGAAGCACGGAAAGGAATATGTGTTGGAAATGATTATTTATGATTATGGTTATGTTGTGTGCGGTGAAATGCTTGTTTGTGACTATGTGTATGTTGTGTGTGTTGAAATGCTTAATTGTGATTGTGCATGTGTGTGTGTTGGAATGCTTATTTTGTGACTATGTGTGTGCTGGTGTGAATAAATGGTGTATTGTATTGTAATCTTTCTTGTGTGGTCTCTTGCGAGGCGTGTGAGTCGGTCACTCCCTTCACTCCCATCTAGACCGATTCTGTCAGGGCAGACCTCCAGAGGTCGGTCGTGACAATAGGTTGCACCTTTTTGAAACATTGCTGTATGGTGATGCTCTTTTTATGATTTTCCAGATATATTGTAGCTTGTTTTTTGCGTCTTTAAGTGTCCAGATATATTTGCTCAGTTCTGTTTGGTTTTTATATTTTTCTTTATTAAATGACTGTTTGTGTTTGCATATCTGGTTTTTGAAGTGTTTTCAGTGATCCCTATGTATGTTTCTTTTTCATTTTCTGATGTCACAGTAGCCTGGTATACAATGTTGTTTGTGAAGACATTTATTGTTTAGTGGGCACTGCTCCTTTCTGGTGCAATTGCAAGATTTCCTTTCTTCACCCCTTCTTTGCTGTGTTGATTTTCATTTTGTTGGATGCGTCAATTAGGTTTTTGAGGTTGGGCATACATGAGTACGATAGTTTGACAGTGTTTCTGTTAAATATTTTGGACAGTTTGTGTCTTTTGGAAATGAAGTTGTTAGGATTTTGAAGAATTCTTTCCCTATGTTTGTTTTGAGTTTCCCGTCGTATGGGGGTTATACCATATGATTTTTTCTTTTCCTATTTTTCTTGCTTTTATTTTGTTGTTGTCTGGGTTGTATTGTAATTTGTAATTGTATCCACTTGTTTGTAGTGCCTCCTGTATTCTACTGCTGCATTGTTGAACACTCTCTCACTGCATGACAGGTTTGATAGTCTCTTGTTTATGCCATGGGGATGGTCTTAATATAGATGGTGGATGTTACTTTTGGTGTGTACATAAAGAGTGTATCGTTGGTTTCTTGTATGGTTTAATATTATGTGATTGTATGAGATCCAGTGTTATGTCTAAGTAGTTCACTACCTTTTTTTTGCTTCAATGGTAATCTTTAATTCATGCTGTCCAACATCAAGAAAAAACTCGGAAAACAAGTCGGACTATACAGAGACGATGGCCTTGCTGCACTAACCAACAATCCAAGAACCATCGAAAACAAGAAGAAAGAACTATGCAAAATCTTCCAAAACCACAACTTAAAGATTACCATTGAAGCAAACAAAAAGGTAGTGAACTACTTAGACATAACACTGGATCTCAACAATCACATATATAAACCATACAAAAAAACCCAACGATACACCTCTTTATGTACACACCAAAAGTAACCATCCACCATCTATATTAAAGACCATACCCCATGGCATAAACAAGAGACTATCAAACCTGTCATGCAGTGAAGAGTTTTTCAACATTGCAGCAGTAGAATACCAGGAGGCTCTACAAACAAGTGGATACAATTACAAATTACAATACAACCCAGACAACAACACAAATAAAAGCAAGAAAAATAGGAAAAGAAAAATCATATGGTATAACCCCCCATACGACGGAAACTCAAAACAAACATAGGGAAAGAATTCTTCAAAATCCTAACAACTTCATTTCCAAAAGAACACAAACTGTCCAAAATATTTAACAGAAACACTGTCAAACTATCGTACTCATGTATGCCCAACCTCAAAAACCTAATTGACGCATCCAACAAAATGAAAATCAACACAGCAAAGAAGGTGAAGAAAGAAATCTTGCAATTGCACCAGAAAGGAGCAGTGCCCACTAAACAATAAATGTCTTCACAACAACATTGTATACCAGGCTACTGTGACATCAGAAAATGAAAAAGAAACAACATAGGGATCACTGAAAACCACTTCAAAACCAGATATGCAAACCACAAACAGTCATTTAATAAAGAAAAATATAAAAACCAAACAGAACTGAGCAAATATATCTGGAAACTTAAAGACGCAAAAACAAGCTACAATATATCCTGGAAAATCATAAAAAGAGCATCACATACAGCAATGTTTCAAAAAGGTGCAACCTATGTTTAACTGAAAAATGGTTAATACTATGCAAACCACACTTAGCAACTTTAAACACCAAAACAGAAATAGTAAACAACTGCAGGCATAAACGGAAATCGTTGTTAGTGAACACACCCAAAACAAAAACCTGAAAGCCCCCAAAAAAAAACGTGCAGCCAACCCGCACGTGCAAACAACCGCAAACGGGAGCCCACACGCTATATAACATCGGCGGTGGGCAAACCAAAAACCATCCTGATGACAGCGCAACACGCTTGAAACAAATTTGTAGATAGTTTTAAGATTCCTCTTTTAACTTTTTTAACTAATGTTGCTCCCCAAGGGGTTGAGCACTTAAAAAATTGTTTTAGGCATTTTAAATATACTGACACACCACACACACAACACACACACACACACACACACACACACACATATATATATATATATATATAATATATATACTATATATATAATATATATAATATATATATAATATTTTTTTTTTTTTTTTTCCTTTTGTCTTTCCTTTCCTATTTTTTTTTCTTCTTTTTCCACTATCTTTCTTTCTTTCTTTCACTCGACTTTTTCTTTCTTTCTTTTCTTTGTTATCCGCCCCCCCTTTTTTTTTCTTTCTTTTTTTTTTTTCTATCTTTGTTTCTTTTCTTTATCTCTTCGACCCTTTCTTTGTTCCATTCTTTATCTCTTACCCAGTTTTTTTTTCTCCTTTCTTTTTCTTTCCGTATTTCCTTAATTTCTTCCATAAACAAAAAACCTGTTCTTTGTTTCTTTCTTTTTCTTTTTTCTTTGCTTCCTTTGTTTCTTCCTTCCTTTCCTTTTAAAGTTTCTTTTTGTTTCTTCCTTCCTTTCCTTTTAAAGTTTCTTTTGTTTCTTCCTTCCTTTCCTTTTAAAGTTTCTTTTTTGTTTTCTTCCTTCCTTTTCCTTTTAAAGTTTCTTTTTGTTTCTTCCTTCCTTTCCTTTTAAAGTTTCTTTTGTTTCTTCCTTCCTTTCCTTTTAAAGTTTCTTTTTGTTTCTTCCTTCCTTTCCTTTTAAAGTTTCTTTTTGTTTCTTCATGTTCTTGAAGGTGCTTTACCGTTTGTTGTTTTTCTCTGTCACTATTACCAACATGCAGCTTGTTTGTCGTGGGGTTGTTGACTAGGTAGTGAAACTGTGCATACTAACTGCAGTGGTTTCTAGCTGCTGACAAGTCTGCAATGTCTGTGTGCTGATTTGGCTTTGTAACAGAGTTTTCTTAACTGCATTAAAGGTTGTTGTTTTTTTTTTTTTAACTTTCTTTTAAAACTGGAAAGGGAAAATTAAGCGGAATGGTGGATACCTATCATAGCCTAGTGTTATCAGTCTAAGGGATGTCGATAGTCTATAGTTACATTCTGTCGTGTATGTCAAGGAAATGCCTATTGGGGCTTTTTCAGGATGGGTTCTCCCTCTGGGTTGCCTCCCCCTGGAAAGGCCCAGTGTGGCCAGCAGACTATAATGATAGAACTGATCTCTCAGAATTTCTTTGTTTGTTTTATAGGTCAGTGATGATTAATGCTTTCCATGAAGAGTGTTATAATGCAGTCCGTTTGAATCTAAAAGATCTGGCACAGCTATGGATAGACTGGACAGTGGTTACACTACTCACTTCTGAAAGTGAGACTACTAGAATTGGGCCCTCACCACACCAACCGAGCCCACCACCCAGCTATGTAAAGTGGGATTGTTTCCCTTTGGGAATGTGGGGGGTAAAGTAGCAAGAAGAGGGAGGAGATGAGATTCTTCTGCATAACTTTGACCTTCAGAGAAATTGAGGCTAATGTCTGTTTGATGGGGGGGGGGGGGGGGGGGGGGGGGGGGGGGGGACTGTACGGCTGTGGCCAGTACTTTCATCGTGTTGTGGAGATAGGAGCAAGGAATGGCCTCCTGCATTGGTGATCAGAATTCTGTTCCCATGAAATTCACTGAATTCATGTGCAACGATGTGTGTGTGTGTGTGTGTGTGTGTGTGTGTGGTGTGTGTGTGTGTGTGTGTGTGTGTGTGTGTGTGTGTGCATTCCATGTGCATGACAGTGTGCACTATCATGACTGTGTGTATGTGCGTTCTTTTCTCTGTGTGTGTGTGTGTGTGTGTGTGTGTGTGTGTGAGAGAGAGAGAGAGAGAGAGAGAGAGAGAGAGAGAGAGAGAGAGAGGAGAGTGGTGTGTGTGTATGTGATGTGTGTGTGTGTGTGTGTGTGTGTGTGTGTGTGTGTGTGTGTGTGTGTGTGTGTGTTACAGGAATGTTGAATGGTCTTAAAACGAACCAACCAGTTTGTGATAAAAGTTAGTCCCACAAACTAGAAAGCTTATGGTTTATTTCGAAGGTTTATAACACCATTCGCATGTACACAAAATACACTTGTAATCATGAAAATTATTACATTGTACTTAAATTTACGTATTTATTTGCTTGTTTCTTATAAACAACATTACAAACGATTTTTCGTTATAATTGTTATTGCAGATATTTTAGTTTGGTTGCTTGTAAAGTCCTGTGACTGAAATATTGCCTTTACGTTTGTTATCCTTTTCCAATTGTTTTTGAATGAAAAAAATTGTCAAAACATGTGTGTGTGTGTGTGTGTGTGTGTGTGTGTGTGTGTGTGTGTGTGTGTGTGTGTGTGTGTGTGTGTTTGTGTGTGTGTGTGTGTGTGTGTGTGTGTGTGTGTGTGTGTGCGTGCGCGCGCGCGCGCGCGCGTGCGTGCGTGCGTGCGTGCGTGCGTGCGTGCGTGCGTGCGTGCGTGCGTGCGTGCGTGTGCGCGCGCGCGCGCGCGCGCGCGCGCGCGCGGTGTGTGTGTGTGTGTGTGTGTGTGTGTGTGTGTGTGTGTTTGACATTTACCAAGAGAGAATTAATTTGTAGGTGTGTGCGTGCGTGCATGTGTGTGTGTGTGTTTGAGAAATATGCAGAGACAAACACAGAAACAGAGAAGGTAAGTGATCAGTCATAGCAGGAACAAGGTTATCAGTAATACGCACGAAAAGAACGAAGATCCGAGTATCCATGAACACAATTACAATAAACTACACGAACAGGACATTCTCTAACAATCAAAAATGTGTCTGGAATTTATATTCTACATTCATCCAGAACCATGTGGTACTTAATCATTGAGATCACATCTTAAAAGCCTTCACAGAAACGCTATGACATCGGGAACATTTAGGGAATTATAACAGAAACATTTGATGCTGGTTAACTGAAACATGTCCAGCAGTCTGACACGGTGGTCAAGAGCACCGTAATTGCAGTCAGTCACCGGCACGCATCATGAAAATTTCCAAATTTGCTTCCAATCTCAACAAGTTGTCGTTCTGGTGGTGTGAGTAAAACATTGGATAGGCCCCCTCTCCCATGGGTTATCGCTGTCTGTCATGTTACTTTCGTGGGTGCGGATGTCATATATCGAGGCTGTTACCAAAGAAAGACTTGGGATTGGCAGATAATGACCTATTACAACTGTTATACTACTGGCAGGTGCAGACGTAAAGCCTAAATGTAACGAGGCTTTTGTGAGAGAGGCTTGGGATTGGTAGATAATAAATAATTACAAATCACTTTAAAAGTTTTGTCCGTAAGAGCCTGGTTGGCCGTGCGGGTAAGGTGTTAGACACTTGTTCCAAGGTCCAGGGTCGAGTCGCCTTCAGATACTGTAGCTAGGTTGGTAGAGATTTATTTTACTGTTCGGAGTAAACATCAGTGCAAACTCCAATCCGGTCGAGTTCTATGCGTGAACACATGCATATGTTGTGCGCACGTTAAATACTACTCTACTGTTCGGAGAAGAGTCGATGGAATACTAGAAAAAAAAGCAGCCTCTAAATTTCAGAAAGGACGAGAATAGAGGTGGAGGAGGTGTGCTTATCGCTCCAGTCGAAAACCTGTGCACTCATGTTCCCGAGCTAGAAACGGCCTGTGAGACCCTGTGGATTGGATTCAACGCGAGAGATCAGCGAAGTCTCCTGTGAGTGCTTTTTGGGTTTGATGTCAGTGACTCACCCAGCCTCAGTGTCCACACACATTGGAAATGTGGGGGTCTCGCACCGAAGAACAATGGGAGACTTGTGACTAAGACAGACCAGCAAGGGCATCTGCTAAACAAGTAATTTCAGAGGGCCTTCAGTTCAGCTACCATCTATGTGTAATAGGAATACATTGCAAAGTGCGAATTACTTCTACAACAAGAAGCCACAAAGTTAGATAACCTGGTGATCACAGATGAAGGCATAGAGAAGCTGCTTTGTAGTCTGAACCCCACCAAGCATGGAGACAGGACAACTTCAGCCCAAGACCTCTCAAAGCGTTTGCGGGCGAGCTTGTGCCCGCTTTGATCCTGATTTTCAACTTATCCATCCAAAGCAGAGTAGTTCCACTGGACTGGAAGACGTCACACCGGTGTTTAAGAAAAGAGAATGCTACGGTCCTGGAACTACCGACTCATCTCACTTATCTGCGTCGCCTGTAATAATAAGACATAGTATAGTCAGTCACATATGCATCACGCAGACGGTAATGACCTTATCGTTCCAGAACAACATGGCTTTCAGTGAGGAAGGTCCGTGAAACCAGCCGTTAGGCATAATCGGTGAGCGGACCAGTGATCTTCAGGCGAGGAAGCAGGTTGACCTAGTTGTGATGGACTTTCAGATGGCTTTTAATAAAGGTTAACAACATCCTTCCGACACACAAGCTGTCATACTATGGAACCAGGGGTGGGATCAACGCCTGGATAGGGAACTTTGTTAAAGACCGACAGCAAGCATTGATGGCTTTTTGCGTATGACACTATTTGTCAGTGCCCTGTCTTATTTGTCAAAGACCAAACTGTGCTGCAAGAAGATCTCCAGTGGCTGGAAGCATGGAAAGACAGCTGAGACATGAGGCTCCATTCTGGCAAGTGTCAAATCCTGAGAGCAACCATGCGGGAGAAGACATACAACAGAACATAAGTTCTTCTTGGCTGGCCACTTCAGACGCCACACCATCACCAACTGAGCAAGCAGAACCCAGGTTTTTGATAGACGGAAAAGCAGTAAAAGACAGGGCTAGCAGTGCGTTTGTCTGACCAGTACTAGAATACGCTTGCTGCGTTTGGAACTCCTATTATGACAAGCACATAAAGAGCTTAGAGGCTGTCCAGCATTAAGCCGTAAGATGGCTGTGCCAGAGATACATGAGAACCCCCAGTGCGGACAAAATGTTGTCCAGCTTGGAGTGACCTTCATTGCTGCCTTGGAGACGAAAGGCACGCCTTACAGAACTTTCATAACAAATTGATATCCACAGATAAATCAGTACGCTCCGTTCCCAGATCCAGGCAGACACGGAGCCCGCCGTACCAGCATCCAGTCCTATCCTCTTCACTGCTGCAGAACAGATGACCGGGAATTCTCCTTTTTTCCCCATGCACAATTATTGTGGAATGGAAAGTGCACCCAGAGGAGGCAGTATCTGCATTTTCTGTGGAGTCATTCCAGCATCAAATCGGGAAACAGGTTCTCTCTACTTCACTCAAAAACGTTATTTTAACTGATAGTTGTCGAGTACATCACTTTGTAGGCCTGGGAATGGGTCTAGGCCGTGTGTGGGGCTGTGGTATTGCTCCATTTCTATGGGGCCCTAAAAGCGTACAGCCTGCAAGCAGCTCCACTCGTAGCGACACCGTCTCCTGCACGTTGTCATCTTAGGCTCTTTTTTGTTAAGTCGCTCATTTCATATATTTTGTCTCCTTTTTTTTTGCACTCTAATGTATAAAGTAATCTTCGTCAAGCCGAATGTGTTCACCCGAGGAAAGAAGACGAAGAAAAGGAATCATGTCAGCAATGCTCTCAGAGACACACAAACTGAGGCCACGCTTGTACTGGAGTTACCAGCATCATGAGCAGGAAGATACTCGGGACAATGTGACCTTTTCAGATGAATGTTCTGTCTGGGCTTGCCCTTCGCAAAGTAATGTATGGACGAAAGACTGTGCGACCCCCGTGAACCAGCGACCGAAATATAGTCTCCCCCCCCCTCCCCCTCCAACACAGACACACAGAAACGCTCACTCACATAGACACACACACACACACACAGATACAGACAGACAGACATACACACAGACAGACATACACACAGACAGACAGATACAACAGACAGACAGGCACACACACTCACACACACACACACACACACACACACACACACACACACACACACACACACACACACACACACACACACACACACACGTCACCATTACCACTAACTACTATCGTCATCCGTTCCCTGACCATACGTACCCAAACACAAGCGGACAAACCGTACGCCCATCTGGGCCTTTATACACAGAAGAAGATGAATACAAAACACTGCTTTCTAACAGAGTAGCATGCAGAACCAGGGATGGAAATGATGATAGCAGAGGTCACTTTTGGAAGGACCTGAAATTGTACCCAGTCCCATCCATTTTGCATGTTATTAAATACGTGAATGAATGTGAAAACAATGAAATCATCATCGTTATCATCCTTGTCATCATCACCATAATCGTGATGTTGACAATGATGATGATTTTAACGATAAATCAATAGCAATGATATTGATAACAACAAAAATAGTAATGATGATAATGATAGTAATGATGATGATAATGATGATGGTGATGATAACGATGATGCAAACCTCCAAACACCCTCCTCAATTATTGATAAAGACTGAAGATGATTTGAACATGAACCACACTGGATGAAAAAGGTAATCTAGATCACAACAGAATATCAATTATTCATGAACAACCTCAACAAGACTTTGTACACTATGAATATTCACTGGGTTCGTTAATGAATATGACTCATCAATCAAAAGAGGTAGACACCTACTGTACAATGTCTGTGTAAACTGCACAGACTGTAAACGAATGTACAATGTACAAATCACACGTCTCAACATTATGATATCCAGTGTCACGGGAACTCCAACACGCCTGTCTATTTTAGTTCCCCGACATCAAAAACCTTTATTCTCACATTTCTTTTCTTTTCCTTTTTTCCAATATCTGTCCGTGAGCAGTTTCATCATGGGGAATACGTACGAGACAGGTTGATTAATATTTGAATTAGCGCGCGCGCGCGCGCGACAGAGAGAGAGAGAGAGAGAGGAGAGAGAGAGAGAGAGAGAGAGAGAGAGAGAGAGAGAGAGAGAGAGAGAGAGAGAGAGAGAGAGAGAGAGAGAATTAGAGGGAGTGAGAGAGGCAGATGGGATGGACTGAGAGAGAGAGAGAGAGAGAGAGAGAGAGAGAGAGAGAGAGAGAGAGAGAGAGAGAGAGAGAATTAGAGGAGTGAGAGAGGCAGATGGGATGGACTGGAGAGAGAGAGAGAGAGAGAGAGGAGAGAGAGAGGAGAGAGAGAGAGAGAGAGATGAGAGAGAGTTGTGAAGACAGCGATTATGACGATGATGATGATGAGATGATGATGATGATGATGATGATGATGATGGTGTGTGTGTGTGTGTGTGTGTGTGTGTGTGTGTGTGTGTGTGTGTGTGTGTGTGTGTGCGTGTGTGTGTGTGCGTGCGTGCGCAGATGGGTGTGTACATGGATTTATGTATGTACACACAGGACGCGGTATCTTTCCCTCTTCCTTCAACACTTGATTTCCTTTTCAGGTTCACATTCAGGCTTAACTATTTATTTTACCCGCTCTGTGTCTGTGTCTCTGTACCAGTGTCAATCGGGGTTGCCTGCTAAAGCTGTGGTGATCAATTAATTATTGCTGACCGAAGAGAACAAGTCCAGAGGTTCACAAACAAAAGAGCGAGCTGCGGAACAAAGTTATGGGAGCTGAAGCACCATTGTACGAATAAAGATTTATTGGCAAAAAATAAAGTCAGATACGATGATTTTGTATCCAGTTGCTCACAATTAAGCTTACTCTGACGAAACAAACTAGACAATGATGCATGCTGATATTCAGTTTTATATGTCCGTGACTGTTGCTATTAGTCAGTCTAAGTCTAGGACCTACATAAATTGTGATCTTGTGCACTACATTGTTTTTGCAACTCACATTTGAACGGGCAGTGAAGGGCGCGCACAGCTCTGTTAGTCTTTATCCCTCTCTGTTCGTGTCAATCTCTCTGCCTCTTTTTCTCTTTGGTGGATTGTTTCCTGCTCATTTCCCTTTTTGATAAATATTTTAATTCGGTATCAGACATATTCATTTATTTATCTTTTTTTGCTATTTTTTTTTCTGTTAACATTTCTTTGGCTTCCATCCATTCCACTGTCCTAATGAGGAAATCTTACGCCACCTGAGGCTAGAGAAGCTTTGGAACCGGTGTGTGGAACCAAACTTGAAAGACAGGGAGAACACACTGATCTATTACTAGGATACTTTCTCCTGCCACTATATATCTATTATCTACATAGTTTCTTCTGTCATTTGCTTGTTTCGTTTCCACTTTACATACGTTTAAGGAATCATCACACCGCCTTCCAAGACTTTTACCTTTTTTTGCTTTTTTTTTTGTCATTGTGGGAACAGGTTGTCCAGTTACTATCAACGTAACCGTTTCAGCTACTTTTCTTTTCGGCAGTGGGAGGTTTCGTGACTCTGTTTAAACCGATCCTGGATGACGTGATTGAACTCGTCTAACTGCTTCAGTAGATTTTGTGCCTCATCTTCATTGGTGGGGAGGACTGTTAAGGCCTTTAGAGGGGGTGTTTGGTATATTTGGAAACATTCGAACCGTTGGACGTGTGCAGCTCATCGCTACTTTCAAGATGGTCACAATGGCCAAAACGGGCAACGTCGGTGAAATCGCATCGCCCATTGCTGTGCCATTGTATTAATCTGTTATGTATTCTAATGTTATGGAGAACCTCACTGAGAAGCGGGAAATAAAAGTCGGATGTTTTGGGGACACAGTATATCTGGAGAGCCAGTTGAATTATTGGGTGTGCGACTGACCCATACGAATTTGCCACATCGAGCCACACCACATAACTTGGAAACTTCGAGCTCCCCTTCTTCTGCCTTGACGCTTTGGATTTCTTCCCAAATCATCATGGCATGATGCACACAGCCAGACACTTCCGGGATCTATCCATCCACCCCGTAGCACCAACCAACCTACATAAATAAACCCGAGTGTGAGAGGAAAGCACTTGTTTGTACCTTTGTGTAACGTGTGAGAGGAAAGCACTTGTTTGTACCTTTGTGTAACGTGTGAGAGGAAAGCACTTGTTAGTACCTTTGTGTAACGTGTGAGAGGAAAGCACTTGTTTGTACCTTTGTATAACGTGTGAGAGGAAAGCACTTGTTAGTACCTTTGTGTAACGTCAAGCTTCTGCTGACCCGCAGTCGCGAATTTCGGAGAGCCACTTTTGCGCGAGTCGCAGCCTGTAGTGCCTCTTCCAGCATGGATGCCCCGCAGCCAGTGCCAGAGCTACTGCACAACATTTGAAACCTGCTGACTTAAGCTTATGTCATACGGAATTTTGAAACCAAGTTTGCAGTCGAACTAAGCTCACATGATGTGTTTTCTCCATGTCTCTCTCTTGGAGTCGAACTAAGCTCCTCATAACATGGTGTGTTTT
>CM031595.1:125305878-125310878 GCA_018398815.1 Conus ventricosus
CTTCCGTCTGCCATTCTTTCTGTCAATGCCTAGTCTTGTGGGAGCTGTTGTTTGTCCCTGTCTAAGATCTGGTCGCTCTTGTTCGACTCTAGCTCATTCTTTCTTGTTCCTCGTGCTCACAAGTAGCAAGCTCACGTATCTTTACGTGGATCTAAACGACGTAACCACTGTATTTGACAAAATATGAATTTTGACGTGAGGTGAGCTCTGTAGCGGAAGTAGAAACTTGATCCGAGAACGAGGCTTTGGGACAGTCCTGTGATTCGGACAGCCGTGACACACCCAAGCAGACATAGTTACGGATCTGTTGAGTCCGTGCTTGCATTAACAGCTTAGGGAAGGAAAAGGCTGTGCGTCCTCGTCGACCTATCTAAGTTACACTGGAGCTTGATATCCACACCCATCATAGTAATATGGTAGAAGGGGAGAACCCTCCAGGGAACTTCGCGAGGGAAGGGGTAGGGTGGGGTGTGGGGCTTACACTACAAATATCCCACAAAAACGGCAACACGTTAAGATGGGCAGAAAAAAAAGTAGTTTTTGTGTTGGGCACTGGCAGCATTGGAACAGGCAACATCAGACTGTGAATTCAGTGCTCTACAACTGAGCTAAGCAGTGAACCCGAGCCAACCAGGCACCGCTCGTGTCAAAAGTGAGATTAACATCCTCTTGATGGAAGGCCCTTACGCCATGTTCTCAGACTGAATCTGTATGGTGTCTGGCACCGCTCAGTTTCGTAAGCATAATCAACTCTCTTCCGCCTTTGAAATAAGTCAATTCTATCACCAGTGTTGGCCAAACCAACGAAGACTGGGCATCGTTGTCTGATGCAGTGATGGAAAGATAACGGCGCGACATCACTGTCACAGCGTTGACAGCGTCAGAAACAAATATGACGTCACACTGGTCGGGCAACGCATGGTCGCCCGGTGTAATCCACATTGCTTTAGTTGTGGTCTTTGTCAATATCAAGTGGATGATTTTCATAACAGGCATGTTATTACGTAAGGAAGGGCAAAGTCGTTAAGAAACTCGCATTTCCTCGTTAAGAAATTCGCATTTCATCAAAAGAAAAAGACAACAATGAACTGCAGTACATGACAAACATCACAAAAGTGGCAGTGTAAATGATAAAGCAAGACGTAAACACTGGACGCTCCAGTCAACAAACAGGCATGAACAAAAACCCTAACCATCCAATGAATGACTCGCCCACCCAGCGAACCGAACACAGACAAAAAGGCATGATGTACTGTTGAAAAAAAATGTACAAACGTAACTCGTGAAGTCTAACAAAAAGCATTATCAACCATCATTTTGATTTCCCTTATTCCACACAAATAGCAAACATAATAATTACACGTTTCACATTAATGATACAAACATGATACCATTTAGCTATTTACACTTGGGATTGACAATCAATGCATAATGCTTCATGAGCTCACTCCCCCAACCCACCCACATGCACACACACACACACACACACACACACACACACACACACACACACACACACACAGAGACAGAGACAGAGACAGAGAGAGAGAGAGAGAGAGAGAGAGAGAGAGAGTTATGACCATCCACACAACTCCATCAGTCAATGAACAATGACCAGACAAGTCATTCCCAAGAGCTAATGACAAAGGGGTCAAGCCGCGAACCTGCCAGAAGTTGAGAAAACCCATATAGCTCGCACCTGAAGAAGGTCCATGACCGAAGCGGTACGCTGGCCAGTAATCGGCAGTGTTTCATTTAATCTCTCTTCGTTTTCCTTCTCCAAACGAAGCCAGTTTGTCCACCAGAAGATGCAGCAACGGTCAAATTATATTTTCTTATCACTGCTGTTAGCATTTCTAGCTATTTTTTTAAATTCAAAAAGCTTAGATAATCATATTCAACCTTCGTATTTCAAACAACATGAAACATGGTTGACACCCAATGATTTTCTTTTAGGAGAATCACTTATCCGCCTTTTCGCTTGTCTGGCTGTGTGTGGATTGTTTGTTTCGTGTAAAGGCGCATGATGATCAAGATTGAATGAAACTATTACATATTTCAGACACGTGAAAGATCAAAATATTGATTCATCTAGTGTACAAAAACACCTTCACTGATACGTACACATTATAAGTTTATTTGAACACGATCACACAATATTATTAAGGTAAGCTCATCTGTCATTTTCAGAATGCCATGCCCAAAAGACGTGCTCCTCATGCCAACTTGGCAGTCTTGTATGCAATCACTATTTGGCTTCATAATGCTTGAAGAGACACCGTGAATGCACACAGCACATGTGCAGCAGACTTCACATCAGCAACGTGACTCGTCACAAAATGACAACAGTGATTCCTCTCTGGATTATGTCTACTTTGTGCACAAAGTCTGGAAACTCTGGCGTGGAGTTTCAACAGTTCAGCCACACAGGTTTTTCCACCACTGTTGACTGTCAATGACATGTCGCCGCACACAGAAGTAATGGAGACGTCTGAATCCAGGCCACAGCAGTCAGCTTCACCAACATAGTGTCACCTGTCACAACGTCTCATGCAGCAGCCCGTCTAGGTGCTGACTGAACGTTTAGACTTGTTGGCACCCGGAAAGGATGATGGCTGACATTCGCAGCGTTACGCAGTGAACGTGTGATATTTTGAGCACAGCGGAAGCTCACTGTCTGAGTTCTTCAGCCAAGCTCACCATTCTGGTGTCTTCTCACTGCTGTTCAACAGTTTTCTCATCCTTACCTAATCGATTGACGCCACCATCCGACGTGGCGTGCACATACTCATGAAATACTTGTTTGCAAAAGAAGAAATAAACTGGAGGTAAGTCATCGCAGTGATCTCTCCTTCTGTCACGTCATATCCGCTAAGGCGGCGGACCTTCTTACGAATAGGTTTTTCACTCGTTAGGTTGTTCGTTCACTGTTGTTCAACAACATTCTTGAGCGTCGGAAATTCACCATGATTATTACTATTATTTCACAACACGATCTGCCGCTCTGGGCAGCCGCAGATTCATGGATGATACCGTTTTAAATGAAGCATCAACTGAAATGCTAGTACACAGTTATACTTTCTGTAGTATTGTGTTCAGCTTGAATGCGTGCACAGTTGATTACTGATTGTCCGTTCCTAATTGGTCGTTTGTTGTCAACCGAGTCGCTGCAGAAAGCGTGACGAAGGTTTCATACTGCCCCTGTACTGAACGCCATCAGCACTGGTGACGACAACGATCACAGCTAACACATTCACATCTTTACCCGTGCCATCAGCTCTGAACCGTTTATCATCACAAACGATTATAGTTAAAGCGAATGTGAGAGAGAGAGAGAGGGGGGGGGGCAGTAGTCAGTTTGTTTGGGGGACATGGACGGGGAGAAAGAAGGAAGAGAAGAAGAAGGAGTTGGGGGGGAGGGGGGGGGGAGAGGGTCGGGGGTGGGTGGGCAGGAAAGGCTTGGGAAATGGGAACTGTCTGGGGAAATAGAAGTCGCCATTTCCGAACTCTTTTGTGTTATTGTTTATCGCTTTGAGTGATCCGTTTGATGAATTAAAAAAAAAGAAAAAAAGAAGAAAGAGACGTGAAGCACTGGGTAATGTGGGCAGCGGAAGTATCCTCAGCAGTCACGTGAGCAGTGGGGAGGCGGGATGGAGTCACGAGCTGGTGTTGTTCTGCATGGTCTCCCGGATCCAGTCCACGTAGAGCGGCAGCTTGGTGTAGATGCCCGGGGCATTGGGAATGGCGCACTTGATGCCCCAGGACACGATGCCCGCCTGGTACCAGTGGTCGGTGGTGTAGGGATGCGACACATGAAAGGTCCTCCACTGTCCCCCTGGTCACACACACACACAGTTCCTACCGAGTCACTGTCTAAATCCAAACTGTCCACAGCATTGTGTGTGTGTGTGTGTGTGTGTGTGTGTGTGTGTGTGTGTGTGTGTGTGTGTGTGTATGCACAACAATGCTGAAAAGGAGCGACCGACAGCACGCACTCAAGTACATAAGGGTAACTCCTCCCTTCCACCAATTTCCACGGACACATAAACATACACGCACGCGTACGTACTTTTTCTCGCCAACCCTTTCTCTCTCCTATAACACTTTCGTCCTGTTTCTCATCTCTCCTCCCATTTTCCATTTTCCTCTCTCTCTCTCTCTCTCTCTCTCTCTCTCTCTCTCTCTCTCTGTGTCTCTGTCTCAGAGAGGAAAACAATTCATATTAGTGCTCTGATAAAATGTGGATGAAGTGTGACCGTTGTCCCTCTTCCTTTCCAACGTTGTAAAAGATCTGTCAGCTCGATACAGACAGTGCACGAGGACATCTACTGGTCTGGGTGGAGGACATGACGGGGTGATTGACGGTGGAGGACTGACCTGACAAGCACTGATCCACAGCAGCCCCAGCACTGGCCACATTGTGGATCAGCATGAGTGGCCCTGTGGGATTTTGGTCTGTTGGTATGTCTGTATGTGTGTGTGTGTATGTGTGTGTGTGTGTGTGTGTGTGTGTGTGTGTGTGTGTGTGTATGTGTGTGTGTGTGTGTGTGTGTGTGTGTGTGTGTGTGTGTGAATGTGTGTGTGTATGTATGTGTGTATGTGTGTGTGTATGTGTGTGTGTGTGTGTGTGTGTGTGTGTGTGTGTGTGTGTGTGTGTGTGTGTGTGTGCGTGTGTGTGTGCGCGCGTGCGTGTGCGTGTGTGTGTGTGTGTGAGGATCAGGCAGGATGAGAAGGGGCGTGACTGACCTGACAAGCGTCATGACCCGCGGCGCCCCCAGCGCAGAACATGTTGTGGGTCAGCTTGTAGGGCACGTGGATATCGGTCCTCTGCACGGCGTCCATGCAGGACTCCCACGTCACCACGTCCAGTTCACCTCCCGCACTGCAGGCTGGTACGTCGCCGCTGTGTGGACCACAGAGGGTTTTCAATTCTCTAGTGCTGTTTCATTGAACATGTTTGCTCCGACCTGTGTTTGTTCTAAATACCACATTCTCTCTCT
>CM031595.1:125320878-125328378 GCA_018398815.1 Conus ventricosus
AGGAGGCAGTACACAACCATATCATGGGAAGGGACAATGACAATGACAGTCAAAAACCACGACGACGATGATGATGCTGTGAATACCACGATGATTCCAGCAGACGGGGAAAAAAACCCAAACACGCACACACACACACACGCACGCACGCACGCACGCACGCACGCACGCACGCAAGCACGCACGCACACACACACACACACACACACACACACACACACACACACACACACACACACACACACACACACACGGCGGCCAACGCACCAAGACAGAGGCTGCGGCAGGGCGGGATGTTGTGGTGGCCCAGGGTGTGGTTGTGGGAGCAGGGCGGTAGGAAGGCGGCACAGGCGAAGAGCATGGCGTGGCGGTAGCAAGCGGTGGCGTCCTGCAGGCCCTTGATGAGGTACAGCAGCTGCACCACCTCCCCCTCCCCCTCGCTGCCCAGCAGGTTGGGGAAGGCCGTGCTGTTGAAGCCTTCAGCAAGGCACAGCTCGTCGCGTCGGATGGGCACGCACCTGCCCGCTGTGTACATCGACATCGCCGTCAGAACTAGAAACGTGTCGTCGCTGTTCAGTGTCAAGAACGACTACTTGGTACGTCTGAACACTAGATATTACTCTTCTGAGCAATGGACGTAAAGAATCTTGGTAGGGCTCTGAGATCAGATCTGATGGACTTCTTTTTTTCTTTTCCAACACTCTTTACAGATTTTTTGTTCGTTAATAGCCTAGATGACCACGGAGGCCACATCAAAGCTGTCTCAAATGTTTTGTCATTGCACACACACACGCGCGCGCGCGCACACACACACACACACACACACACACACACACACACACATACAAATACATACATATCTATACATGTCTCACCCCTTCCTGGAGAGAGAGAGAGAGAGAGAGAGAGAGAGAGAGAGAGAGAGAGAGAGAGAGAGACAGACAGACAGACAGACAGACAGACAGACAGAGGCAGACAGATACAGAGAGAGAGAGAGAGGGAAAGAGAGAGACAGAAGCTGTGTCAGAGAGAGAGAGAGAGAGAGAGAGAGAGAGAGAGAGAGAGAGAGAGAGAGAGAGAGAGAGAGAGAGAGACAGACAGACAGACAGACAAACAGACAGAGACAAAGAGAGAGGTAGAGAGAAAGGGGTAGCAGAGCAAGCAGATGACTGACGTGTATAAGGATTGGCCATACAGATGTCTGGGTCCTCGCTGTCGGGCAGAGTGTAGCAATCCACGGGGAAGGTCAGACCAGGGGGCATGGTGCCATTACACCGGTTGTACACCTCTAACCGACAGCCAAACACAAACAAGGTGAAGTCACACACCTCTCTTGTGACTGAGAAAGGACGCTTTCCTTCATACAGCCAGTTGGATGAATGTGGAAAAAGGCAAACAACATGTGAAAAAAGAACTGAACTAATTGTACCTTCCAGTGACTGTGCTAACGTCCAGTATGACTGCTTGACCGTTGGTTTAAACAAAACCTTACCTACAGAGTATTGCAGTAACAATGAATAGATTTCTGAATCCAAGAAACCAAAGTTTCTGTAGAGTACTCTGAACACACTCTAATTCACGAATATTTGACCACTGTTAAAAATTAACCGGCAATGATCATGAAAACAGACAGTACGCTACACAATGAATAATGATTGACGGTTCGGGCCTAATCACACAGCTGGAAAGAAGTTTGATGGAAGCACGCAAAACGAATTGTATGTATTTTCTGAAAACAGGTTTAGGTAAGGTTTTAAACGATGAGATCCCCAAATTCCCTCCCTTCGCCACCCACCCACCCACCCACAGACCCTCTCTCCCCAAATCACCCTCCCCCTCTCTCTCTCTGTCAGATGTATACGCCTCTGTCATGCACAATATATCTACGCTTCTGTCATGCACAATATATCTACGCTTCTGTCATGCACAATATATAACTCTCTGCAGGTCCCTCAGTCGTTCACCGAACATATTCTTCAGTCACCCTATTACTAGGATTCATGCACCCACAGGTGTCGGATGGACGGTGGAGGAAAGATGCGAGGAGAGGGCAGGGGGAGTGGCAGGAAAGCGATAATATGATGTGCGTGAGTAGTGGAGTGGGGAGGGGGGGGGGGGGGGGGGTGCAGCATGCATATGTAGCTGTCATGTAATTGACGGACGTATTTTCTAGACGTCATTATATGTAATGGCTATAGTTCAGGTCTTTTTCTCCGCTTGCCCTCCTTTTTTCCCCTGTTATTTTTCCTTCTCTCCAATTGACCCCCTCTCTCTCCCTCTATTTTCTCTCCTCGTTCTCCTCACCCTTCTCATTCTTTGTCTTTTGCAATCACTTTCTCTCTCGACCGCTGTCTCTCTCTTTCTCCCGTCACCCTCTCTCTCTTTTTTTCGCCGCCCTATCTCTCATCAGCTCCTTTCCCCTCTCTCTTGTGTTCATTCTATCTTTTGCTGTCACTCTCCATCTCTGTCTGTCTGTCTCTCTATCACTCTCTCCCTGTTTTTCTCTGTATCCCCACCTCTCGTTTTCTCCCTCTTCCACCTGTCCCCACCCTTCTAGCACGTCCAACAGAGAATTTACCCAGACAGAAGGCCCTGCAGGGAGGGACGGGCGCGGACCGAGGACCACACTTGGGCACGAAGAGGGCGCACAGGAAGCTGGTGATGGATCCGTGGTGACAGGCCATCAGCATGTTGAGGCCCATCTGGTTGAACACCTGGCCCGCCACCTCCTGGTTGGGGTGACCCAGCAGGTTGGGATAGGCGGCCAGCTGGTAGGAGGTCGTGTTCACGCACTTGGGCAGGCGGACCTCTTCGCAGTGCGCTGAGGACCGTAAACGACAGGTTAAACACATAATGCACACTGTGCTGTTTTGTAAGCAAGCGCAAACGCACAGACGCACGCTCAGAGAGAGAGAGAGAGAGAGGAGAGAGAGAGAGAGAGAGAGAGAGAGAGAGAGAGAGAGAGAGAGACAGAGACAGAGACAGAGAGACAGAGAGAAAGAGAGAAAGGGAAAGACAGTAGCAAACAGATAAACAGACAACGAAATAGATAAACAGAGAAACGGAAATACTGAGAAAGAGAATCAAGAAAGGAAGAGAGAGAGAGAGAGAGAGAGAGAGAGAGAGAGAGAGAGAGAGAGAGAGAGAGAGAGAGAGACAGATAGACAGAGAGAGAGACAGAGACAGAGAGAGAGAGAGAGACAGAAAAAGGTGGTGCAAGAAGATGACTGACGTGTATAAGGATTGGCCATACAGATGTCCGGGTCCTCGCTGTCGGGCAGAGTGTAACAGTCCACAGGGAAGGTCAGACCAGGGGCCATGGTGCCATTACACCGGTTGTACACCTCTAACCGACAGCCAAACACAAACAAGGTGATGTCACAACTTCTCCTTGGAGTGCGCTTTCTTCCCCACATATCTAGTTGGATGAATTTGAAAGAAATCAAAGAATAAGCATATGTCAAATAAGAACTGAATTGATTCTACCTATTGGTGGCGCTGGTAACATCCAGTACGACTGGATGACGGTTGGTTTTAACAAAAGTTTATTCTCAACTGGATTGAGGCTTCATGCAAGCACGTAAAATGGATAATGTGTGGTTTCGTTAATTTTTAATAAAGGGACCCTCTCTAACTGCTTCCTTCCTGCCAACACACACAAACTTCCACAAGCATCACAAACTGCCGCCATCGGCCCACCCAGAGTTGAATTATGGCTTCTACTATGGCTTCAGACGGGATGACTGCATCCACACGATCGCATTTCATTCATTTAATCGATGCGGCTCTGACAGTGTTGCTATGATTTCCTGACCAACACTGCAGGTGTCTGTACTTTCAGGCCTGGTTGACACCGTATAGTGTAAAAGCAAGGGTGAGTACAACCTTGTCATGCAGTCTCAGACCAGGAGGGTAATCCGTGGCATCATCTTCATCATCCGCATCAATTAGCATGAAAAATGTCTCAAATTTAGTGGCCCGTCATGCCTTGCCCTCATGATGACCTCAGTCTCGACTGCATCTCCACTTCTGTGGTCGTGGTTTGATTCGGTCGGTGTCACCGGTATCGGGAAATTCATCAGGACTGTTGTTGGACGGATGTGCTGGCGCCATCCGGAGGGAGAGCTCACTTACGCCGGCTCCATGACTAAGCAATTGTTGTCGTCAGTAGGGGGGGGGGGGGGGTATAGGTGGTGTCCTGCTTATGTTGGATCAGAACAGGCACCACCTGAACACCACCGAAGTGACTTCACAGCAGTTGACTTCGCAGCAGTGCAGTGTCTCCTCTGGTGGGTTGCCTCATGCCGACTTCACATCGACTACTCCCTGTGATTGCTGGTGCTAGAGCTGTGGCTGAACAAACCGGGCTGTGGCTGTGGACGAGGACTCGGAATGAGCGATGTGCGTGCAATGCCGCTGAAGTGGCACAGAATATGGGACAGAAAAAAAACTTACGCACACACACACACACAAATATGTATAACACACACATAGGCTATACAGGTGCACGTGTGCATGCACGCACGCACACGCACACAAACACACACTTTTTCTCACTCTCTCCAAACACACACACACACACACACACACACACACACACACACACACACACACATACAGACTCCCCCTCCCCAAACCAGGTTCTCCCTCTCTCTCTCTCTCTCTCTCTCTCTCTCTGTGTCGCACTCTGACTCTGTCTGGTGAATATGAACACTTATTACCATCTGTCGTGCACAGTGTTTAACTCTCTCCTTCATTGGTCCACTGAACACATTCTTCATTTCTTTCCTGTGACCAGGTCCATGCACCCAGAGGCAAAGGAACAATACTCTGTGCATGTGGGGCCGATGGAAGGTGAGGGGAAAAAATGCAAGGTGAGGGAAGAGGCAGTGGGGGGTGGGTGGGGTGGGGAAAGAAGCGGCGCTGTGCTGTGTGTGGGTGGTGGAGTGTGTAGTTCGTGGGAATGCCGTGTAGATATGTAACTGCCATGTAACTGACGGACGTACTTGCTAGACGTCATTACATGTAATGGCTGTAGTCCAGGTCTTTTTTTCCGCTTGTCCTTTTTGCCTCATAGTTTCCCATCGACACCCCCTTCCTTCCCTCTCGCTCACATCCATGCTCCCAATCCATCTATCCTCCCTCCTCCCACCCATTTTACACTTTCTCAGAACTAGTGTAAGTTATACATTCTTTCATCAATTCGCTGGGTCTCTCTCTCCCTCCCTCTCTCTTTCTCTCTCCCATTCGCTCGTTGGATATATCTCTCACTCGTGCCTTCACCCTATCCTTTTCTAATGCTTGCTTCTTCTTCTCTCTCTCTGACATGTGCCCTCTCTATCCATTTCTCTCGTTTGCTCTTTCTGTTTTTCATTTCTTTCTCTCCTTCTTTTCCTCTCGTTCTCATCCCCTCTTTTTTTTTTTTGCGATCATTTTCTCTCAGGCCTCTCTCTCTCTCTCTCCCGCCTGCCATCTCTTTTGTTGCTTCCCTCTCTCTCCCCTTCATTCTATCTTTCGCTATCACTCTCCCTTTCTCTCGGCCTCTCTATTACTCTTTCGCACTAGCTCCCTCCCTTTCTTTCTATCTTCCTCCCCAACTCTCTTTCTGTCCCTCTACCGCTTATCCCCATCCCTTCGTTTCCCTTACCCACACCCAACAACGTCCAACAGAGCATTTACCCAGACAGAAGGCCCTGCAGGGAGGGACGGGCGCGGACCGAGGACCACACTTGGGCACGAAGAGGGCGCACAGGAAGCTGGTGATGGATCCGTGGTGACAGGCCATCAGCATGTTGAGGCCCATCTGGTTGAACACCTGGCCCGCCACCTCCTGGTTGGGGTGACCCAGCAGGTTGGGATAGGCGGCCAGCTGGTAGGAGGTCATGTTCGCGCACTTGGGCAGGCGGACCTCTTCGCAGTGCGCTGAGGACCGTAAACGACAGGTTTAACACAAATAATGCCCATTTTTATCGTTTTGTCGGCAGGCACATACGCACAGACACACGTATGCATGCACACACAAACACATAGAGACGTACGTACGCATGCACGCATCCCACACACACACACATGGAGAGAGAGAGAGAGAGAGAGAGAGAGAGAGAGAGAGAGAGAGAGAGAGAGAGAGAAGATAATGTTGCTTACAGCCCAGCCGAAGAGAGAGAGAGAGAGAGAGAGAGAGAGAGAGAGAGAGAGAGAGAGAGAGAGAGAGAGAGAAGAGAGAGAGAGAGAGAGCGAAAATCAAATGATGGAGAGAGAAAGAGAGAGAGAGAGAGAGAGAGAGAGAAAATCAAATGATTTACTATGTTTGGACCAGATGGATACACATACAGGGGTAAGTATGGAAACTGAATCATCCAATATTGCGGCATATCCATTCAATTTTCAGAGAGAGAGAGAGAGAGAGAGAGAGAGAGAGAGAGAGCAAGAGAGATGGTGAGAGAGAGAGGCCTATATATTTTCAAGCGCGCATATATACTAACAATATACAAAAATGGCCGAATCCTAATCTGCCACACAGGTAAATAAACCGTTGGGTTTGTAGCGGAGAAAAATTGATGGCTTATGAAAATTCCTCACGCGAAACAAAGAAATCGTATGAACGTATAGCGTCTTACAAATTACGTATGGACATAACCAATAGTCATCATTGCTGAAAGTGTAGTCATGAAATCTAGTTATAATGTGTCACAAAATTTACTTTTCCAGGAAAATTGCTGGAGTTACAGTCCCTGTTGCAACTGCGCTTGCGCGTTATGTAAAACGACGAACAAGAAAAATATTATATTGTAAATTCACGTGTACCAAAAAAAACGAACATTGAACAAGTAAACTGTTATAGTCCCAACCTTAACGTGTCATTACACTAAGAGCATTGAAGAAGTGGTTTATAATAGTAAGAATGTTTTTTACATCATTAAAATTACAAGCACTGAACAGTTAAATGATCATAGTTCAAATGTGCAGCTAAAATTACTGGTATCGAACCAGTGAATTATTATGATCAAAGTCTTGACAAACATTGAAATCTAAAGCACTGAACAAATAATGTTGTTGTAGTAAATATGCTGGTAACGCGTCATTAAAAGTAGAGGAAATGAACAAGTAAAATTCGTAGCGCAAATCTTCACATTTCACAAAATAACGAGAACTGAACCAGTCGATTATCACAGTGACTCTTGATTTATCATTACAATTACAACCACTGTGCAAGCAAATACTTTTAGTCTAAATCTTAATTAACTTTACACGTACAAACACTGAAAAACAACAAGCATTCAGGCCTACCTGATGGGGTACCGGTTGTCACTTGCACCGTAACTGAAAAACATTAATAAATGAATATAGCTAACGAACTGACGAACTAAATGATTAAATATATAAGCAAATGAGCAATATCATTGCTGCTTCAATATTGCTATCTTGTCTCCTCTACCCATAACAGCTAGACTAATTCTACCATTGATATTTCGACTCCAGTACAAATATCTCTGAATTTCA
>CM031595.1:125335878-125345878 GCA_018398815.1 Conus ventricosus
CAGGGGCGGAATATTGAGGAAAAAGTTGGGAAGCGTGGAGAGGGGGGAAGACAGTTGGTGGTTGTGACGGGGGTATGGAAGCAAAAGAGTTTCAGACACACACAACCAGCCCATCCCACACCCTCCCCATGCAAACCCGTTTAAACAAACAAACAAACAGAAGAACAAAAACAAAGAAACAAAAACAAAACAAACAAAAAAAATAAAAGAAAACAAAAAGGCAAATTTTGACACAAATAATGTCATTAAGTTTTAGTCCGGCTTTCTCCTCTTCTTAGCAATGTCGGGGGCTAACAGCTCATCCTCCTACCCCCTCCCTTCCCGCCAACATCCCCCAGGATCGCTTCCTCTCTGTCTCCTCCCCCGTCATTTCCGATTGACAACAATTTACACACTTAAAAGCATGTCGGACAGCATCTTGTTGACGAACCGATACGCTCATGCTCAGATAAATGAGTTACTTCATATTCCCCTCTAAAAACGCTTTTTTGTGGGGGTGGGGGGTGGGGGTGGGGGGTGGGGGGTCTAGCTTCGAGCAAAAGTGTAAAATACATTCAGAGCAGTCAAATCTGTTGAAGACAGACCGAAGGGTCGATCACTGCGCACGTTTGTGTCACTGCTGGATACAATTTTGAATTGACACAGGCCATGCAACATGTGTTTGCCTGTTACGACCCATCCTTGTCGACAGTTCTTGAGTTCACTGAATTTTTCTTTTAATTGTTTCCTAAGCGAACTTTGAAGAGTATAATTTTTAGGACTAAGGCATACTGTATAAGTTTAACAGTTAAAACGAAACTAAAGGCATGGACGAGGACAGAGTCTAAGCATGGTAAATGTGTTTGATGACAAGTTATATTTGGTATGGAGTGTTCTTTTAGGTAATCCATGATTATACAAATTACCAGTCAACAATTCTTCGGAGGTATATTTTTTTGGGCGATAATTTTCTGTTCAAGTCTTTAAACCTGAGTGACACAGGATTTCGCGTCTTAAACAGTCCATTTATTATGCCTACTTTATTGCTTGTTATCTCACTTAATGTCAACTTCTCTTATGCTGATTTTTAACCTTTATTTGTGATATTCATCATTGTTTGTGATCAACGAGTCTCCCACCCACTCTCTCTGTTGTCTAATGTCGCAAGACTGTGACAACAAGCACAATGAAAGAGAATTTCACTCTACAAATTACGTTTTTTTTCTGATCTTTTGACAAAACATTTCATTCATTTTGCAAATCAGATGTCTATCTTAACATTCAGGGACGAAACATCGATTCACACTGGGAACTAGAAGTTCATTTCAACATTCACGACCGACAGGGAAAGGAAAACGGCCACACATATCCGGGCACGCAGACCATATTTTGTGGTGAATGTGCCTCACTCAATTCGTTCACTGATCGAACACTGACGACACGATTCCATCACAGAGACAGGAATAGCCCCGTGGGGAGACGATGAGGTCGGCGTCAGCCAATTCTACCCTTTCACCTGCTCATGAACTGTAACTTATAGCCTCGCCTTCGATCATGCCCCACGCCAAGATGTCAGAAATGTCCCCACACCAGGAATGTCTCAGGCGATTTCCTTCGTTTGTTATTGTTCGTCTTTTTTCCCCCGAAAAAAAAAGTCTCGTGAAGAATTTTGTGATAATAATTCTCAGCAGGTGACGACTCTCTCTCAACCAGCTAAAACTAAGGGGTTAAAATGAACTTGGCTGAAGTAGTATTATTTGTGTCATTTTTTTTCATATTGAAAGCCTAATGGAGTGGAATGAAGATGGCGACTGGTGAGAATTATCACCCCAGACGCTGCTCGATTTCAGAATGTTCGCCCTTGTTTGCGTCCAGAAGAGTAAGAAAACATGTCATGCCCCCTCCCTACCAAAGACCTTCCCCCTCCTTCTCCCATTCTTTTATTTTCTTGCCTTCTTTAATTCATGAATGAGGTACTTATGTGCCAGCAATTATTGTCAAAACTTCTGATTTTCTACGCCTGCTTTTAGAACTACCTTAAAACAACAGTAACGAAAAACAAAACAAAACAACAACAAACAATTAAAAGAAAAATACCACCAATAATAAATACTACAGCTTATATTACGATTCTACTACTACTACTACTACTACTACTACTACTACTACTACTACCGTTGTTCTTGCAACTTCTATTGCTACTACTACTGCTGCAACTGTTACTTTTATTATCATTGCTACTATTATCATTACCATCACTGCCACCACCACTACCATTATCAATACTATTGCCGCAGCTGCTACCACTCCTGTCATCGTTGCTGCTGCTGTTACTACCACTGCTATCACAGCTGCCGTTGCTTCTTTTGTTGCTGTTGCTGTCACTACTGCTACTATTTGCTTCATTAACGCTTTTACTGCTGCCACTACTGAAACTAATGACTTTTATACTACTGCTGTTGCTGCTGCTGCGGCTGCTGCTAGAAGTATAATTATAAGACCACCACCAGTATTGCAGTTGAAATACAAGAATAACACGACAGCTGATCGTTGGCAAGTGTTAAATCAATTATATCAAATTTCATAGTCAGTCTATCGTAAGAGTGGGGCCGTGGCAATACATTTCAACCGCAGTCTTTCGCAAGATTTTGACCGCCGGGAATATTTCAAAGGCACTCTACTGTAAGAGAAAGCTCAAAGAGAACAGGACGTAGGTCATGGAGAATAATTTCAACGGTAATCAGTTCTAGGGGTTAGATTATGGAGAATAATTTCACAGGTACTCCACTGAAAGAGTTGGGTCATGAGGATCATTTCAAAGGTAGTCTTATGTAATTATCAGGTTAATGGGAATAATTCCAAGGGCACTGCAAGAGTTTAATTTAAAGACAATAATTTCAAAGGGTACTCAATTGTAACAGTTAGGTAAAGCAGAATAGTTTCAAAGGTACTCTATAACAAAAGTTACGTCAAGAAAAATAATATTATAAATGTTAGGTCATGGAGAACATTTTCAAAGGTAATCTACTGCAAAAGTAGGTCGAGGAAACTAAGTACTCTGTTAGAAAGATTAAATCGAGGAGAATAATTTCAAAGCGACTCTACTGTGAGAACTACGTTAAGGAGCACAATTTTAAAGGGAGTCTATCGAGGGAGTTAAGTCATGGAGAATAATTTCAAAGGTACTCTATTCTAAGAATTAAGTCACCAAGAAAAAAAACCGGAAGTAGTCTACTGTAAGAGTTGTTCTGGACAAAAATGTCGAAGGCACTTTGTTGTAAGAGTTAGGTCACCAAGAATAATTTCAAAGGCAGTCGACTGTAAGAATTTGGCCATCGAAAAATAATTCAAAAGACAGTCTTTTGTAACATTTTAAGCGATCGAACTTTACACAATCAGTTGTTGCGTTAAATCTACATGATATGACCCAATCAATTGCGAGAGTGGATTGTGGGAGAGAGCTAGTGCGTGCTGGAGAGGAGGAGAATAGAAGGATGACGGTTAAGGGGGCATGGGGGTGTGGCAGAAAACGGGGGGGGGGGGGGGGGGGGGCAGTTTTCATGTGAATACTGCTGCCATGAAACACCGGGATGTGGGCAGGCAGGTCAATGGAAACAATCGCCCGGCTGATGATATTATGGCCCTGTCCTGCTGACGGAGCCTCAACATGGGGCGGTCTTTCTCTCTTTCTTTCTCTCTCTCTCTCTTTCTTTTTTTTTTTTTGGGTCGTCGTAATGCAAGCGAGTCATGGCCTGCTTGTGTCACGGCGCAATGAAGGTATTACAAGTGTCAGGGTCTGGGTGATAGGATCTCTCTCTCTCTCTCTCTCTCTCTCTCTCTCTCTCTCTCTCTCTCTCTCTCTCTCTCTCTAACTCCACATCTCTCCCTCTCTGTTTCTCTTTCTTTCCACTCCACATGTACATCTCTCTCTCTCTCTCTCTCTCTCTCTCTCTCTCCCCTTTCTCTCTTTATTTCTCTCTCAGTGGTTCGCCCTCTCCTTTCTCTCTTCTCCCTCTCTCTCATCCATTTACTCTATCCCTCTCTTTAACGACTCGTGAGTTGACTTCAACGCGACGATAGCCCTGATATGGCCCTTGCGCTCGGCTGGGCTATAAGCAACATTAGCTTACCTTACTGTGTTCTCTCCCTCCCTTCCTCCTTTCTCTCACACACAAACAATTGGACCGCCAGCATTTCAACACCATTGCACTCCAATGTACTGCACTCCCCCCCTCCCGACTCCACGCCCTTCCAGTCCATTTCTCTCCACTCCACTGCACTCCAGTCCACTCCACCCACCTTAAACTGAAAGGCCTTGAGAAGAAGGCTGAAGGAGACGGAGGAGACATCTTGGTAGTCCTGTTTATATACAGAGAACGGTCCCCCCACGATGGTAAGGCTGCCTTTGAGTTGTCTGCTCAAGCGTATCACTGGGGGAAAAAAAACAGACACAACACAGAACTCAACCGATGGCATCATCGTCATGGTCATCATCGATCATCATTATAAAAATAAGAAAGCAAGTCTCTGGTTTTATCGCCATCCATGTCCTGCTCTCTCGAAGTGACCCCCGTTCCATTTCCTCTTCATATCCACGCCAGTGGTGAGAGCTGCAGCACGTATTCGGCGATTCAGGTTACATTTGGGGCGCTCGTTGCACTTGGAGCTCGTTGTTCGTTTTCGGTGAGAGAGTGAAATGTACATAATCTGAAGCTACCATCCATTGGCGTTCGTCTCAACTCGGGGAAAATGGACTGATTTGATTTCACTACACCTTTTTTATCTACAGAATCCAGGGTAAAACTGAATGAGTGAACTCGGAGAACACAGCCCACCTTTTTTTCAAGTCTAGTGCACAACCATGAGTCAGTAAATAAGAGAAGCCGGAGCAGCAGAGGTCAGAATAGTTTGGAAGCGAAGAGCAACAGACGAGTGTGACAAAGAACCAGTACAGATTCTCCACAGTACTGAGAGACCACGAAGAGTCAAGCTCCCTTAGCAAGACGATTCCGAAGGATGTCCCCGGTGTCCGCATGTCCCTGTACAGGGACAGAAAAACAATCCACACTTCCTTGAGACAGACACGCGATTTTTTTTCGTATAGTTATTTTATTAAACATTGTGCGTGTTAGCGAGAATGTGTTCTATTTTTGTGAAAAAGGATGCTACTGCATAATCAATAACAAACTAAAATCATTATTGCTTAGGCTACCGACGGGCATTACTTTTGTTCATATTCAGTTAGTTTTGGAATGAAAAGGACTCAGATGGCGTACTGACAAAAAAGGGACATCATATGTACTGGTTCGAAAACGCTCCTGCAAACATGCCAACGCCATTTTGCTTTGCATTCGTAATGGTGCTGCAAACGTAAAAAACGGCTATACGCCGACTAGGTGAAATTCCCATGGTGACTTCATGCCGAAGTCTGGTTTGGGTAAGCCTATGGGAAACAGCGTTGGATGGATATAGTGGCGCCCTCCGGAGAGGAAAGTCCCCAAGCCGAGCAATGATTGTCATCAATAGTGGGCTGTGGGCCGAGCAGATGGGGTTCTGAGCATGTTGGATCATAACAGCAATACCTAATACGACCTACACCAAAACGGCTCAGTAGCAGTGCAGTGTCTCCTCTGATGGGTTTCCTGCTCGTGGTCTGCTGCATGTGTTCACTGTTCCTTGTCGACTTGCCAGAGCTGGGGTTCCGAAAGAATGAGCTCAGGGCGGCAATGTATATATGGAGAGCCCAAATGAGCGGCGACTGTACGTGTGTGTGTGTGTGTGTGTGTGTGTGTGTGTGTGTGTGTGTGTGTGTGTGTGTGTGTGTGTGTGTGTGTGACGCTGTGTGTGTGTGTGTGTGTGTGTGTGTGTGTGTGTGTGTGTGTGTATGCGTGTGTGTGTGTGTGTGTGTGTGTGTGTGTGTGTGTGTGTGTGTGTGTGTGTGTGTGTGTGTGTTAGGAGCGCGCGCGTGTGTGTGTGTGTGTGTGTGTGTGTGTGTGTGTAGGCGCGCGTGTGCGTGTGTGTGTGTGTGTGTGTGTGTGTGCGTGTGTGTGTGTGTGTGTGTGTGTGTGTGTGTGTGTGTGTGTGTGTGTGTGCGCGCGCGTGCGTGCGTGGGTGTGTGCTCGCGAGCGTGCGCTTGTGTGTGTGTCGGTGTGATCTGAGTGGTGAAATTACTGTCCTATATTGCATGCGCGCGCCTGTACCATCGTCAACACAGCGCAGGCCTCCAAGGGTGGTACAGGACTGCTCTAAAGGCAGGTGAGGACAGTGCTTCTCTGGGTCCTCCCAGCACCTTCGGGTGTTTCTTTTTCTTTTCTTCTGTCCTAATTGCATGCGCGCGCAGAGAGAGAGAGAGAGAGGAACGAGAGAGAGAGGAGAGAGAGAGAGAGAGAGAGAGAGAGGAGAGAGAGAGAGAGAGACAGAGAAGGAGAGAGACAGAGACAGACAGACAGAGAGAAGTGGGTGGGTGGGCATGCAAAGAGACATGATGTTTTGTGATGTCCAACTTACCAGGTGAAAGCGATGTGCGTAGTGATGATGAATCGCGAGCATCTGAAACAGATCATTCAGCTACACTGTGAGACTGGAAAAGAGAACATTAAATGAAGGTAACCAATGCACAACACACGCTCTCAGTCAAACAAACAATAAAAAAACACGTAACAGGCTTGCACATATACATACAACTACATATATCTTCATATGAGGGGAAAAATACCGTCAAATATGACATCTCCCTGTCTGTCTGTCTGTCTGTCTGTCTTCTCTCTCTCTCTCTCTCCCCTCTCTCTCTCTCTCTCTCTCTCTCTTCTCTCTCTCTCTCTCTCTCTCTCTCTCTCTCTCTCTCTCTCTCTCTCTCTCTCTCTCTCAGTGTAGTTCCGTTTTACTGAGAGGGAATGAAAATCCACAGCAATCTTTTGAAAAGCATTTAGCTATAAATGTCCTGAAATAAACCTTACCGTCCTTGCCGGAAATGTGAATCAAGCTACGAGAGAGAGAGAGAGAGAGAGAGAGAGAGAGAGGAGAGAGAGGAGAGAGAGAGAGAGGAGAGAGAGAGAGGGGAGAGAGAGAGAAGAACTGGAGTCGTTTATTGACCTCGATATTGTCCCCTGAAAACACAATGAGACTGAATGTTCTGGCACCAATAAACATGCAAGCACGCAACAAAGGATGAAAAAGCACACACACACACACACACACACACACACACACACACACACACACACACACACACACACACACACTTTTACTGTAAGGCAGACAGACAGACAGACAGAGACTGTAAGACAGATAGACAGACAGGATAACACACACACACACACACACACACACACACACACACACACACAACACACACCACACACACACACACACTTTTACTGTAAGACAGACAGACAGACAGACAGACTAACACACACACGGACGCACACACATATACATACACACACACACGCACGTACCACACATGCGCGCGTGCGCACACACACGCACGCAAGCACACACACACGCACACAACACACACACACCACACACACACACACACACACACACACACACACACACACACACACACACACACACACACACACACACACGTACGCATGCGCGCGCACGCAGAGAGAGAGAGAGAGAGAGAGAGAGAGAGAGAGAGAGAGAGAGAGAGAGGAGAGAGAGGGGAGAGAGAGGACAGAGAGAGAGAGAGAGAGAGAGAGACAGAGAGACAGAGAGACAGAGAGACAGACAGACAGACAGACAGATAGAGATAGAGATGGAGGGGGGGGGGGGGGGGGGGGGAGAATAACAAACAATGCACGGGTGAGACGCTGAGAGGGGGGGGTGGGGGGTGGAAGCAAACAAACAATTAATCTTTTGAATACACACGAAGAAGGGAAAAACCAACTGAACTGTCGAATGCTGAAAAGTTGTCCGAAACATAAAGTAAACATTTTGATGACAGCGGACCCGAGAATATCAAATAAGGTGGGAGTGTTTGCCTAATAAGTCCTTTCTGCATTTGTGAACCCTTGATTCAGTTTATTTTCATAAAGCCACAGTGATCGTGAAAGTAACTGCAGAGATACGGCCCACCTACCCCTACCCCACATGTCCGGACGCACAGACTGACAGACACGCACAGACACAGACAGACAGACAGACAGACAGACAGACAGACAGACAGACAGACAGACACACACACACACACACACACACACACACACACACACACACACACACACACACACACACACCCATGGATTCGCGCTCTCTGTTTTCATCTCTCTGTGTCCATTTTCTACTTTTTTCTTTCTTTCTTTCCTTTTCTATTTGTTTAATCTTTTAAAACGATTCTCCGAACTTGGAATGAAAATATAACGGCTGATGTCATTCAAAACATGCCTATTTAACATTTACTAAAGCTTTCATTAACAGAGATGTAAAAAAAAACCCACATAAATGATAACAAACTGAGCATGTATTCCCCCCCCCCCCCCCCAATCGTTATTCGTATAAACATGACGATGGACCCGATAACGACTGTTTCCTTTTGATATACTCATGGTCCTCTATCACATACAGAAAACAGGCTGAGACTCAAACCAATCTGTTGTCTCACATGCCTCAAAAGGTACCCCTCATCGTTGATGTAGCTTATACAGAGTCTGATCATTTCAAAGAGATGTAAACACGTAAACACACAAACGAACAGGAACTCCGATCTTTATTGGGAATGAAAGTTCTGAAAGTGTTTGTTGGAAGCTGTAATTCACTGAGTGATAATCAAAGAAAGGCAGAGTTAAGGATTGTTTGATTTCTCCATTAGTACCGAAACAAAGAAGCCCCTGAGAAAGGCCCTGAGCCGAAACGTTGGAAAGAAAAACTTGCTTGTTTGCTTGTTCATTGTGTGGTTGTTTCTATCGTATATATATATATATATATATATATATATATATATATTAAAAATCGAAGAATTAAAAGGAGTCTAAAAGTATCATTTGTTGATTTTTAACAAATGTTGCTCCCAAGAGGTTGAACACTTTTGAAACTGTTTTAGGCTTAACAGCTATACTCTTCTCTCTCTCTCTCTCTCTCTCTCTCTCTCTCTCTCTCTCTATATATATATATATATATATATATATATATAAGAGAGAGAGAGAGAGAGAGAGAGAGAGAGAGAGAGAGGACGGACAGACAGACAGACAGACAGACAGACAGACAGACAGAGAAAGACACAGAAACAGAGACAGAGCAACAGACAGCAATGAAACTAGGACACGGCTAAAGAGCTTGTCAATGCTCTGGCGCGGCCATAGTGTTTGCACAAGGAATCAAGTCACCATTCCGACAAGCCTCCACGTCTGACGTCCCCGTCCATACAGCTGATGGACATCCCTCTTACCCTCCTTCCCCCACCCCCACCCTCTGTCCTGTTCCCTTCCTCACCTTGAACAAGTCTTTACAGATGCCCCTCTCCACCCACCCCCATCCCCGGCCCACTCCTTCTACCCTCCATCCCAAGACCAAAAAAAAAAAAGAAAAAAAAAAGCTGTGCTAAATCGCTGCTAAGCATGGGGCTGTACGACGGATGGTGTTCTCCGTTGAATTTCAGGCACTGTCAGGAAGATAGCGTACGAAAATCAAAGCATTACCCCCATGTCAGTTTTGTCGTTGGAGAAAAACAACAACAACAACAGCAACAACAAAACAAAACTAAGCGTAGGGATACGCTAAGTATGCGGCCTATCTTAACGTGGAACTAGTTTCACAACCGACTACGACAGTATCCTGAGTCCTCAAGCAAGACAAAAGATGGATAATTTAAACCATCATCCATTTCCGTTTTGAATTATGCAACAGATGTAAAAACGCAGCACTCCGTCCTATTTAAGGCTGATCGCCAGAAACGTTACACGTATTTTTCAAATCGCGTAGCCTGACACATATATCGATGTATGAAGATAAATACGAGAGACACGGGGATAAAACAAGAGACACACAATGATAAAAACAGAAAAAAGTACATTAC
>CM031595.1:125350878-125360878 GCA_018398815.1 Conus ventricosus
AAAAAAAGGTCATAATCTGGCCGGCAGTGTCATCAAAAACACATGCAGAAGAGGCGCTGTGGTTGCCCACGTTAAACTTAAAGGGACAGGCTGAGCCATGTTTAGTGAAAAATTAACTTACACAATGTGAATTATGCAGTCGCAACTGACTGACACAGATCATCTATAATATTTCCCTCTCTCTCTCTCTTTCGTCTCCCCCTCTCTCTTCCTCCCCCCTCCTCTCTCCACACACACATACACACACACACACGCGCGCGCGCACGCACACACAGGTTTCAACTAGCTTTTTCGGTACCAGAAACGTAATTTTGCTATGCGTTCCTGTTCGATAGCTCCGTTCGGATATTCAGTTGGTGGTTTCATGCACGTGACTCAAGTGAGCGTGCGGATGGGCCATGTCGCTGCTATGCTGAATCCGTTGGGACTGGGAACTGCGGAATCACTAAATTTAATAATAATAAAAACAATCATTATCATCACAATCATTATCGTTCCCATCATCATAATGATGATTATGATTATAACAACAACAGTAATCATCATGACAATACTACTACTAATATAACAACTTAATAATAATAATAATATTTATCACTTTTATTATCATCACAATTATTGTTTTATCATTATCATCATTATCGTTATCATTTTGTTGTTGTCTTTGTTATGTTGTTGTTGTTCACCATCATCCATATTATTAAACATAACAAACCACTGACAAAACACACACAGACAGGAAACCTGACTCGATTGGAAAAACTCGATCCTGGACCGAAGCGAACTGGCAGCAGCAAACATACCCATTCCACGCATTACGCGCCCCGGCAAACTCCGGACTGAAATGAACTGGCGGCAGCATACATATTCATTTGACGTCTTATACTCTCATCCCTGTGTCTGTATTGTCTAAGTCCATTGGATATAATGTTTACGCCCCGTCGGCGAACCTAAACCCTTCTCTTTGGAGAAGAATTGCAAAAGGGCGAATAACATGAAAAGAGGACGGAGGTTTCTTTCGCATGTGTGTGTGTGTGTGTGTGTGGTTGTGTGTGTGTGTGTGTGTGTGTGTGTGTGTGTGTGTGTGTGTGCGCGTGCGTGCGTGCGTGCGTGCGTGCGTGCGTGCGTGTGTGTGTGTGTGTTGACGGCGATATAGTGGAGATGTTGCCAACATCATGACATTTTCTGTCTGATGTACCTCTGTCACCCCTTCAAGAAGCAGACAAGCGAGCGAGCGAGCGAGAGAGAGAGAGAGAGAGAGAGAGAGAGAGAGAGAGAGAGAGAGAGAGAGGGAGGAAAAGAGAGAGAGAGAGAGATGGGGAGGAGGGAGAGAGAGAGAGAGAGAGAGAGAGAGAGGGACAGAGAGAGAGAGAGAGAGAGAGAGAGAGAGAGGAGAGGAGGAGAGAGAGAGAGAGAGAGAGAGAGAGAGAGGGACATACAGACAGACAAACACACACACAGATAGATAGATACATAGGAGATAGGATAAGATTAATGTACATTCAACTTATGTCTAAAGAATATTTTCGAGAATCACTTCAGATTAACACACATGTGACTTAATTCAATTTATCAATGAAGAACATCTTCCAGAATCACTGTCGAACAATGACTTTGAAACAGTCTTTGACGTAACAAAGAAGTAATAAAGAAGTTTCTATGAACACACTGTCCTGTCTTTTCGATTGCGTTTGTTTGTGTTCGTTTTCGACGAACGTCGACTTCAACAAATGGAAATCTGAACCCATTCTACGATTGTTGTTTTCATAGGAAACGACATAAAACAGCGACCGGAGGAGGTCCGGATTGGAAAGAAAAGCGGACGAGCTGGACATGTCTGAAAGCAGCCAAGCTTCCACTGGACAAGGTCTGGAATACAACCCTCTGGGGAAGAGGAAGAGAAGAAGCTCAAGCTAACCTGGTTTCCGTTTAATGCAAGGCCTCAAGCCAGCCTGATGGGCTGACCTGAGAGACAGCAGAGCGGACTTCCAGAGACGGCAGAAGGAAGAGAACAATAATCAGTGTGCGCAATTACATTTCACGAAGATTTAAGAGACTGAACAAAAAACCCCAGCTTACCCACTGCATTTCACGACAGTTGCACTTCACAACGCTACATGACTGTTCGTGTATGAGTGTAAGCGCGCGTGCATGCGGGTATGAGTTAGTGAGTGAGTGAGTGAGTGAGTGTGTGTGTGTGTGTGTGTGTGTGTGTGTGTGTGTGTGTGTGTGTGTGTGTGTGTTCGCGCGCGCGCGCGCGCGTGTGTGTGCGTGTGTGTGTGTGTGTGTGTGTGTGTGTGTGCGCGCACGTGTGTGTGTGTGTGTGTGTGTGTGTGTGTGTGTGTGTGTGTGTGAGAGAGAGAGAGAGAGAGAGAGAGAGAGAGAGAGAGAGAGAGAGAGAGAGAGAGAGAGAGTGTGTGTGTGTGTGTGTGTGTGACGGAGATCCACTGGCCCGGCTCGCTTAGCCCACTCGGACGTAGTAGCTATGGCGTTAATGACAGGAACGGCAACATAATTGACCTCCCCATAATGAAAGAGGAAACGATTCCTGCGGAAGATCTGCACACAGTCTGCTCAGCATGCCCGGAGTGTCCGACACACCGCCTGCAGCATCCAGTGAGACTCCCCTTTGTGTTCAGAATCCAGACACAAATCGCCCCTGGTAAACGATTTTCAGCCATTTGGGAGGGGGGGGGGGGGGTGGAGGGGGAGGGGAAGGGGGCGGGGAGGAAGGGATGTTTGCGGGAGCAAAGGAAAGAGATCGGTGAGAGCTATTGTTGCTCTGTTATTTGTTCGCAACAGTGATACATGGTCTGGTGGAGTTTCACAATAGAGATGGAGATACAGCAAGTTTCCTCTGAGCCCTACAAAACCGGACAAGAGCCCAACGCTTTGGGCTTAAACCCTGCCATAGTTTTTGCGCAGTCCATTGTCAGTCACTCTACAGAAAGTTGGCTGTTGAGAGAGCGATAAACGCCATCACTGCATCGCCTTTTACCCCAGGGTCTGCGGGACAAAGTGCGCTGGGTTTGATGTCAGAGGAAGATGGCGTTACCTCTTTACAAGTAAATTTCAAAATGGAGTGACTGACGGCGGCGAACGAAGCAAAATTAGGAATAGAGTTTGTTTAGAACTTACCGCCAATGACATTGACAAACAAAGCACATGACAAGACACGATGCATTTCAACCACTTGGGTCTTCTTCAGGCGAAAAAATAAATCACATTTAACATGTGGGACAGTACAAAGAACGAAAAAAGAATGAAAAATGACTCATCCGTTGTTGTCCATGTGGTCGGTAGGCGGAAATGACATGGGGCCAGGGGGATTATGGGAGAGGAAACGGAGGGGGGGGGGGGGGGTTGCGTCGGGGGAGGTGTGTGTGTGTGATATGATGGGGTTGTGTGTCTAGTTTATTGGGATGGTGTGATATCTTTGTGATGGTTGTGGTAATGGTGGATTGATAATAATGGTAGGGGGAAAGAAGGGGGGGGGGGGGGGGGGGGGGGAACTGAGGAAAAAAAGTGGGGGGGGGGTTATTTAAGGGGAAGGATAAAACAAAATTAAGATTAAATAGATGGAGGGTTGCTGTAACTACTGTATGAAGTGAGTGAAGGGGATGTGGTGGTGGTGTATGTATGTGTGTGTGTATGTGTGTGTGTTGGTAGGGGATATTGCCAACTGATGTGGAAGTGGTGGGTATGTGTGTTTGGTTATTGTTGGATATTGATGCCTTGGGGGTGTAGTGTGCCCAGTTTGGCAATGAGATGGGATTCTTACAAGTAGGCATTTTTGCAACGGGGAAATCAAGTAGCAGTATCTCACAGGGCACCGCTGCTTTCAGGGCACCACTGTTTTCAGGCACAAATGCATAATGTTCGCTGAAAGACCTACAGTTGTCCTGAAAGACGTTTACGGCTTTGTTGAAACCTTCCACTACTTTTTGTATCCTACGTGGAAACATTTTGAATGGAGACTAAGCACACACGACTGTAGGGAGAATGAAATGACCGTGGTGAATCTTGCTGATGTTGTCTCATCTGCAACAAGCGTTCAGTTAACCATGACAGTGATTGCGTGTGGTGTGTGTGTGTGTGTGTGTGTGTGTGTGTGTGGTGTGTGTGTGTGTGGTGTGTGTGTGTGTGTGTGTGTGTGAGAGAGGAGAGAGAGAGAGATACAGCGGGGAAAGAGAGAGAGAGACTGAGAGAGAGAGAGAGAGAGAGAGAGGAGAGAGAGAGAGAGGAGGGGGGGGGGGAAGCACTATCATCTATTAATGGACCAAGTATAATATGGGTGACACATACTGTAATCTAATCAGCACGTCTGTTGTACATCAGCAACATCATGGTGTCATCATGTATTTCTATCAAATAAAGCGGTAAACAAATGTGCGCGCACAGACAGACAGACACACAAACACAGGAAGACACACACACACACACACACACACACACACACACACACACACACACACACACACACACACACACACTGATTCACTTGGATAAGCCTTTTCATGCAGTGTTTTCATGCAGTGTTTTCAAACTCGCATTATCCCGATTTTTACCGAATCAATTTCGCAGTTACTTTTCAGTGTTCGTTGACAATATATTGTGGAACGATTGCTCTAATCAATATTAAAATGCCGACAGCAACAGTAAAAATTCGAGCTTTGGTCAAGGGCTTGGTTCATGTTTTATCATTTGAAACACTTAAGATGAGTGTTTTTGTTCGTAGTTCTGCGTGCGAATGGCCCTTCATCCAGCGCACAAGTGGAAGCTGTCTATTTAGGGGAGCGCGTGCCTTCACACACACACACACACACGCACGCACGCACGCACAACCCCCCCCCCCCCACACACACACACACACAGCGCGTGCACGCGTTTATGCATGACACGCGCGCACAAGTCAGCAAAAGACTAGGATCTAAAAAAAAACAAAAAACAATACTGAGAAGATTCCTGAACCACACGAACAGAAGTCTGAAGAAGCAACAAAAGACACAAATTTCCGAACAAATACAATTCGTCGATTTGTACAAACCGACAGGATGTCTTTTGTGGCTCCCTCCCCCCCCCCCCCCCCCCCCCCCCTCCCATCCCCTCCGCCAAGTACTACTGCTGCACAAAGGACAACTGCTTCCATGTGCCGTTTTTTTCTTCTTCTTTTTTTCTTTTCTTTTTCCCTCCGATCTTAGGAAGAAGGGACAGCGAGCACAAAGGGAGCGAGTGACTATCGCACAACAGACGAATCAGACGGCAGTGAAGGTCGCTCTACAAGGTTACCGAACTCTCTTCGTTCTCTATTCATGGGAGTTTTATCTGCTTTGCACAGCTGAATGGTGCATTGAAGTCGGATCAGTTGTGCTCCATGCTTCCAGTCCTGCACCGTGACCTTTGCCTTTCTCTCCGGAATTCGCTTCGCTCTGAAACTAGCAATGTGGTTTGCATGTATCACCGGGCCTGTGTCGATTCCGGATCAACAGTAGTCTGGCTGACCACACAGGCTGTCAAGATATCACCGGGCCTGTGTCGATTCCGGATCAACAGTAGTCTGGCTGACCACACAGGCTGTCAAGATATCACCGGGCCTGTGTCGATTCCGGGTCAACTGTGGTCTGGCTGACCACACAGGCTGTCAAGATATCACCGGGCCTGTGTCGATTCCGGGTCAACTGTGGTCTGGCTGACCACACAGGCTGTCAAGACGAAGAAAGGCCAGTCATGAACCCTCTCACCCCTGACCCAGAAAAAACAACAACATATATACATAATTATCTGCAACAGTTCCACCACAGCTGAACTATCATTCGCCTTCCCAGGGTATACTTTGTCAGCCATTCGATTTGATCTTTAACTGCAAATTACTAAAATCAGTCGATTATAAATCAATCAAAGGGAGTGACGGTACTAACACAAAGAGCACTTAAAACATGCTGTACAGGAAAAATAAATCGCTACAGAACGGACAGGCAGAGCTTACTCCGGAACGTTCATACAATCTCACTACTTCGTCAGAACAGACAGGCAGAGCTTACTCCAGAACGTTCATACAGTCTCACTACTTCGTCAGAACGGACAGGCAGAGCTTACTCCGGAACGTTCATACAATCTCACTACTTCGTCAGAACGGACAGGCAGAGCTTACTCCAGAACGTTCATACAATCTCACTACTTCGTCACAGAAAAAAACCCAACAAACAACACACACACACACACACACACACACACACACACACACACACACACACACACACACACACACACACACAAAACAGACGAATGGAGCACAGAGGAAGAGAAACAGCAGAAGCAGTAAAGGAAGACGTATTCACAGGAGGTGTGGATGAGCCACGGACAAGTCGTAGTCAAGAACCCTACACGTTCCCATACTTGAGTCCAAAGTCTCCTTGATATCCGATACCCAGAGGTCAGCATCAAACACTGGGGCTCCGAGACATGCTTTGGTCCTGACCTGCATCTGTCCATCCCGCCTCAGACGACTTCATAGACAGGTTTTAGTCCTGGCTGCATCTGTCCACCCTGCACGTGACAACTCTGAGACACATTAGTTTCCTGATCTGCATCTGTGCACCTTTGACGTGATGGCTCTGAGATTTCAGCTGTTACTTACATCTCTCCATCCTGCATGAGAAAAATCTGAGACAGATTTTCCTGCATGCGATGGTTTTGAGACACGTTTTAACTCTGACCTGCATCTGTCCATCTTGTGACAATGTGACAACATTGTGACAGTTTTCGCTCTCACCTGGACCTGTCCACCTAGAATGACAACTCTGACGGGTTTTATTCCTGACCTGCAATTCTGCACCTTGCATGTGGCAACTCTGTGATAGGTTTTATTCCTGACCTGCATCTGTGCATCTTGCATGCGACAACTCTCAAACAGGATTTCTTCCTGAACTGTATCTGTCTCTCCTGCCTGTGACGACTCCGAGACAGCTTTAATCCCTGATCTGCAGCTGTCCATCCGGCGTGAGACAACTCTGAAACAGGATTAAACCTTGGCTACCCACTGTTTATGACAACCCTGCAGGAAACAGCACCAGAGGGACGAAGAGGAGGCAGACTGACGAGGAGGCGGGCAGACAATATCAGGGAATTGATTGGTGGCCATCGAACAGAGAAGATTTAGTCTGGAAGTCTCCAGCGGTGCGTTTACAACACCTACTCGGAATTGTGACACAGATGAAATGACACGAGAGTTTCTACGCTGCGCTGAGAGCGCCCGAGACCATAGCGTTTGAGAGAAGTTGGTTCAAATGATCATGATTATACGTTTCCTCAAGAAACAGTCAGCTATTTCATTTTGTGAACTTGATGTCCATGTATCATAATTACTTGTTTTCTCATCTGTTATACGCGGGCAGAAAACTGGTGCTTGACTTCAAGATAATAATTTCCACAGCTTTTGATGTCATTTATTCACTGGACAGTGAGGAAGAATAAAGAAAAAGGTTGTTATTACCTCAACGCCACTGGTCAAAAGAATAAAAAGACTTGACGCAACAGCAATCCGCGTGCAGCTGAAACGATAATGAAAGTTATTTCCCTTCCGGCAGTCACATGATTGAGAAGACATGTTTAGGTGCGCATGCACATACACAATTATCACTCGTTTCATAAATCATAACTACTGTGGTTGTGATATATTAGATAAAAAATCCAGAAAACAGAATCACGAAAAAGGGGAATCAAACAACACGAAAGTACTGTCTTAATGACAAAGATTAATATGTTTCTAAGATGGCTCTGCGATTTCAGCTTTTATTTGCATCTCTCCATCCTGAATGAGAAAAAAGAATCATAATCAGGACCTCTCTGGCAAGTATTCTTCCACATCCATACAGGGGCTCTGATGGTAAGGCAGGGACCACCGGAGCAAGTTTGAACAGTTTGTGTGCATATGTAGGTAAAACGTCACCAGAAAAAAGTATGGTTAAGGTATTTTTTTTAAAAATCAAAACATCGCATTACGCTCAAGAGCAGATGGATGGAGCATCTACACATTAATAAAAAAAAGGAACAGGCCTATGATAGCCATATCATGCACATAAAAATTCCTTCACAACTTTAAACTAGATTCTCTCATCCGTTCTGCGAGGCATTAAAAACAAAGCAGACCCGAGAATGCATGTGCTCCGTCAACTCCTTTAAAAGTAACTAGAAAAAAAACAACAACAAACAAAAAGAGTTTTAGCGGAAAGAATTACAAATAAAAAAGAAAAGAAAAAAAATTCTGTGCAAATACTTCTGGCCCCTCAATGACTCAAAGGTAAGTAACTTCAAGCCAGTCCTGTTTGCGCGAATAGATTGACGCTGCGCCAAGTTTGCACCAGTCCCGACAAACTTTACGTGACTCAGGAAATCGTTTAGCTAAACACGTGCATTGATATATACATATAAATGAAAGAGACAACAATGAAAAATAGAGAGAAAGTTCAATCGACCCACCGTGTCATTCATCTTGTTTCTGTTTAAATTCCACTTCAGCCTCAATACAAACACGATCAACGTCATCTTTGGGCTGGGCGTTGGACAGGGAAACTTTTCTAATCATTTTACAAGTTTGTGTTTAATTTGTCACTTGTTTACCCGTTTAATTCTCACCATCTCGGTTAAGAAAGTGACAGACAGCTGTTTTTATGTTGTTTTAATGGAAACAACAATCATTGTGCATGCAAGACGTTAAGTGTGTGTGTGTGTGTGTGTGTGTGTGTGTGTGTGTGTGTGTGTGTGTGTGTGTGTGTTTCGGACAGCCTTCTCCATGAAGCCTTTCCATACTTGTGAGATTTCACGCATCTTTTCTGCAGATCAAGCCTTTAAATTCCAGCAAAACAAAACAAACACAAACACACAAAAAGCTTTGATATACCGTCTTCGGTTCGTTTCTCGCGTCAAGATCATGCCATTAAAAAAAAACCCTACACAGTTTGGCGATCCTTTTTGAGTTGTTCACAGCTTTATGAACGCAGTGGCAAGATATCCCGCCTCCCCCATGGTGCATTTGTGATGCCCGAGCCCACATATGCAATAGTTCTCCACTGGTCCTGTTCAGTCATGTTTATCAGTTCTCAAGATCTGGAGGCATGTCCTGGGACAGATCGAAAGGGAGGATACGTGTCATTTAAATAAACATGTGACAAAAACATAAGATAGTGTGTTGCCCAAGCAGAGCGTTCTTTAGCAACTTGGGCACTCTGGTCATTGAAGCGTTGGCCGAGAGCGCTTGAAACGTTTTGTAGCGGCCGCCAGGCGTTGTTGGTAGAGGGAAACCAAGACGCAGGCGATTGTAGTCGGATTTGGTTGTTCATGTTAGCGAATATATTTAGGACTGTGTCTGTGGTATTTGTTCAGCTATAATGAAACCAGTATCTCACAGATGATTTTATCATCCGTGTTGATGACAGTTTTGTGGCAATAGTCGGTGATGTGCAAGACTTTTCAATGCAATGCTGATTGCTTCAGGTCAGTATGTATAAGTTTTATGTTAAAACTTTTGTCACATCATCCCACGTAATAATTTTCTTTTGGCTGGTTTGTTTCACTTGATGTACTGTCGACAGAAAATGCAAAATAGTTTTACAAAGGCTTCTGGTCTCCGCTGGAACCTTCAAAAAGCTTCAGGAAATGGTTTCTAAAATGTCCATGCAGTTTAGTTGGAATTGACACGTCACAGTTTACGTGCGTACGAGTTTATAAACCATAAACAATGCGAGTTTCGTTGTTTAAGAGAGAGGGTGATCTCAAATTTCTGATGGGATGGGTGTCATGTCTCTGTCAGGACCGTTGTAACGGTTGTGAGAACACCGAATCTAATCTGCTCCTGTTAGATGGAGACCGAGTTTGTCAAAAGATTCGTCGACCTTCACGCTGGATACGATTTAAAAAGATACTAAAGCCGGCTCCTGATTAATATCAGTAACTGGGGTGTCTCTACCACACACACACACACACACACACACATACACACACA
>CM031595.1:125363378-125380878 GCA_018398815.1 Conus ventricosus
GACATATTTCCACATTGACGGAGTTATTTCTGATCGTATCTAATGACATTGGTCTAAATCCTGGGCCAACAAACAGAACAAATCTTTGTGTAATTCATTGTAATGTTCAAAGTTTAAGAAATAAACTTACTCTTTTGGAAGCCGAATCTAGAGAATTCGACATAATTACTTTATCTGAAACATGGCTTTCTGAGTCTGTATTAAATGATTCAATATGTCTACCCAATTTTCATCCCCCCGTCCGGTGTGACCGAGCTAATGACCCCCACGGGGGAGTAGCCGTTTACGTTCGAAACTCGTTATTTTGTAAACCTCGCCCGGATCTTCAAGTCCATGAATTAGAAGCCGTTTGGGTTGAAACCAAATTAAACCAGAAGAGTATTCTAATAGGTTCCTTTTATCGTCCACCCAATGCGCTGATACGCTATTGGGATCTTGTGAGAGACAGTTTTAGAAAAGTAAACAATACAGCTCTACCGTTCTTTGTACTAGGTGACTTTAACACAGACTACCTGAACAACCCCTCTCGACACCTAACAGAAATCATTCAGTTACACAGTCTTCACCAATTAGTTACTGAACCAACCCGAATCACCGACACTTCATCAACTTGTCTAGACCTCGTCATAACACAAACCCCGATTTAGTTGAATTAACTCAAGTCTTACCCGCAGTCCTTAGCGATCACAGTATTCCATGCTTGCACCTTAAAACACAATTAAAAACAATAACAAATTCAAAAGAAGTATATTTAACTACAATAAACTTAACAGAGACGAATTTTGTCGATTGCTACAACTTGTAGACTGGCAGTCCATTTTAAATATGAGAACTGTTGACGAAACCGTTGAATATTTCACTGATACTTTCATGAGTATAGCTAAACAGTGTATGCCAACTAAAGTTATTACAGTCTACCAAAATGATGTACCTTGGAAGACTGATGAAATACGACTCTTAATAGCAAAGCGCAAAAATATTCATGCAAAGGCTAAACAAACGGATTTGCCGGAAGACTGGCATAGTTTTAGGCAATTTCGGAATTACGTCACAGCAAAAGAAAGAGAACGACAGGCTGAGTTTCATAAAGAGATTGATGACAAGGCATCAGATCCACTAAACTTTGGCCAAAAGGACTGGTGGAAACTAGTTCGTTCTTTTTTCAATAAAAAGGGCATTAACACTGATGACATTCCTCCTTTACTGTCAAACGGCACAACGTATTATTCTAATAAAGACAAAGCCGATATACTAAATAACTTTTTCATAGACCAATCCACTCTCGACAACGACGATGACGAACTACCACAGATGTCGTTTGCCAACTATGAAATTAATGAAATTGTACTTACTGAAGACGATATCATATCAGTTATTAGAAATCTCGACAAGACAAAAATCATCTGGTCCAGACCTCATCCACAACAAACTACTTATTTGTGCAGTAAATGTTATAGCTAGCCCTCTTACCCAGTTGTTCAATAAATGCTTGAACGAAGGTACATTTCCGTCCTCGTGGAAGAGAGCACATGTTTCACCTATTCACAAAAAAGGACCAAGAGAATTGTGTAATAATTACCGGCCGATCTCGCTCCTTAGCTGTGTTGGTAAAACTCTTGAGAGGTGTGTCCACAAACATGTGTACGCATTCTTAAAAACAAACGAAGTCATCACTCCTTTGCAATCAGGTTTTACACCAGGCGATTCCACAGTCAACCAGCTTTTGGACACATATAATTATCTTTGTTCCTCTTTGATCGTGGGATCACAACACAAACAATCTACTTTGATATCTCAAAGCTTTTGATCGTGTCTGGCATAGAGGACTTTTACTAAAGCTAGCAGCAGTAGGGATCAGAGGGAAATTACTGGACTTTTTTCGCGATTACCTACATAATAGACAACAATCAGTAGTTATTATTAAAGGCGAAAAGTCCGAGTTGAAAAGAATTCCAGCAGGTGTTCCCCAAGGATCTGTCCTTGGTCCTTTACTGTTTTTGTTATATATTAACGACATTGTAAATGGAATTCAGGCAACAATTAAATTGTTTGCCGATGATACTAGTTTATCGCTTGCCTTAAATGATCCACAAATCAGAGAAGAAATCTTAAATTCTGACCTTCAGAAAGTTGCCAGTTGGGCCAAACTTTGGAAAATTAACTTCAACGAGAATAAAACCGAACTTGTCAATATTACCGTGACCAGTGCCACACTTTACCACTCACATTTGGAAGGAAGACCTTAGAACCGTCAAAATCTCATAAACATTTAGGAGTAACTTTTCAGGATAACTGCAAATGGGACGAACACATCCAATTCATAGCCAACAAAGTGAATATGTTAATTGCGTGTCTTAAAAAATACAAATACAGACTAACCAGAAATACTTTGGAGACGATGTACAAATCCTTTATTTTACCCCATTTTGACTACGCAGACATTTTGTGGGATAACTGCACAGATACTCAGTCAATTATCTTAGAAAAGCTACACCTAGAAGCAATTCGTACCATCATTGGTGGGGTTAAGGGAACAAGTCACCAGAAATTATACGAAGAGTCTGGCTTTTGTTCATTACAAGAAAGACGGAAAAGACATAAGCTGATACAATTTCATAAAATGGTTAATGGCGTCTGTCCAAAACTATTTAGCTGATCTTCTCCCTTCTCTAGTCTCTGACCAAAATCGTTACCATAGGCGTCGGCCACTAGAAAGAACAGTGCCACGATTTAGAACTGAATTATATAAAAAATCATTTTTACCTAGTACAGTCATTTTGTGGAACAACCTTCCAGACGACATTAAGTCAACAAACTCTATCAGCCAATTTAAACGTTTTCTGACTACGTCAGACACCACTGTTCCCTCCTACTATTACATTGGATCGAGGCAGGATCAAATAAACCATTGCAGATTACGCTTAGGGATGAGTAATATCAATCAAGACTTACACAACAGACATTTACTGGCTGATCCAAAATGTGCGTGTGGCCATCACACAGAAAACACAGAGCACTACCTGTTAGATTGCTCAAACTACATACAGATAAGAACGAATACGTTATTCACTCTCAATCCTAACTGTATTGATACTCACACACTTCTTTTTGGTGACCAAACATTAACCAGGGAAGAAAACGAAAACATTTTCAAAACTGTGCAACAGTTCATCGCCCAAAGTAAACGTTTTTAATGTTATAGCGAATTAGTGTTCTTCCGCATCTTCCTGTTCTTCTTCAGGTACTTGTTCTTCCTGATCTCCTCATGCTTGTTCATCTTCTTGTTTCTCCTCTTCTTTTTCTTCTTCTTCTCGTCGACGTTGCTGCCAGGTTGGCCCTCGGACGGCTGTGTATGGTGGTTTAGTACTCCCTCAGTTTACGACTTTGCATTAGACCCACTGCGACACGGGGCTGGGCTCTTTGGTGTTTTGGGAGACGGACGCATCTCTCTCTCTCTCTCTCTCTCTCTCTCTCTCTCTCTCTCTCTCTCTCTCTCTCTCTCTCTCTCTCTCTCTTCAAATTTGTGTAAGTTCGGTGCATTGGGAATCATGGTATTTGTTGTGTAGATTGCTTGTTTGCATCGCTGTTAGATTCTTCTGATCTGTTCTATCTTCTTTCCTGTCTTTTAATTTAAGGTAAGATTTCTATGTATTTTCCCATTTTGATATTCATTATTATTACTATTAATGAATACTTATATAGCATTTTATTCAGCATTTTTCTTTCTGTCTTACTTGTCAATGTTGATCATGCAATCCGCCGATGTGTTTTTTGTTGTTAAATTTTCCGTCACTGAGCACATTATAAGCATTTGCTTGTTGTTGCTTCAGTTCAACAAGTTGTTTATGTACACATCTGTTCATTAAAGAAATGTTTAAAAAAAAAAATGCATATATTTTTAAGACAAAGAAACAGAAAGGCAATGTGGTGCATTATTTTTTTGTTCCAAGACACGAGGATCAGTGGCACGTTTTCCAAGACAGAGAAACAAAGAGCCAAAGTTGCACATTTTGTTCAAAAGCAGTGAAACAGAAAGTCAGTGTGGCACAATTTGTTCTAAAACAGAGAAACAGGCAGAGGAGTATGTTTTGTTCCCCGACAGATAACTAGAAACATAAAGGAGAACATTTCATTTCAAGACACAGAAACGTAACGATAAAGAAAAAAGGATTCCTTGCACTGGGTAGTGTAAGAGTCCAGATCATTAGAATCTAAGCTTGTCGACATTTTGGGTCACTGACCCTTGCTCAGGGCATTGGCGGAGTGGAGTATAGGGCGAAGAGAACAAAGCAAAGGGGAGGGGAATGTGACACGTTCCTGGACAGAGGATCAGGGAGGCGAAGAGCAACATTTGAAGGTAGAGAAGAGAAAAACCACAGAGGTACGTTTTACCCCAAGGCAGAAGCAAACAATAAAGACTTTTCGGTTCCAAGACAGACAACCCTAGAATGATATCCTTTGTATCAAGGCAGATAGAAAGAAATACAGTCAAACTGGTACATTTCATGCCAGGATAAGCAGACAAAAGACACACAGGCCGGATCCTCTGAAAGAAGCAAGCAAAACGCAGATAAACCGACACAGAGACAACAGACATATAAGACACACAATCAGACCGTTGGACAGATGATCGAGTGATTGATGGACAGACAACAAGACAGACTGATGAAAGATTGATAATACCGCCTGAACTGACAAGCGAAATGACGAACACAGCAGCAGACAAACGCCATGGACAGAAAAGATAAACATATCGGCCAAATGAGGGACTGGAAATTAATGGACATAAAAGACTCTGGCATCCTCGTAACGCATCCATCAAGTCCATCCGCTGTGCGGGCACAATGTGCAGAGTGACTGCACAAGTCCATCGTATTCTCACTGAAAGGGCCGTAACTCTCGGCGAAATATTTATCTTTCGAGACACTGCAGAGACACAGGAACCATGCAATTCGGCGAGAGAGAGTGAAAAAGGCGCGCAGAATCCTGACCAGTCAGAAGTCATTATTTCTGGTGTAGTGTGGTGGAAAATGAAAACAGCGGTTCGTAATATGAAAAAAAAGAGTTGCTTTGTTGATATTTCACTCTGAGAGACAACATAAAATCCTGTTAAGGTGGAAGAGTGTACGAATTATCAGCGGAAAGAAACTGAAACAGGACAGTGGCTTGTTTTAACGTTCTTTCTTCTGTATCTCCGTCTCTTCTATTTATCTCTTCCGTCTCTTTTATTTATCTCTGTCTCTTTTATTTACACATGTGTCAGGCAAGGCAGTTCAGCAAACACTGTAAACTGATACGGCCGTTTGCCTGTCGGCGTTTCAGGCTACAACTTAACTCCACATTAGCACCACCATCCCCGCCACATGCCCCCCCCCCCTCTCCATCCCCGGATTTTTCCCCACCCCTACCCCCCTCTTCCTCCTCTCCCACATTTCAGTGGCAAATAAATGTCATTTTCCATTTCCTGAGGTATTACCTTGGACTCCTTTCCTGCTGCCAGCATCATTGAATGAAAGTGGGAATGACGGTCACTCGTTGGACCAATTAGGGGACGTTATTCTTTATGGTGAACGGTGGAGAAATGATGGCAGACATAATTAGGAAATATTTCCGTTCTGACCTTTAACCCTTACAGATAACACTTCTCTTGTTTATGTAGAAACTAAGGTGGATTCTTAACAGAAAAGAGCTGAAAAGTGTGAGTGAATTGTTTAAAAATCGCCTTCGTTTTTTTCATCTCGGTCTCTATTCGTAAACCAGCCCGTCCACCACCGCGCTTCCTCCTCTCCACCCCCCCCCCCCTCCCTTTTGCCTTGGACCCCACTTCGAATGTCGACATCACTTCGTCGTCATACTGCCGCATTAAAACAAGTCTGACGCGACTGTCTGGCACAAAAGTGATTCCTTCTTGATGTGCCCAGTCCGCTAATGATCTACCATGCCATATTTGCAGAAAATCAGATGAAAACTGCATGTTGGTATGCAGAGCGAGGACACAGACAGACAGACACACAGGCAGAACGTGTAAAGACAGTCGACTTAGTGTCGGCCTACTCGAGTCGCCGAATTCTGTAAACTTCCTTGCGATTGTTGCCATGAAAAGGTGTTTTGTATCTCTTGCAATGGGAACTAGCTGAGTCTTCTGTTCGGGTCCTAGCTAAGTCTTCTGTCTGGGCACTAGCAGAATCTTCTGTCTGGGCACTAACTGAGTCTTCTGTTCGGGTCCTAGCTAAGTCTTCTGTCTGGGCACTCGCTGAATCTTCTGCTTGGGCACTAAGTTTTCTCTTTGGGCACTAGCTGAGTCCTCTGTTTGGGCACTAGCTGAGTCCTCTGTTTGGGCACTAGTTAAGTTCTCTGTTTGGGCACTAGCTGAGTCCTCTGTTTGGGCACTAGTTGAGACTTTTGTTCGGGTACCAGTTAAGTCTTCTGTCTGGGCACTACGTTTTCTCTTTGGGCACTAGCTGAGTTCTCTGTTTGGGCACTAGATGAGTTCTCTGTTTGGGCACTAGCTGAGTTCTCTGTTTGGGCACTAGCTGAGTCTTCTGTTTGGGCACTAGCTAAGTCTTCTGTTTGGGCACTGGCTGAATCTTCTGTTAAACACGAGCTGTCTCTCGCTGGGGCATCAGATGTATCTCCTGTAGTACACCCCCCTCCCTCTCCCCGCGCCTTCCCCATCCAATTTTGTCCCGTTTAGCTATTCAAGTTTATTTTTCGTGTTGGGTCTGCACGTTCCACTGACTAGAAGCCTACTCTATAGGATGATCTAGAAGTGATACATTATATGGAATGGCTGGTGCCTCCAGCACTCCCTGGCTCTGTTTGCGAAATGAAGAGGTTCACAAGTGACGTCCAAGAAACTTGTTTCAGGTTTTGGGCTATAACCCATATTTGCTGTATATGTATTCCTGTCTCATGACTGCCAGTCCTGGGAGAGTCGCGCCGGACGCTGGGGCAGTCAGGGGGATCTCTACAGCAGTCTGTGTTCTATGGTTTTCGCAACGGGGCAGAAGCTTTGATTTGGTGATTCATCTCGATGGAAGGACACACACACACACACTCGCATGCACGCACACGCACGCATATACACACACGCGCGCGAGCGCGCGCGCGCTCCCGCTCTCTCGTCTTCATCATACACACGCAGAGAGAGAGAGAGAGAGAGAGAGAGAGAAGAGAGAGAGAGACAGAGACAGAGACAGAGAGAAAGAGAATAATGTCAACGAAAAAAAAAGAAGTAACAAAAAAAAGAAAGTAAATAACGAAAAGAAAAGGGAAAAAAAAATCTGGATTTTGATTTAAGAGCTGACACTGATACAATCATTTTTCAGCTCCGGAGAATCTACACCGAAAATATTCCTTTCGTTTCCGAAATACACACAAATCAAGTCGCGGGAAACAAACTTAGTCATTTGGGGTCAATCGGCCAGGCGAACAAAGAACTGTCTGTGGGCAGGTGCTTCAGGACAGTCTCATTACTGCCCTTGGAGCACAACGGCAGGTGCATACAACGGCGGGTCTGTGAACCACACCTGATCAAGTTTCAATTTGGCGCCTGAACAGCTGTCGGGAACACAGGCCCTCAAGGCAAGCGGGAAATGCCATGCGGTCAATGCCAAGGGAGGTACTTCGTTTCCCTCCCCATTGGGCAATTCACACGACCATACGTAGCTTGGTTTGGCAAAAGGGTGTTTGGTAAATGAAGCGGCAGTAAAATCGATGGCAACTTTCGTTACATGCTCGTCACGTTTCGTCATGTCAACGAGGAGTCTCGGAAAAACTTTGTCGGACTGCAGTCGGTCTGTGGAGATCTTCACCTGACTGTCCCCGAGACTTACACAGGTCTTTCAGTAGAGTGAAGTTTAATGAGAATTTAATTTCAGTTGAACTAGACAGTCCGGAAGCCAACACCTTCATATTGTTTATAGGGTAACCACCGAAAGGCTTGACGTTAAAACCTGACATCTGAAAGACTTCTAACCATGAAGGCATCGCAATTTGACATTTAAACCTAACTTCAAAATGGTTTCCATTCACGGAGGCAGCGGAAGACTTTGACACTTAAATCAATCAGACAGGCTTACAACCACCATGGCAACTTGGAGTTTTACATTTAAACCTATCACCAGAAAAGCTTCCATCCACGAAGGGATCGCAAGGCTTGACATTAAAAATTAACATCAGAAAGGCTTCAAACCACGAAGACAATGGCTTGATATTGAAACGTAACACCATCATATGATATGACACGATATGGTGTATGATATAGTATTACACGAAATATATCATGCAATATATGACACGGTATATGATATGATATGATAAGATAAATGATACGATGTGGGATGAAATGAGATAAGATGAAACAAAACGAGATCATATGACATGATATGACAAACATAGAAATTTAAAAAACATTTGTGAAAGACCTCGTGGATTCTTCTGTAAAAGTTCCAAGTAAAACTGAACGATCTGTTGTTGTTGTTTTTTCAATGGTGTGATTCGTTTGGTGATCTGACTTACTTCCTTGTGCGAGTTTGAGAGCCCTGGAAAGGCTAAGTTAGGCTGACTGGGCTACATGAGTAAAACTTCAACTTTTCATTTCATACTTCCTGAATTTATGAACAGCCAGTCAATACTTTGGGGAGGGGCGAAAACGTTTCGACACTTCATAGTTTCGCGAAAGGTTCTATATAAAATTGAATGATACTTTCATTTCATACCTAGTGAATAAGATGTGAACCTTATAGGAAGGCGCATAAAGTCTTTTTGCTGCTTCACAATTTCGCGAAGTTTTTCAACAGATTCCTGTAAGAGTAACCAACAGAAAATCAGTCCAATGACGATCGTTTTAGTTATAGGCAATGTCATTTTTGTAAAATAAGTTTCAGTTGTAGATTTCACTCTGTCTGACACACACATACGGCTATCAAAATTTGTCGAAACACACTCTTTGACTCCTAGTTTACCGGTTTTATTTGGTCAAACAATCCCCGTAAAATGGCTCATTGTTTTGCGGGTAAGCCGGCCATCCCTGTCACTTTTTAAGGCAATTTATGGACTGCCTGACGTCCTAGGCGAATTCGTGAACTGCCTGAAATCATCAGGAAATGCGTGGATTAGCTGATTATTCGGATTGCTTGTCGGGTCAACCAACTGTCAAGTTCCTTGTCGGCCACAAACGATATTTTACTTGAATGTCGGATCGGTTAAATGAAGGTCCTGGGACTTTTTTGTGTGGGTTGCACAGGACTGAAAATAAGTAAATGTTATTATTGCTGTTTTAGCATGGATCCATTCTATTTCTAGTCTGGATGTCATTTTTTTTGTCCCTATTTTGCAATAAATTGGGGGCATTTTTTTTGTAGCTAACTGATCCGTTGTCTGATTCTCTAGAAATAAAGCTTTTTTCCCTATCCTAATTGAAAGGCGTGCAATGCAACACTAGTTCGGTAAATTACAATCCCCACGTCGATGTTTAGGTTCACGGTGTGTGAGTAATTGAGCGCGCGCGCGCGCGCGCGCGCGCGCGTGTGTGTGTGTGTGTGTGTGTGTGTGTGTGTGTGTGAGAGAGAGAGAGAGAGAGAGAGAGAGAGAGAGAGAGATACAGTGAGAGAGAGAGAGAAAGAGAGAGAGAGAGTAAATTTCAGTGTGTATGTATGCACATAATGAGGAGTGGGGGGGGGGGGGGGGGGGGGGGCGAGTGAGAAAACGCATTTTTCAATAAAGTATATAGACTAGAAGACAACTAGACTCACATGAAAACAATACCACGCTTTGCGTGCGTGAGGGTCTAAGAACCAACCTGTCTCTCCTGACAATAATAACAATATGAACTGATCACCAACGATCCTTTCACACTTCATGTTCAAACTGGACCAGGTTTTTATCTTATCCCATTCAATTTTAGTTGGTATGGATCCCACTTTCTTCTTGAAAAGACTGAACAGAACGTTTTCAAGCAAATGCATCACACTTTTTTTTTCCAAACATGATCAATATCTGTCAACTCACTCGTCCTGAAAGTGGTCACCGTCAGCAGCTTTAACCACCAGGAAGACCGGTAGTACTGGTAGTAACAGCAAGTGACGGTGATGGCAGTGAGGGCAATAGTAGTAGCACAAGACGTGAGGCCAGCGCACATGATGGATGCGAGCCTCTCGGTCTTTTCACTCCCATCCATTCACTACGCAGTTCTGTGCAGATCGATGATGTAGGAGAAGAATTGAAAGGTACGGCAATACATCTCTTAAAAACCGACTCCGATACCCACACGACAGAAGAGAGAGAGAGAGAGAGAGAGAGAGAAGGGAGGTAACTACGCCATTAGAGAGAAGCGCCAGGGAGACGGCGCGCTAAATCATGTCATAAAAAGCTCGCCAGGACCGCTTCAGGTCTTTACTGCAAGTACCCCAGGAAACGTATCTGTCAGTATAATGTTAGGGTTCTGGCGGACAGAGAGAGAGAGAGAGAGAGAGAGAGAGAGAGAGAGAGAGAGAGAGAGAGAGAGAGAGAGAGAGAGAGAGAAAGAGAGAGGGAGAGACAGAGACAGAGAGAGAGACAGAGAGAGAGGAGAGAGAGAGAGGGAGAGAGAGAGAGAGAGAGAGAGGGGGGGGGAATGAGTAGGGGTGGATGATTGGAGCGAGTGATCGGGATGGGAACAGGGGAAAAGTACGGCAGAAGAGAGAGAGAGAGAGAGAGAGAGAGAGAGAGAGAGAGAGAGAGAGAGAGAGAGAGCTCCTCTATAACACTTTGGGAGCAGCTTTGAATTGTATAATGCTGTTCTGTAAGCGCCTGTTTACAACAAAAGTGCTTTGCAAAGGTTCTTTTTATGCTGAAAGCACCTGATAAACGTCAGCTGATACTGGACGTTCTTAATAAAAAGGTGTCAGGTAAGTGAACATAATGAAAACAGCCATATATATATATTATGTGTGTGTGTGTGTGTATGTGTGTGTGTGTGTGTGTGTGTGTGTGTGTGTGTGTGTGTGTGTGTGTGTGTGTGTGTGTGTATGTGTGTGTGGTGCGCGTGCGTGCGTGCGTGCGCGCGCGCGTGTGTGTGGTGTGTGTGTGTGTGTGTGTGTGTGTGTGTGTGTGTGTGTGTGTGTGTGTGTGTGTGTGCACTTGGCCTGATTCATAGAATCTGTCGACATAAATCGGCCTTTTTCAACAGTACCCTTCATTTGACAGGTTTAACACGTTTTCAACAAAACTGTATAAAATAGATTCCTGTTTAGATGATACAGACTGGTTTAGAGAGACGGTGATTTGCTCCTTGTGGAGCATGTTATTGGGAGACTTTATTGACTGACTTCAGACAGTCAATAAAGCGTCTTAGAGAAGAAAAAAAGTCCAGATAATTCTCACTTAAAGGACTTTACTGGCACAAATACAACAGGCAAATCAGAAACTTTTTCTTCTCTCCGAGAACTTTCACTCTGTTGAAAACGCTTCAGCGAAGAACAGAGTGCAACTTTTGAAAGTTTTCTATAACGAGTAACTATTAACAGTCAAATCACGTTGATTACAACACTGCCAACCACTGGTCTGAAAATGTTCATTTATCAAAAAAAAAAAAGAAAAAAAAAAGAAAAAGAAAACAAAAAGAACGCTTCACCAAGTGCAAAATGCAGAAAAAGAAAGTTTTTTTTTCTGTTAGTCACAATCAGCTTTAAGATCCACAATAATTAAAACCGGTACGGCAGACGAATGTTTTTTCAGAGAACTGGCTCTTATCTGGGAAGGCCTTCACCAACTTGAATTGAAAACAACAACAACAAAATCAAACAAACAAACAAGCAAACAAAAAACAAAAACTCAGGGAAATTTTCTTTCTCAGAGAGCCCACTCTCACTCAGGAAAGTCTTCACCAGCTAAAAGTGCGAACAGCAAATAAGGAAAAATTTAAGAAAATTCTCCCTCAGTAAAGCCTTCACCAGTAAGAGTGTAAACAGCAAATCATGAGTTCTCTTTCTCAGAGAATTTTCAATTAGAAAAGCTAGCACCGGCAGATGTACAAAGAGTGTGAGGAAAGTTTTCTTTTCATATAGACTCTCGTACTGAAAACACTTTATCAGTAGAACCGAAAAAAAAGTTCTTTCTCAAACAGCTGTCACTTAGAAAAGCCTTCTCAGGTAGAAGTGCCAACAGCAGTCGGGAAACTTTTCTTTTTCAGTGACTATCACGCAGAAAAGCCTATACCAGTAGAAAGACAAAATGTAGGCCAGGAAAGTTTTGCTTTCCCTTCAGACACTACCTCACATTGAAAACCCTTTACCAGCAGAAAGGCAAATACGCAAGTCAAGAAGGTTTCCTTTCTCAAAGAACTCTCACGCAGAAAAATCTCTTTCGAAGAACTAGCTCTCACTCAGAAACGCCTTTACTAGAACAACAGCAAAAAAGCTAGACAGGAAAGTTTTCTTCAGCAGATAACCAAGGCTCAGTCAGAAAAGCCTTCATTGTGCTAGTCCAGAAAGCAAGATCAGGAAAGTCTTCTGCTTAGACCTAGCTCTCTGTCATTCGGTATTCCGCCAAAGTAAAAAAAAAAAAAAAGCAAGTTATGAAAGTCTCCCTGTCAGAAAACTCAGACACCAAAGAACAAAGAGCGAGCCATGACGTGACAGTTCTCTCTCTCTCTCTCTCTCTCTCTCTCCCCCGTGCAGACTATATCGATGCACAGAATAATGAGTGGACACGGTCCGCCTCTCTCCCAGGAAGGATTGTCTTCAATACCATACGGGACAGGCAACCAGAGACAAATCAATGTCTTCCGCCGAGAACAGATCTCTGCTGTCCTCATTATCTGTTTATATGTCCTGTCCTTAGTGTCCATCTGCCTGTCTCAACCACACCTCCACCACTCTCCTGCCTCCCTCTCCATTCCATACCCCCCCCCCTCCCCTCTCTCTCTCTCTTTGCTGGATTACTCCGCAAGGACCAGCAGAGTTCAAATGTGCTCTGTATGTTTAAACTATTGATTTTTGTGGCAACTCGGCTCGGGGATGTTAAGATAATCACTGCACAATGAAACAACACTTATCAAACAAACAAATAGCGAATAATTGTTGTGCACAAAGACTGGCACTCTGCAATCGAACCACGTTGAGTGCGGTGCATTGCTGGTCTCCACCACTGCGCCCGTATTTTTTCGTTGTTTTGTTTTTTGTTTTTGTTTTTTTGAGTGATCAAATGCATTATCACTCGCGGGTTAATGACACGATGTGGAATTAGTGCGCCATTCCGCCTGCAATTTGTGCTGAATTACTGCGTGGATGGTGGGATTGGAATGCCTTCTGCCCGTCTGGAGTCGCACCACTCATGACAACTAGGTTGCAGGAGTGCCGCGACAGGCACGTGAACAACAATGTTTCCGCTCTTTTTGTAGTGTTCATCACGGTATTTTTTTGTGGGTAGTGGAAAAACGCTTGATGGTGCTCACCTCCTCTCCAAGAATCCCGGTGCGTGTTGGATGTTCCATAACCTACACAAAATTTCTGGTATTTTCAATGTTCTGCAAATTTTGAATGAACCCCGTATGTAGCAAGAAACGATATTGCTGACTATTCAGTGACATTAAATCGAATATCTTGTTCAAATACCTTCATGTCAGTCAGCTCTTCCGTTTGGATCTCTTCAATAAGTCATCCGAATCTTGCTCATTCCGTCTGTCTGTCCATTCGTCTTTCTGTCAGACTTTCCGTGTTCGTTTATCCGCTTGTTGCTCTCGGTCAGCATGTTTTCTCGTCTGCCTGCCTGTATTATTCTGTCTACTAATCTGCCGATGGGAAGAAACTCTAGCGAAAGAGAGAGAGAGAGAGGGAGACAGAGACAGAGAGAGAGAGAGAGATGGAGAGCGGAAGTGTTCAAAGAAGTGTTTCGGCTCTGACCTCTTTATGCTCTAAGGGAGCCGGGTCACATCCAGGCAGTGACCCCTAGACGCCCTTCTGCTCTCACCCTTCCCCTCTTGTCGCTGCAGTGATTCGTATCAGCAACTATCGGAAACTTCAAGTCTAAGTCGCCGTAAGACGGATGTGTTACCCACACGGCTATCGTCCGTCTGTTGTAAACTGGAAATGTAAGTCTTATGAAGTATACTGACCGGGTCCAGCTGGACTTCTTTCAGGTTCTTCAGCCGTTGCCTTTAGCGCGACTGCCTTCTTCTTTCCACAAATCAAGATTTGTTTCATGAGATCATAGGCAGATGCGCCTACAGACCCACTTGTTTCAAGCTCTAAGGCGAGGAATTTGGCTTGGAAAATTCCTTTAAACTGCTGACCGTAATGACATACTTCTAAGTCTTGTACACGACAGCTTCCTCCATCTTGGTTTCATAGAGCAGACTGGGTTAAATCAGGATCGTTTGTCTGATGAACGTGGGTGACGTACTGTATCCGGTATCAGCCGCTCTTTCTGAGTTCTGGGTGCCTTTTCCCCACTACTTTGGAAGGTCTGCTGTGTACTTCTACCAACCACTCCTCTCACGCGCCGGATGACACAGCTGTTCAAGACCATGATCTGCTGTCTCCTGCCGAGAAGAACGTCGTTGCTGGAGCTTCTGGATGCAAAGCGTTTCCTCTGGTGGTACTCATCGTGTGAGCGATCTCTTAAAGAAAACTGGTTGTGTCACCGTATGCACCTCCACTGGGTCAGCGCTGGCTTGCATGAGCTAAGGACCTGGTCCATAGTCCACTGTTTGCTCATCTTGGTAGATTGTACACGCGGGTCATCTGATTTCCCCCATCTCACCAGGGATATACTGAAGGCCAGGATGTCATATACGGATCCGAGAATAAAGCAGATCTTAAAAAAAGGGCTGTATGCCGTATTTCATTCAAACTGAGACTTCTTTGGAGTACGCTTTCCCATGTAGTCCATTGCTCCCGTTGGCCTTGTCGAAATGCCTACTTTTTGTTTTGTTTCTTTCTTCTTCTGCATTCTGTCTGTCTGTTTTCCTGTCTGTCTGCATGCCAGTGCACAGTTACTAAACTGTATGTCTACTTATTTTACGAAACATTTGTCTGTGTGTCAACTTCTTCTTGTGTGTTTGTCCATCCATCTGCTTGTTTTCCTACCTTTTGCCCGCCTGTCTTTGCAAAAGCCTGCCAGAATACATATGTTTTTCTGTCGGTTCTTCTGAAACTGTTTTCTCTGAGGCTTCGGTTTTGTCACGTAATCCTCGAACATCAATTTTGGCCATCGATTCTTTTTCTTTTAAGCTGAATCCATGTGCAAGACTAATGGTTTGTTCCCATTTTCGTTGCAGTTAATCTTCGTTCGCGTTCGTCAATGATTTACTTGTGATTTTGCCGCGCTCAACCAGGGATCGGTTCAAGCACCCAATAAAAAAAAAAGGCTCCATCAGGTCATTGTCGAAAGACAGCGGCAGACAATACACGGTCGAATCACCAACTGTCTTTGCAGTCACACACAGAAATGACGTCGTGCAGAGGGAAACAGAAATGTCCTCATTACATGCTCTGTAGACCGTCCACCTGGCACACTAGCGTTGATCTAAAACAAGTTGCAGTAGCAAAAATGAGATATTCAACAGTTTCGGTGGCAAAAATGTGATATTTAACAGTTTCGGTGGCAAAAAACATATTTAACAGTTTCGGTGGCAAAAATGAGATATTTAACAGTTTCGGTGGCAAAAAATAGATATTTAACAGTTTCGGTGGCAAAATTGAGATATTTAATAGTTTTGGTGGCAAAAACATGACATATTTAACAGTTTCGGTGGCAAACACATGACATATTTAACAGTTTCGGTGGCAAAAAATGAGATATTTAACAGTTTCGGTGGCAAAAAATGAGATGTTTAATATTTACAGTGTAATACATTCAACAATTCACACTGGCTTTGAAATAGCAATCAGATCCAAAGTGACTCAGCAGCAGTGCAGTGTCTTCTCTGTTATGTTGCCTGGCGATGCTCTGTTATTGAAAGCTCCCAAAGGACCATGTGTGCTGAGGTTGTGACTGGAACAAGTTGGAATGTTATTGTTTATGGGGGTGCCAGAATGAGCACAGTGCGCGTGAAGCCACTGGGGTGGAGCGGAAGATAAGAAAGAAGGGGAAAAAAGAATCTACGAATTTCTTTTTATGCCACTTTCATATTCATTTAGCCATAAGACGCCGCACGGGAGGAGGATGTAACGACAGATTTTGTGGTTCTGGAAAACACACACACACACACACACACACACACACACACACACACACACACACACACACACACGCGCGCGCGCGCGCGCGCGCGCGCGCGTCCTTCTGCATCATGGTATGACTATTCCACAGGCTTTCCTATGTGACGGCCGCGAATGCCAAGGGGTCAGAAAACTGCACGTCCATTCTGAGGGTGGAGAGTCCGTTTACGTGGCAGCATTGGGTGAGTGACTGGTGGGTCCAGGTTGTCCTATCTCCATGGTGAATTTACATGCAGACCTTGTGCCTGAACTTCTTCATGGATGCACGCACAGCTAGCCAATCAGCACACACTGAATCTCGGGCTTGTACACCAAGCACAAACATTTTCTTGTTGACACCGTGAAGACTTTGTCCTTTTATGTTCCGCCTAATGTGATGTCGCAGTTTTTAGAAGAAATAAATGAATATAGTTTTATCTGATTCACACGTGAATCGACGAAACATATCTAAATTCGTGAATGTGCTGTAATTTTGCATCTTAACGTTGGATTTATTCATAAATACATCTTTTTTCCCCTTTTTTTTTTTCAACCAGTGTAAGCCGTGATGTAGTCTGTGCAAGCAGTTGGGTTAATCCCTTCGATCACGGAAACACAAAAATACGGAACACGTATCTGGATAGTCGGAGAGACGGTGAGTCCCACAAAGTGTTTCTTCCTGTCTCTGTGAAGTACTTCTATAAACACAAAGAACAGCAACTAACTGTTTTCACCATCCTGGGCAGCACGCGGCGTTTGACCCTCAATCCTTACACCCGAAAATGATTTAAGAATTCACCTCCATTTCTTCTTTAGGTTCGAAGTCCCTCGTGACTGTTTCTGCAATATCGTCAAGACTGTTAGATTGATTTTCTTTCTTTTTTCCCCCCAGTAGAGACGACTGTCAATGTTGAATATTCGACAGTCATTTTCATTTCAACCTCTCTGACTTTGGCTCAGTTTGCAATGTATCCAACTGCGGGTCCGTCTCCAGTTTGAGATGCAGCTGAAAATATGGCTGCATTCCTCAGAATAGTGTTGCACCAACCGCCTTTGAAATGACAAACAAACTCAGAGAGTGTCCAATCGTTTTCTTAGCATTGTTTGCCATTGTCAGTGACCAAACGATCTTCATGCAAGACGTATTCCTTGTGGTGTCTGATGATCGGGTTTCAGCCCGATGAGTTCTGGTACTGTGATCGACCACCTGTTTGAAAACGAACCCTCCCTGCTACTAACCATCTGGAAGTATTTTAACGTGTGCATGGTCAACACAAACTGACCCCTGTCCACTGTCCATTTTCCTGGCTCGATTTACA
>CM031595.1:125395878-125420878 GCA_018398815.1 Conus ventricosus
CCGATACTGTGGCATTATCATTTCTCATACACTTAGTTTACGACCCTCAGTTGAGCCGCTGTGTGCCTCATATTTCATTTCATCGGCGGCCGAGTTCAAATTTCCCGCATTCACTTTGTGTGGCTGGTTAGTCGCGATCACGTTTCGTCGCCAAGGCTTGATTATTCAGCTCACCAGACAGGCACATAATCAATGAACGACTTGCCTGATAAACACAGTGATGTTGAGATCGATCTTTGGTTGGTGTCAAGGGCAGACGGGTATGAATGTGACAAAACAAAAGCTACACTTCACGCTTCATTACCGGGTTTATGGGCTGTCGGTGCACCTGGAACGGGAACTTACTCTCGTACACAAAGCCACAAACACAGATACACACGCACGCACGAACACACATCTAGATACGCCCACGCGCGCGCGCGCGCGCGCACGCGCTCGCACGCACACACGCACCCAAATATATGTACACACAGACACTCACTCACACACACACACAGAGGCTCACGCACATACGCACACATAACACAGGCAACGCCATAAACACAGACACATGCCTTTAGACTCACTCACACACACACACACACACACACACACACACACACACACACACACACACACACACACACACACTCACACACAAACACACCACACCACACACACACACACACACCACGCACGCACAACACACACACACACACACACACACACACACACACACACACACACACACACAACACACACACACACACACAAGCTGGCATATAAATTATTCCTGATAATTCAGCGATTGTTTTTTCATCATAGCACACAAGATATCTTGAAATAATAACACTCATTCATTAATTTTTGTCAAATGGCAAATGAACACAGACCCGGGAACGAAGAATCATTTGCAGTAAAACATATGAACAGAATCTGGGACAGTAACACCGACTTTAAGGAACAATTTGTTATGGATTGCCTGCAAGCAGCCTCCACACCGAACGTTCCTTTGGGAGAAAGCTGGAGCAGTTCATGCTTTCTTGATAGGCCCAAAGCAATTAAGTGAACAATTGTGGCAAGAGTTTTGGTGTCTATCGTACACAAACAAGCCACATGTCACGAGTTTTATTCTTTTATGCGAAATGTAGGGTAAGGCACTAGAGGAAAGAGGAGGACACACACACACATTCACAGACAGATAGGGAGACTGACAGCACGTGTGTGTGTGTGTGTGTGTGTGTGTGTGTGTGTGTGTGTGTGTGTGTGTTGTGTGTGTGCGTGTGTGTGTATGTGTATGTTTCTGTTTCTCTCTCTCTCTCTCTCTCTCTCTCTCTCTCTCTCTCTCTCTCTCTCTCTCTCTCTCTGTTTTTCTTTCATTGTTCGGAAACTTTAAATATGGTGAAATCGTCAGTTTTGGACATTGCTTATATTGATTTATTTATTGTTCGGTAATATAACTACTGTGCCTTGTAATATCATCACATGAATACATTATTTGAATTCACCTCTCTTTCTCTCCGTCTCTGTCACACACACACACACACACACACACACACACACACACACACACACACACACACACACACACACACACACACAACCACACACACGTACACACACACGCACGCACGCACGCACACACAAAACACACACACACACACACACACACACACACACACACACACACACACACACACACACACACACACACGAGCGCTTGCTCGGACCAAAACAAAACAAAAAAAAAACAAAAAAAACAAAAAAACGCAACAACAACAAACATAACAAAACACAAATCAGAAGACGTTTCTGCAAACACTGGTTTTTTCCCTCTTTTGTTGGTCATCGGCAATACAGGTGTGACAATAAAAATCATTCCATTATTTTCTTGTTTGCTTCATACAGTACTTTTCTGTTGCTCTCTCTCTCTCTCTCTTTCTCCAAAGAGAGAGAGAGAGAGAGAGAGAGAGAGAGAGAGAGAGAGAGACACTTGACACTTTGACACTTTGATATTTTATTGTCAGTACCAAACAGGTCTTTTGACAAGGGGGAGAGGTAACAGAACAATAACATTTCCCTCTTCCTTTCCTGCAAACAAATAGTACACATTCATTCCTAAGGTGCACCAAATCAAAGGTTAAAAACAAATATATTCATAACATTTACTTATGTCCTCACGCACAGGAGTAATGCGATTAGGAAAAAAAAAAAAAAAAAAAAAGACTAACTCGACCATCCACTCGTTCAAATGATGACAATGTATCTTACTGATCTCTTCCACTTGCGATGAATGATAATATTCATTCAGATATCTCTTATAATGCATTATTTAAATTTCCCTATCCTCCATCTGTCTAATTTTCAATGCTTCTGCGATGAATTTCGCAACTGATTTAATTACAAGTTCATCATCTGATGATAACACGACTGCAACATTTTGTCTTTTCGCTATATCTAACTGGAAAAGTGAACAATTTGTCCGCACTTCATTATAAGCAGTACAGTGGAACAGAAAGTGTTCTTCGTCATCAATAATGTGCCTACATGCAGGACAAGGAGATTCTGTGGATGTTTCACATTCAAACCATCTTTTGTTTGCATTAAAACCTAAAGTTCTCAACCTAAATCTTCCGTAATTTATTCTGTGCCATCTATCTGTTATGACATTGAGAAACTTTTCAGAATGAAACACATTCTTAAATGAGAAAAACCAGCGATATTTTTCTTTACTTTCCGTATCTGAGTGCCAATTCTGTTTAAAAGAACAAATAAGCCTGTCTTTAAATTCCGCAATAAACTGATGCTCATTCCCTACTTCCTGGGCCATCCACACTATTCCAAAACCCTGTTCTGAAAGGACTTTCTTTACTTTATGAGCCCAGTTTTCTTTACCTTTTTCCATTTCTAAAAGCATCATATCATAGGCTTGCCTGTTAAAACGGGAGAGGAGAGAGAGAGAGAGAGAGAGAGAGAGAGAGAGAGAGAGAGAGAGAGAGAGAGAGACAGACAGACAGACAGGCAGACAAGTATAAATGAAGTAAATGAGGGGCGACTGCGTGGTCGCTGTGTCCTCCGTGGGATACATCGGCTGGCTGTGAGAGCGGTACGGGGATTAGTGTGGTAATAATGACAAGAACTACGCTGGCCGACTCGTTCGATCTCGTTCGCTTTCTGTCTCGTAAAGTCTCTGTCTGTCCTGCTCTCTCTCTCTCTCTCTCCTCTCTCTCTCTCTCTCTCTCTCTCTCTCTCTCTCTCTCCACTTTCCCTCTCTCTGCTCCTCTTCCCGTCCTCTCTTCTTCTACCCTTTCTCTCTGCACCCTCCCTCCTTCTCTTTCTCCAGCGTTTTCTCCCTCTCACTCTCCCATGATTTCTCTGGTTCTGTCTATATTCCTGTCGTCTGTCTGTCTGTCGTCTGTCTCATTCATGTCTGTATCCTGTTACATACACGCTCACTTGTTGTTCAGCATGAGATTGCAAGTTAGAAGAATCCCGAGTGCACAGCTCGATAATATCATTTTTCGCTACCCACTTCATGCATTGTCGTTCTGGTGTTTTGTTTTAGATCATTATAGTGTCCGAAACATCCCAAATCCCACTGCTCCCGACACCTAACTTGCAACATTTTCTAGAGGGATTCCGCCTCATTGCCACTTGAGGCAGACGTGGTCGTTCAACATTGAAGTATCCTAAAACATAACCACCGGTTCACAGCTGCAGTGACAGAACTTGGCCAACACAGTACAGAAGTTGAAATAGGTGAATATTTCTATCACCCAGTCGCGGAACTGTTGAAATAGAAAGAACGCGCGTGTGAACGCCGTTCGTAAAATACCCGTTAAATGCGCAGTGAATCAATACTGCGCTCGTCATGAAAAATTATAGTTCTCGACCAAATCAGCAGGAACATGTTAATAGATAAGATACCGGAATGTGACGCAAGCGAATATTCACTGACTAAAATCGTGTCCGCGACAGTTCCAAAATACGCTGCGAACCATATTTCACAGGAAATGTTAACTCTAGCAGTAAGATTTCACGTGAAAATGTGTCGCAAGCGACAGTATTCACTGACTACAATATTTCACAGTGTCCTGTCGCAAAAAACTGTCGCAAAATTTCGAGCGACAGTATTTTATGGACAGCTACAATATTCTATGGGACATTTTTCGTGAAAAGTTGTCGCGCGACAATTTTTTTCCAGCAAATATTGTCGCTGCAACAATATTTCACGTGAAATGCTATCGCTGCGATACAATTCCACGGCGACAGTATTATATACGACACCCCGGCACACACGCGCTTGCGCATGAGCAGGAGAGAGAGAGAGAGAGAGAGAGAGAGAGGCAGACAGACAGACAGATTTCAGTTGTTAATTTTTTGTTTTATTTGTTTACTTGTAACTCTGTGCCCCTGAATTCAAAGACAGAAGAGAAGAGTGCTAAGACCTGCAGCACAAATATGCAGCCGATTGCCTGTCTTTGTCCGGTATAGTCTATCACTCACATCTTTTACAATAAATTGTAAAACACATCTTTTCGTAGAGTGGTTCTTTTTATGCCATCCATTTTACATATATGTTTTTGATTGTTGGTTGGTTGGTTTTGAACTGCTTTTATATCTCACATTATTGTGTCAAAGAGAATGTGACTTTTTAATACACTGCGTGTTTGAATAAAAAAAAAAAGTATTATGGCGATACTGATAATAATGATAATGATGGTGGTGTTGATGATGATGATGATGGTGTTGATGATGATGATGATGAGGAGGAGGAGGAGGAGTAGGATGAGGATGAGGAGGAGGAGGATGGTGATGATGATGATATGCACTAATAATAATATTAACAACACAACAACAACACCAATAATAATAATAATAACAATAATGATAATGATAATAATAATAATAATAATAAAACAATAGAGATAGCAATGATGATGATGATGATGATGATGATGATGATAGTAATAAGAAGAATAATGGATAAACAACGAGTGGCTATTGAGTGCAACTTCAACAGTTAATGAAGCTCTTAGCGCATTACACAAACATTAACAAAGACCGCAAACAGCACAAGTAAGACAAAATACTAACAAACAAAAACAAGAACAGCACACAGCACAAGTAGACAAAACAAGTTCTGACTTCCGCCATTAACCACGCACAAGGGTGCAACACGTAGAAAAAGGTTCCATTATCAGTTACAACTACACGCTCACACCACCTGTTCCATCTTAGTTAAACAGCTTACTCAATCGCTGCACCCACACACTACATCCCATACTCAATTACGACCACTTCTCTCTCCACCTGCACACACAGGGACATACATCAAAACAAAACGGCACAGTCGCCAGCACAGAATACAATCTACACATCGTCAAGCTCGGGGGGGGGGGGGGGGGGGGGGGACAGCTTGATGACCCTATCATGGAAGAGGATTCCAAATGTGTGGTGCACAACTGGAATGGAAAAAAAAAGATCGGTAATCGAAAGATTTGGTTCTAGATGTATAGCTATAGGGTGGAATGGAGCGAGGAGCGGGGCGGGGCTGGGGGGGGGGGGGGGGGGTGCTTATGGGGAGAATCGTGCGTGCTTATCGATGTGTTTGTACGCGTGAGGGAGAACGGCGTGACGAGAGGGGAACAGGAAAGGATATGGGGGTGGGGGGTGGAGGGGGATGGGGGTGGAGGGTATGGGGTGGGGTAGGAGATGGGGCGTCTAGGAGCAAGAACGAACACGACGATGTGGTTTCTGTTTGTAAGTACTTTGCTAGTTTAAAGCACTTTGAGATGGCTGAAAGCTCTCTGAAAGCTCCTTTATAATCAAGAGAGAGAGAGAGAGAGAGAGAGAGAGAGAGGGCTAGAGAGAGAGAGTGAGAGAGAGACAGAGACAGAGAGAGAGACAGACAGAGAGAGAGAGAGAGAGAAAGAGAGAGCAGAGAGAGAGACGAGAGAGAGGGAGAGAGAAGAGAAAGGAGAGAGACAGAGAGAGAGGGAGAAGAGAGAGACAGGGAAGAGAGAGGAGAGAGAGAGGGAGAGAAGAGAGAGAGAAGAGAGAGGAGGGAGCGAAAAGAAGAGAGAGACAGAGAAGAGGAGAGAGAGACAGAGAGAGAACAGAGAGAGAGGGAGAGGAGAGACAGAGAGAGAGAAGAGAGAAAAGAGAGAGAGACAGGAGAGAGACAGAGAGAGGAGGGAGGAGAGAGGAGGAGAGGAGAGAGAGAGAGAGACAGAGAGAGAAGAGAAGAGACAGAGAGAGACAGAGAGAGAGAAGGAGAGAGAGAGGGAGAGAAAGAGGGAGAGAGAGAGACAGAGACAGAGAGAGAGACGGGAGAGAGAGAGAGAGAGAGAGAGAGAGAGAGAGAGAGAGAGAGAGAGAGAGAGAGAGAGAGAAGAGAGAGAGAGAGAGAGCAGCGTAATGGGTGCGAGTCCAGACAGAAAGGAACAGCCCACTCTAATGGCCGTCTTCTGTTCCTTGTGATATCACTGAACGTTCTGTACACAAACTCCGTCCACTCACACTCGCCATCCATGTCAACATAGAGGCACACGCCACTCACTAGCAGCCAGGGAAGCCTGATAAGAGCAGATTTCAACTGATATCTAACGGAAAGAAGCTGTTCTATCGTGAGAGAGGAATCAGAAAGCAACCACCCCCCCCACCTCCCTCCTGCCCCCCGATCCCTCTCCTCCTCCTCTCCCCACCTTCCTGCTCGTCATCAACTGGTCGTCGTCGGCTTCTGATCATAAAACCTGGACCGATTTCCTCGACAGCAATAACAGAATTAGTCCCCCCTCCCCAAGTCCCCTCCCCGTTTACCTTCCTCTTTAGTCTCCCCAACCCAAACCCCTCGCTTCATCTAACAGCAGATCTGAGGTCTCCGAGCAATCCAGCCGTCCATGATTCTCTTTCATCCCCTCCTCTCTCTTCCTCTAACTCCTTACTCTTCACCTTTATTTTCGCGGATTCGTTTTCCTAGCCTTCACAGATGTCTTTTTCTCATACTACTTGTTCCAGCTCTCCTTCGCACAGCCACATTCAGCACCATCCTGTCCCAGCCTGCGCACGGGCAGTCCACGAAGAGCAGTTCACGTCAGCGACAAAACTTGATTAGTCGCTGAGACTGCGTGGGTGAGCGTATTCCTCCAAAGGGCCAAGTCACGTCCATTTAAGGAGAGTCTCTGCCCCGACGGTTTGATGGGAGCTAATCCAACACATGAACGTGGAGAGGACATCGAAACTGGTGTCACCACGAGATCAGGGCACGAAGGACCACAGAACCTCACTTTATTATCATCATTATTATTATTAGTAGTAATATTATTATTATTATTATCATTATTAGTAATGTTCAGTGACAGTGATCAAGACAGATTTCCATTTTGGTTCGAGACTACATAACAGGACTGTCCTCAACGCCACTTCTCCACACTAAATTCCGGCGTCCACCAGGCCTGAGAGATACAGACACCGCCAGAGCTGGTCAACAAAAGTTGAGAAGGAAGTTGATCAAGTCTCTCTGAGACTCATCCATGCAGTAAATTCGCTTCTTCGTTCCTTTGCTAGTACTCTGCGATTCATCATAAGTGAGACTTCTGTGTATGTCACCATTTTCTACCCCACCATAAAGGTAACCACATTCCGTTTTCAGGAATGTAAAAAAAATAGATGGAACTCCACTGTATGTTTCAAGCCTGCTTATTTGAGTGCTTAGCACACTTATCTCCGAGTAGGAGCCTGAAAAAAAGAACCCCACAACTAAATGCCTCTGATGGGATTTGAATCCACTCCCTTCCAGCTTGCAGCCCTTGACGCTAGCCACTGGATCCGAAAATATGGTCGGGCAGTCTCCCTAGTTTGGAACCAATCGATTTCCTCCGAGCGCTGCCCCAGCTGTGTTTCATTGCAATCGTTCCGGGATCAAACCGGCGACAGTCATCAGAACCTATAGGCAGTCTGTATCCTCTCCTCTTGTGTTCTGCCGTCTCTCTCTCTCTCTCTCTCTCTCTCTCTCTCTCTTCTCTCTCTCTCTCTCTCTCTCTCTCTCTCTCATCTGAGAAGCCTAAACACACCATCAATAGCGGACATCACACCAAAGACAGTTTGATCACACTCGCTGGATTTAGTATGGCCTGCGAGCCCGGTCTCATTCACGCAATGAAAAGGAACAAAATAAAAAGAAGAAAGAGGAGGAGGAAGCGAAGAAGACAATTCAGTTCAATTCACGTAGTTCAGATGAAAAAGGAAGAACAGGAAAGTGAAAGAAAAAGAAGAAGAAGAGGAAGAAGCAGAAGCAGGAGAAGAAGAAGAAGAAGTAGAAAAAATGTTACGAAACAGGCTAAATCAATCAGCATCTTCGCAGTAACAGACACACTGAGTTATTCTGAAGGCGTGATTTCAACATACAGCGCAGTATATTTGGAGGGAGTTGGAGATTAGGAGGGTAGGGAGGAGACGGATTTTGCAAAAAGCACTAAAATATACATGACAATACATGCTATTGTGTTTCTTCATCTGGAACACCAGTGATTGTATTTAGATGAACCACTCAAAAACTTCGGATGCGTAGACTGATTTATCATGTGAGTTATAAAACCTTAATGCATTTACATCCCTGAAAGAGTGAGATGGTTATAAGTTCAGAACCAAATAACTTGTGCTGTATCTGTGCCGGTGTCGTATATAATACTGTCGCCGTGGAATTGTATCGCAGCGATAGCATTTCACGTGAAATATTGTTGCAGCGACAATATTTGCTGGAAAAAATTGTCGCGCGACAACTTTTCACGAAAAATGTCCCATAGAATATTGTAGCTGTCCATAAAATACTGTCGCTCGAAATTTTGCGACAGTTTTTTGCGACAGGACACTGTGAAATATTGTAGTCAGTGAATACTGTCGCTTGCGACACATTTTCACGTGAAATCTTACTGCTAGAGTTAACATTTCCTGTGAAATATGGTCGCAGCGTAATTTTGCGACAGCTTTTTGCGACAGGACACTGTGAAATATTGTAGTCAGTGAATACTGTCGCTTGCGACACATTTTCACGTAAAATCTTACTGCTAGAGTTAACATTTCCTGTGAAATATGGTCGCAGCGATAATTTTTCATGAACCAGCTGCAGTATTTCCCGGGAAATACTGTCGCTGCGACACGATTTTATGAGCGACAGTATTATATACGACACCGGCAGCGGCATGAGTTCCGAGTTACGGGAAGGTAAGTGTTTCACCACGGGAGTAGGAGTTGCCTTTCTCGTTTGTCATTTATTAGTTACGTCCCCTTTCCTCATTGGTTTAATGTCTTTTCATATATATATCATACAAAGTTGACCTGTATTTCTGTTCAGCTGCGTGTTCTGCTTGACCATGTTTTAGATCAAAAAAGCATAGGTCAGGTTATTGTTGTTGTTGTTGTCGTACCCTGGCTAAAAGACTCCAGGGATCATCCAAACAGCCGAAGTATTTGAACACTATGGTACAAATGCATCAGCTGGGGATGAGATTAATACGTGTGTGACCGTTTTTGATTACCCCGCCACATGGGCAGCCACACTCCGATTTCGGGGGAGTTTGGAGACTGATGATGTTATGATGTCTAACATCTCAGTCTTAACGACAGTCAGGTGCCTTAGCAATCGTGTTTTTTAATTTTAAGCAGGCACATAGAGAAGGAATGATTCCAAGGATCAACTCTGACAATTTGTACAAACATCCGACAAAGTTATCATACAATATGTCACATTTACTCTCACATCAACTAACTCATGGCAGCAGAAAATAAGCAAATGACATGGCCTTCTTCAATATCCGTATAATTCCTATAAAACACACCAAAAGTATGACATCACGCAAACGGGGAAAATATAGGTTACACCGTTTTTTTTTTTAAATTTTAATTTTGCATTTAGCTTCCTTAGTTCAGTGGAAACCATTCCCTTTGGTAGTATGCATACTTTATCTCCATACCAGCCACCGTGGCGAAGTGGTTAGCGTCGCGGACTTCCGGCTGGGAGGTCGTGGGTTCGAATCCCATCAGAGTCATGTGGGTTTTTCTGCCCCGACCAGCTCCTACCCAGAGTTGAGTTTGCTGCGGACTTATTTGGGAAGACTGGGACCACACAGTCGAGTTTCATCCCCTTAATGGATGCGTTTCTGAGAGTGTTGCTCAAATTTCCTGACCAACACTGCAGGTGCCTGTATCTCTCGGGCCTGGTTGACGCCGGGATATATTATGAAAGGAAGCGTAGAGTACAGCCCTGTCATGTAGTCTCAGACCGAAATGGAAATCCGTTTCATCATCTTAATCATCCTCATTATTATTGATCAGCATTAAAAAAAAAAGGTCTCAAATTCTGTGGCCCTTCATGCCCTGCTCTCACGGTGACCTCAATTTCGATGTCCTCTCCACGTCTGTGGTCTTGGTTTGGTTCCGTCGGGGTCACCGGTATCGGCGAGTCCTTGGGGGCTGTCGTTGGACGGACGTGGTGGCGCCTCCGGAGGGAGAGCTCACTCACGCCGGCTCCGCGACTAAGCAATTATTGTCGTCAGTAGGGGGCTTAGTAGGTGGTGTCCTGCGTATATTAGACCTGAACAGGCGCCACTGAACACCACCGAAGTGACTCGGCAGCAGTGCAGTGGCTCCTCCGATGGGTTGCCTCTTGACGACTTCACATTGACTGTTCCTTGAGGATTGCCGGTGCCGGGGCTGCGGCGGGGCCGACCGGGCTGTGGCTGTGGACCGGCTTGAGTTGGAATGAGCGGCGTGGGTGCACTGCCTCTGAGGTGGCGCAGAAGTTGGGACAGAAAAAAAAGTACCAGAAAAACTGCAATACCGGTCATAACAAGCAGGGGAGAGAAGTAGCAAAATAAGGCCAGCAAAATTTTTTTAATTTTTTATCTCCATCAAGTACACAATGTTTCCATTCTATGTTTAGGTCGGTTCCCTCAAACGCATGTTAGGTTATATCCATTTAATCGATTCTACATAACAGGTGAAATAATTACCCATAAACTAATCAAACCTAATATATCATCTATTTCCGATTTGTCCTGGACACCAAACAGTTTAATCGTCATACCAAAGGACAAGCTTTCGAAGTGTGAACACTTGACTTTTAAATTCTCAGAAAATACGTACGAACTTTTACAGAACGCGACTGGCTGCATTTTTCTATCTCTCACAGAATGACACCAATCGCTGTGAATTTGAAATTAAACTGGAGCCATTTCACAGGACTCAACTGTTTGAAAGATAAATTGGTTTAACTCCCACTTAACTCCTTTTTCGTTATCTTTTAAGTAGCTCAAAGATTATACCTGCTTAGGAGCGTGTCGATTTCATTATGGGGATGGCTAAAAATGTTTGACAAAACCAGTCATCCTGCGAAATTGATTTCTGCCGCACTCGTGATTCCTGAGAAAATGCCAAATGTCAAAGTGTCCAGATGAAGCATGCCCATACTCACGGACATAGAGATAACTGACTTGAGGTGATTACACAGAAACAGTTTGTTTAAACAGATGGGTACAAAAAAGGGGTGGGGGGATGGGGTGGGGGTGGGGGATGATGGGGAGTGGGGGTGGGGGGTGGGGAGAAAGGATCATTGGAAGGCTCCCAGATCTTCTCTACATACAGCCAGCTTTAAACCATTCCAGCGTCGATGCAGCAACAATGCTGCTGCTATGCTCAGTGCATACGCAGCAACAATGCTAGTGCTATGCCCAGCGACAATGTAGCGACAATGCTACTGACATTCTCAGTGCTGATGTTACAACAATGACACTACCATGCTAAGCACCAATGTAACAACAATTATATTGCCGTGGTCAGCGCCAATACAACAACAATGACATTGCCGTGCTCAGCGCCAATACAACAACAATGACATTGCCGTGCTCAGCGCCAATACATGACATTGCCGTGCTCAGCGCCAATACAACAACAATGGCATTGCCGTGCTCAGCGCCAATACAACAACAATGACATTGCCGTACTCAGCGCCAATACAACAACAATGACATTGCCGAGCTCAGCGCCAATACAACAACAATGACGTTGCCGAGCTCAGCGCCAATACAACAACAATGACATTGCCGTGCTCAGCGCCAATACAACAACAATGTCATTGCCGTGCTCAGCGCCAACACAACAACAATGACATTGCCGTACTCAGCGCCAATACAACAACAATGACATTGCCGTGCTCAGCGCCAATACAACAACAATGACATTGCCGTGTTCAGCGCCAATACAACAACAATGACATTGCCGTGCTCAGCGCCAATACAACAACAATGACATTGCCGTGCTCAGCGCCAATACAACAACAATGTCATTGCCGTGCTCAGCGCCAATACAACAACAATGATACTGCCATGCTCAGCGTCAGTGTCGCATTTCAAGCTATTGTAAAACCACTTGTTCTTGTTGTGAGAAAAGACGGCTTTTCGCAGACTTTAGAACGTCAATGACAAACACCTGGAATTGAGAAATGGTACGTTTTAACAGCAGGTGCGTGGATAGGGTGTGTTCCACAGCACCTGGTGCTGGAAAACACTGCGTTTCGTTGTTGTCGGTGCTGAGAAATAGTGAGTTCCAAAGCAGTTCGTCTCGGAGAATAGCGTTTTCCCAAACGTAACTGTCGTTACAGGAAATAGTTCCAAAGCAGCTCCTACTGGCAAATATTGAATTCAAACGCATACTGAATTCCATCGCAACTGGCGCTGGGAAATATTGTGTTCCAAAGCAGCCGGTGCTTGGAAATACTGTGTCTCAAAATGACTGGCACTGCAATGGGAAATACTGTGTCCAAAGCAGCTCATACTGGAAAATACAGTATCCCATAGTAGCTGGCGCGGGAAAATACTGTATTCCATACCAGCAGCGCTGAAAAATACCATGTTCCAAAATAACTGGCGCTTGGAAAAACTGTAATTCATAGCAGCTGGCACTCGGAAATACTGTACAGAGTAGATGGCCCTGGTAGAATTAATACAGTGTTCCAAAGCAGCTGACGTTTGGAAATATTAGAAAGCAGCTGGCGCTAGGAAAGACTGCGTTACAAGGTTGCTGGCATTAGGATATGTTTTTGTTTTTTTTTACAAAGTAGCTGGTGCTTGGAACTGTTGTATTACAAAGTTGCTGGCGTTAGGAAATACTGTTACAAAGTAGCTGGCGCTTGGAAAATTGTGTTACAATGTGGCTGGCGTTATGAAATACTGTCTCCTAAAAGCACCCCGAACTAGGAAATAATGTGTTCCATTGCAGCTGATGCGAAGAAAATATAGTTTTTCAAAGTAGTTGGTGTTGGGAAATACTGCGTTTCAGGGGAGCTGGTGCTGGAAAATACTGTGTCTGAAAGCAGTCCATGCTGGGAAATATTGCATTCTAAAGGAGCACGTGCTGGGAAATACAGTGTTTTAAAACCACACGTGCTGGGAAATACCGTGTTGTGTAGCAGCACGTGCTGGGAAATACCGTCTTCTATAGCAGCCGTGTTCTATATAAACACGTACAACGAAATACCATGTTCTATAGCAGCACGTGCTGGGAAATATCGTGTTCTATAGCAACACGAGGTAGGAAATACTGTGTTCTACAGCAGCACGTGCTGGGAAATACCGTCTTCTATAGCAGTACGAGGTAGGAAATACCATGTTCTATAGCAGCACGTGCTGTGAAATACCTTGTTCTATAGCAGCACGTAATGGGACATGCCATGTTCTATAGCAGCACGTGATGGGACATGCCATGTTCTATAGCAGCACGTGATGGGACATGCCATGTTCTATAGCAGCATCTGATGGGACATGCCGTGTTCTATAGCAGCACGTGATGGGACATGCCATGTTCTATAGCAGCACGTGATGGGACATGCCATTTTCTATAGCAGCATGTGATGGGACATGCCGTGTTCTATAGCAGCATGTGCTGGAAAATACCGTGTTCTATAGCAGCACGTGATGGGACATGCCGTGTTCTATAGCAGCATGTGCTGGAAAATACCGTGTTCTAAAGCAGCACGTGATGGGACATGCCATGTTCTATAGCAGCATGTGCTGGAAAATACCGTGTTCTATAGCAGCACGTGATGGGACATGCCATGTTCTATAGCAGCACGTGCTGGAAAATACCGTGTTCTATAGCAGCACGTGATGGGACATGCCATGTTCTATAGCAGCACGTGATGGGACATGCCATGTTCTATAGCAGCACGTGCTGGAAAATACCATGTTCTATAGCGGCACGTGATGGGACATGCCATGTTCTATAGCAGCACGTGATGGGACATGCCATGTTCTATAGCAGCACGTGATGGGACATGCCATGTTCTATAGCAGCACGTGATGGGACATGTCATGTTCTATAGCAGCACGTGATGGGACATGCAATGTTCTATAGCAGCACGTGATGGGACATGTCATGTTCTATAGCAGCACGTGATGGGACATGCCATGTTCTCTAGCAGCATGTGATGGGACATGCCATGTTCTATAGCAGCACGTGATGAGACATGCCATGTTCTATAGCAGCACGTGATGGGACATGCCATGTTCTATAGCAGCACGTGATGGGACATGCCATGTTCTATAGCAGCACGTGGTGGGACATGCCGTGTTCTATAGCAGCACGTGGTGGGAAGTACCGTGTTCTATAGCAGCACGTGGTGGGAAGTACCGTGTTCTATAGCAGCACGTGGTGGGACATGCCGTGTTCTATAGCAGCACGTGGTGGGAAGTACCGTGTTCTATAGCAGCACGTGGTGGGAAGTATCGTGTTCTATAGCAGCTCGTGGTGGGAAGTACCGTGTTCTATAGAAGCACGTGGTGGGACATGCCGTGTTCTATAGCAGCTCGTGGTGGGAAGCACCGTGTTCTATAGCAGCTCGTGGTGGGAAGCACCGTGTTCTATAGCAGCTCGGTGGTGGGAAGCACCGTGTTCTATAGCAGCACGTGGTGGGAAGCACCGTGTTCTATAGCAGCACGTGGTGGGAAGCACCGTGTTCTATAGCAGCACGTGGTGGGAAGGTCCGTGTTCTATAGCAGCACGTGGTGGGAAGTACCGTGTTCTATAGCAGCACGTGGTGGGAAGGTCCGTGTTCTATAGCAGCTCGTGGTGGGAAGTACCGTGTTCTATAGCAGCACTGGTGGGAAGTACCGTGTTCTATAGCAGCACGTGGTGGGACATGCCGTGTTCTATAGCAGCTCGTGGTGGGACATGTTGTGTTCTATAGCAGCACGTGGTGGGAAGTACCGTGTTCTATAGCAGCTCGTGGTGGGAAGCACCGTGTTCTATAGCAGCACGTGCTGGGAAGTACCGTGTTCTATAGCAGCACGTGGTGGGAAGTACCGTGTTCTATAGCAGCACGTGGTGGGAAGTACCGTGTTCTATAGCAGCTCGTGGTGGGACATGCCGTGTTCTATAGCAGCACGTGCTGGGAAGGTCCGTGTTCTATAGCAGCACGTGGTGGGAAGGTCCGTGTTCTATAGCAGCACGTGGTGGGAAGTACCGTGTTCTATAGCAGCACGTGGGGGAAGTACCGTGTTCTATAGCAGCTCGTGGTGGGAAGTACCGTGTTCTATAGCAGGACGTGGTGGGAAGTACCATGTTCTATAGCAGCACGAGGTGGGAAGTATCGTGTTCTATAGCAGCACGTGCTGGGAAGGTCCGTGTTCTATAGCAGCACGTGGTGGGAAGTACCGTGTTCTATAGCAGCACGTAATGGGAAAATACCGTGTTCTATATCAACACGTACCAGGAAATACCATGTTCTCTAGCAGCACGTGGAAGAAAATACCGTGCTCTATGGCAGCACGTGCTGGGAATACCGTGTTCTATAGCAGCCCGCTTCAGGACATGCTGCGTTCCAAAGCAGCTGGCACCAGAGACATCGCAGAGCACGCACCTCGTGCAACTTGCCCAGCAGCTTCTTCTTGAGATGAGCGAACCCCAAACAACAGACGTCCTGTTACAGCGTTGGCACTTTCAGCCGCCCGGGGGACTCCCAATAATTAGCCACTCATTCCCATGCGCATGACGGCCAAATTAGACAACCCTGTTTTTCAACACAGATGGCTTTTTTTCCCCTTTAAGTGACATTCCCAACGTTGTGCAGTTTTCCTTGTCTCCCGATAAGGTTGTTAATCAAGTTAAAACTCCCACAAGATGCTACGACATTAAAATGGAGGGAAATGGAAGGGGAGAGGGGGGGGGGGGGGGGGGGGGCGCGGTTAGGAGAGAGGATAAAGATGGGTGGAAATTGGCTTTGCTCAAGCGAGTTCAGAAGAAGAAAATTGAAACACAGCACTGTGTTCATGTGTCTGTTCATGGCGCCCAGCGAAAGAGACATCACGCTTTGCGACTGTCCTCTGACCCACAGAGACCCATCCCACAGTTCAGTAATTTCTAGCCGTACCCGTAACGCTATAAAACTGGAAGACAGTGTAAAAACAGAACAAAAGGCTTTAAAAAAAAGAAAGAAAAAAAGAAAGAAAATGACCAGGAAATAGTTTTTCTTTGCATCACGTATGAAGGGATTCCAATAAGGATATAACCTTGTAAATCATTTTCTTTACAGCAAGTCTTTGTATGTTTTTTTCTTCTTCTCAATTTGATGTCTATTATTGTTAATTGACCTTAATTTAAATTCTGCAAGCCAGCGCGCGCGCTTGTGCGTGCGTGCGTATGTGAGTGCTTAATTATGTTAAGATGGGTGTACCAGCCCAATTGGTCGTTTCTAATCTGTCAACATGATTCTGTTTCCTGGCAACAAAGCTACAGCTATCAATGTAGAAATGGTTATCGATGTCATGACACGTGCTTATGCCCTCCTTATTCCTTGTCTCCATCTCTCTTCCCCCCCCCTCTCTCTCTCTCTCTCTCACACACACACACCACACACACACACACACACACACACACACACACACACACACACACACACAAGAGAGAGAGAGAGAGAGAGAGAGAGAGAGAGAGAGAGAGAGAGAGAGAGAGAGAGAGAGAGGAGAGAGAGAGAGAGAGAGTCCCTCTCTCTTCCTTTTTCTCTCATTCTCTTTCTACCTTCCTTTTTTTTTTGCTTCTTTTCTCTTTTAAAACATTATCCTAGTCAACGACAAAAGATTAAGCACACCTCAAGGGAAAAAATAGGTCTCTCTCTTTAGTCCATAGTTTCCTTTTCTTTATTTACTCTACGCTACATATTCTAAGCATTCAATCGCGGAAAAAGATTCAGAAGCACCCTACATACCCTGCGACACATCGTCTAATATCACTTTAAATGGAAGGTTTCACTGAAAGGCAAACGAAGATAAATGTGCGTGCAATTTATTTATCTCTTTCTTGAATCAGTCAACGAGTGCATCTTCGTAACTTAAGATCAATCTCCACTGTCTGTGATGTATTAAGACATTTTTCGATAAAGATGAGGTAAAAAAAATAGTAACTTGCTAGAATGCTTGTCCGCTTCTTTCAACTGATGCGATGCCAAAGTCATAAATGTCGACAGTTTCACGAAAGAAAATTACACAAGGATGAATTCGCCACGCAGTTACTCTCAACTTCCCGTATTTTCTGGTCATAATGTGCCTTGGTCCGTGGCCTTCACAATTAAATCAGTGTTAGCGTCAGTCACATCCCACCTACCCTCCCTCTCTCTCTTTCGCCCCCCCCCCCTCTACCCCCCCCCCCCCCTCCCTCCACTCCCCCTCGTTCTTCCAAACCAATCTTTCAACAACAGCACAACAGCCTTATTGATCGACGTAAAGTATTTATAAGAAGTAAAATAGCGTTGTGTTAAAGCTTTCCTTTGTAGAGTTCACTTTTGAATAACTGTTGTGCCTAGGGGTAGACTTTGTTTCCATAGAGCTGATTCATATTGATTGATTTACTATTGTTGTTTATTTGATAACATCATGCACATGCGATTTCATGATATTTTGTGTTCACATACCTTTAAATGGACCATGGTCTAACATTAAACAAATCTCTCTCTCTCTCTCTCTCTCTCTCTCTCTCTCTCTCTCTCTCTCTCTCTCTCTCTCTCTCTCTCTCTCACAACACACACACAACACACACACACACACACACACACACACACACACACACACAACACACACACACACACACACACACACTGGGCCATTAAGCAAACGACCGTTCTCCCCTTCCCCTTCTCTCTCTCGCGCATACACACAGACACAGACAACCACATCACACACACACACACACACACACACACACACACACACACACACACACACACACACATACACACACGCACGCACGCACGCACGCACACATCACATACACAGAGGCGCGCGCATGCGCGCGTACCAACTCACCACACACACACACAAAAACACAATAGGTCTTGGCCTTACATTGAATAAACTTCAGTTTCTCCCACTCCTTCCCTCTTCCCCCCCCCCCCCCCTCTCTCTCTCTCTCTCTCTGAAACACACACACACTCACACACACACACACACACACACACACACACACACACACACACACACACACACACACAACCACACACACACACACACACACACACACACACACACACACACACACACACACACACACACACACACACACACACCACACACACACACACACACACACACACACACACGCACTAAAATGTTGCAAAAGAAACACATCAGTTCCTAAAAGACACGCATCACATGTTATCAGCAAACACATCAACGCATCTTAGTGTTGTTTATAGCTCATCCAGTTTAGAGGCCGTCCCAAAACACATGATCATATGAAAGAAGGTATAAGAAACTAATAGATAATCCGAGAACTCAAGCGAACAGACAGAAACTAGATCATATAACAAGTAGCCAGAACACCAAACAGAAAATGATATGAGCATGACGACAGGCAAGAAGGGATAGGTCTCTCTCTCTCTCTCTCTCTCTCTCTCTCTCCTCTCTCTCTCTCTCTCTCTCTCTCTCCTCTCTCTCCTCTCTCTCTCTCTCTCTCTCCACACACACACACACACACACACACACACACACACACACACACACACACACCACTAACCATCCTTTTCAGATTAGCTCAATTTCCTACTCTCAGACACACGCGAAATATTATATGAACCTCTTTGACATTAACAGCCCCCATTACCTTTTTCCCTCCCCTCCCCCCCCTCCCCCGCGCTTTGCCAGTTCTTGCCATAATTTGATGCCTTCTTTACCATTCATGTCTGCTAAGCTTAATAAGAATTTTTGTTGTGCTTTTGTTATTATCATTAGTATTACATCACCAGGGTCTATTTCTTTAGTCTGGCTGATTGTAATCAAGATTACGTAAATCCATTGAACTTATTCTAACTAAACCCATCAAATTATGGAATATGACCAAGGCTACCGGGTGCATCAATTTCATTGATTTACCTTTCAAACTTGATTTTTCGATCGACACATGTCAGCGTGAGGTTCCTGCTGCCGTGAATTTGGTCTGTCAAGTGAAAGTCACACAAGTAAGACCCCTCTTCATCATCTGACCCGAAGCACTGGCAATTCATACACTGAGGGTCTCTGTATTATCTGAAATGAAAGACTAGCACGTCACACACGAAAGATCTTTATTAACTGATTTGAAGGACTATCGAGTCACACACGAAGGATCTCTCTGTCATCTGTCTGAAAGATTAGCAAGCCACACACCGAGGGTCTCCATCATCTGATGTGAAAGACTATCAAGTCACATACGAAGGTTCTCTCTTTATCATTTTGATCCGAAAAACTAGCATGCTACACACGGAGAACTTTTTATCAACTTATCTGAAAGACTAGCAGGTCACGAAAGGAGGATCTTATTAAATGGCCTCATCTGAAAGACTAGCAAGTCACACACGAAGGATGTTTATCCTTTGAACTGTAAGACCAGCAGTCACACACGAAGGATCTCTATCCTTTGATCTGAAAGACTAGTGAGTCAGACTGAGAGAGAGAGAGAGAGAGAGAGAGAGAGAGAGAGAGAGAGAGAGAGAGAGAGAGAGAGAGAGAGAGAGAGAGAGAGAGAGAGAGAGAGAGAGCAGCACAGGACTTGTAACATCTTGTTTTGCCCCTCGGGTACAGTTTATACAGTCTGTCAATTTTGCACCAGAACGAATTATAGCTCTGACAGTAGTGTACATGCTATGAATACACCGAAAGAGTTTTCCTCTAACACGATTTCTTACCAGAATAGGCCACAGTAGATTTCTTTCTATGGAAAAAAAATAAATGTAATTGATAGCTCACCGCAAAACAAAACAAAAAGTAGGCACACGAATCACAAGACAAAATACGACGCGTTTCGACCTCTTAGGTCTTCTTCAGGCAAGATACAAAACACTCAGGACAACGAAAATGAACGACCAATCACTTATCTTCATCCACTTCAAACGCTTTCTCAAAGTCAATAAAGGCAACATAGAGTTTACGGTTAAATGAAAACTGTTTTTGTATCAAAGTAAATAATGTGTACACGAGATCAATGGTAGAGTACCCCCTTTCAAAACCCGCTTGTTATTCCCCTGTATATTATGCAACTCAATCTGTTCTTGCAGTTTACGATAGAAATGTAAAGTTTACTGCTTGTATCACATAGTGATATCCCCCTGTAATTACCGGGATCGCGCGCGCGCGCGCAAGAGAGAGAGAGAGAGAGAGAGAGAGAGAGAGAGAGAGAGAGAGAGAGAGAGAGAGAGAGAGAGAGGAACAAAGACAGAAAGACAGACAGTGATGGAGGACAACATGAAAATTTTGTGAAAATCAGGTGCCAGATCATTCGTTTTCGATCAGTGCACAAACACACACTTGAAACACGTGCGCCCCTTTGTCTGCCCCCATCCTTCTTTTCCCTCCCCCCGCGCACGAACAAACATACACACACACACACTTTAGCACACACAAACACACCATCTCCCTATAAGAACAACCATGCATTTGATGACATTGTGAAACAGACACCAAAGCACAACAGAGCGAAATGTCAAGCGTTACACAAAAACATGACAGAATAACAAACAGGAAAGTGACAGCATCACCTGAAGTATACCTGAACGCCCATGCGGGCACATAAAGGGACACACAGACAAACAGATGATGAATTGTCAGAAGGTCGGAAGAAAAGAGTATGCAGACAGAGAGAGAGAGAGGGAGAGAGAGAAAACTGGGGTGGAAGTGAGACAGAGAGAGAGGGGGGGGGGAGAGAAAGAGAGAGAGAGAGAGAGAGAGAGAGAGAGAGAGAGATCGAGAGAGAGAGAGAGAGAGAGAGAGAGAGAGAGAGAGAGAGAGAGAGAGAGAGAGAGAGAGAGAGAGAGAGAGAGAGAGAGAGAGAGAGAGTTCCTCGATCATTATTCTTCCATAATTCACAGTGGAATGAATCTGACACGATTCGCCCAGTCCAGCTCAGAATAGCAACATATCAGCAAAAATGGCTTCTGTGTGCGCCGCACACTTCTTTTTAATTCTCGGAGCTTTTTTTTTTCTTTTTCCTGTCATGCGTTCCCCTCATCACGATCGCTTTCCTGCAAGTTGTCGTTCGCCGAGATGTTTTGTTTGGGTTGTTCATTATAAGAAAATGAGTAAACGAGCGCGTCGCAGCCAAGAGACGAAAGAATAATGTCAGAAATAAGCGAAGCAGCATGGCAAACATAGAAGACGTCAGGTAAACGAGCCATCGACTTCATTATCCTCATGCCCACTGATCGTCATGAAAAAGGCTCCGTTTCCATGGTCCCTACCAGCCCTGCTCTCGCGGTGACCTCAGTTTTGATTTCCTCTGCTCGCCGAGGCCTGTGTTGAAATAGTATCAAATTCGTCGATGTCGGCAAATTGTTGGGGTCGCTTCATCAAAGTAGTGGTGGTGGTGGTGGTGGTGGTGGTGATGGGAAGTAGTGTGTGTGTGTGTGTGTGTGTGTGTGTGTGTGTGTGTGTGTGTGTGTGTGTGTGTGTATGTGTGTGTGTGTGTGTGTGTGTGTGTGTGTGTGTGTGTGTGTGTGTGTGTGTGTGTGTGCGCGCGTGCTGTGTGTGTGTGTGCGCGTGCGTGCGTGGGTGTGTGTGTGGTCTGATTCCCAGCAACTCCGCTATTAAGCAACTGTTTGTCGTCAGTAGAGGCTTAGAAGGTGGCGTCCTTCGTTTGATGGATCAGAACAGGCACCACAGAACGCCAACGAAATGATTCCACTTTATATCGCAGCGTCTTCTCTGGTGCGTTGCCGCAGGGTGACCTGACACTGAACACTCCCCGTGCATCCCCGTGATGAAACTGGGAACGTGTGTGTGTGTGTGTGTGTGTGTGTGTGTGTGTGTGTGTGTGTGTGTGTGTGTGTGTGTGTGTGTGAGGAGTTAAAGGGGTGGAGGAAATGGACACATGGGGGTGGGGGGTGAGAGATGGAGTGGCGGGTGGCGCGAGCAGGAATGAGCGATTTGGGAGTAATGCCAGTGAGGTGGCACGGAATATTGAGACAGAAAAAAAAGAAGAACGATAGACTAAAGAAAAGCGCAGTCAATCAAAGGAGAGAAGAAAGAAATGTGTGCCCAGCTAGAGAGCGAGCAACAAAGAAAGAAATGCGTGCATAAACAAGTGAGCAAGCAATGAATGAAATAAAATCGTAAGCGAAGAAGTGAGCTAACAACGGAACAAAAGATGAACATCAAAAGGAAATATTATTCCCCTCAGCCAGCCTTTCAGACACGGTTTCTCCATCAGCATCGCACACACACACACACACACACACACACACACACACACACACACACACACACACACACACACACACACACGCACGCACACACGCACGCACGCGCGCACACACACACACACACACACACACACACACACACACATACGCACGCACGCACGCACGCACGCACGCGCACACACACACACACACACACGTACGCACACACGCATGCAAGCACTCACACACACTCAATCACACGTACATAAACATTCGCACGCTCACGCACTCATGCTCTCTCTCTCTCTCTCTCTCTCTCTCTCTCTCTCTCTCTCTCTCTCACACAGACACAGACACACACAGACACACACAGACACACACACACACACACACGCGCGCGCGCGCACACACACATACACATACCAACATCCAATCATGACCCATGCATTCACTCAACCCTTGGATAGTAAGTAAACAAGCATACGAGTGGTTAAACGCTCAAATCCATGCACAGAATATGACCTATCTCTCCCTGTCTGTCTGTCTGTCTGTCTGTCTGTCTCTCTGTCTCCTCTCAGTCTGTCTATGCCTGCCTCTTCCTCTCTCTCTCTATTTGTCTCTCTCTCTCACTCTGTCCCTTCTTCTCCCCTATCTCTATCTCTTTCTCTCTCTTTTCCTCTTTCTTTTTCCTCACCCATCTCTCTGTGTCTGTCTGTCTGTCTCTTCCTCGCTCACTCGCTCTCCACTCTCTTCCCGAGCGACAAACCATAAGTTTTCTCAGACAGGTCGCAGGTGAAGACGGCGAACAAAGGATTTGAGCCACCACACAGCAACCTGAGTTCCGGCCACCAGGCTACGCATTATCTCCCTCCTCATACCAGTGTTTGTCATGTCCACACATCATCATCCTCACCCCCATCCCTCCCCATCAGCCCCCCACATCACCACCCCCACCCCCATCCCTCCCCATCAACCCCCACATCACCACCCCCACTCCTCCCGACCAGCACCCACATCACCCTCCCCCCAGCCCCCCCCCCCCCCACATCACCACCCCCACCCCATCCCTCCCCACCAACCCCCACATCACCACCCCCACCCCATCCCTCCCCACCAACCCCCAAATCACCACCCCCATCCCCATCCCTCCCCACCAGCCCCTACATCATCACCCCACCCCCATCCCTCCCCATCAGCACCGACCTTTTACTTCAACTCCTTTAACCCTACCCATTTTACTATTCCTCGCTCTTTCGCATTCCTGGAACTTCCTGTTAAGGGAAGGGGGAGAGACAGAGAGAGAGAGAGAGAGAGAGAGAGAGAGAGAGAGAGAGAGAGAGAGAGGGAGGGAGGGAGGGAGGGAGGGAGGGAGAGCACACAGAGAGAGATAGAGAGAGAGAGACAGAGAGAGAGAGACGAGGGAGGGGAGAGAGAGGGAGGGATGGAAAGAGAGGGGGAGAGGGACAAGGGGAGGGAAGAGAGAGAGAGAGAGAGAGAGAGGGAGAGAGAGGGGGGAGAGACAGACAGATGACAGAGACAGAGAGATAGAGAGGAGGGAGAGAGAGAGGGAGGAAGGGAGGGAGAGAGACACAGAGAAAGAAAGTGAGAGAGTAAGAGAGAGAAAGAGTAAGAGAGAGAGAGGGGGGAGAGAGAGGGAGGGAGACAGAGGGGAGAGTATGAGAGAGAGAGAGAGAGAGAGAGAGAGAGAGAGAGAGAGAGAGAGAGAGAGAGAGAGAGACAGACAGACAGACAGACAGACAGACAGACAGACAGACAGATGACAAGAGACAGAGAGAGAGAGAGAGAGAGAGAGAGAGAGAGAGAGAGAGAGAGAGAGAGAGAGAGAGAGAGAGAGAGAGGGGGGGGGGGGGGAAAGAACGATATAGAGAGTGTAAATGTATAAATCATATTTGGTTAATTTTCTTTAACAGCAACTAAATCTACCTTCTCTTTGATTATAAAAGATATGATTTGGCCTTCAACAAGTTACTGAGTCACAGCTAAATACTTTATATGACGAAATCATTCCAGCAACGCCTTCAAGTTCATTCCTTGCGGTCAGTATCATTCCTTTCACTTTTAGGTCTTACAAAGAATACTTCAATTAAACTCTTATGTGTCATTTTCTTTTCTAACTGACTTGTTCGTTGCTATTCCAGTTTATAGGATGAACTATTCATCATACTCAAGATTGATACTGCTACGCTGTAACCCAGTTACGAGAAGCGGGAGATCACGTGCAGGTGGTTCCTCTGTTCCTGTTTTCCAAGTTTCCGGACTACAGTCCTGCTCCCTGTCTACTCTTTCCTGGACTCTGTTCCCGTTTTG
>CM031595.1:125425878-125435878 GCA_018398815.1 Conus ventricosus
TCATCATTCTGTCTGTGGTGTCATCATTCTGTCTGTGGTGTCATCATTCTGTCTGTGGTGTCATCATTCTGTCTGTGACGTCATCATTCTGTCTGTTGTGTCATCATTCTGTCTGTTGTGTCATCATTCTGTCTGTGGTGTCATCATTCTGTCTGTTGTGTCATCATTCTGTCTGTGGTGTCATCATTCTGTCTGTTGTGTCATCATTCTGTCTGTTGTGTCATCATTCTGTCTGTGGTGTCATCATTCTGTCTGTTGTGTCATCATTCTGTCTGTGGTGTCATCATTCTGTCTGTTGTGTCATTATTCTGTCCATCCTATGTCTGTGTCGTTATAATGTCTGCTGTGTCGTTATACTGTCTGCTGTGTCACTATTCTGTCCGTTCTGTTATATTTCCATTCCTTATGTCGTTATGCTGTCTGCTGTGTCACTATTCTGTCCGTTCTGTCATATTTCCATTCCCTGTGTCGTTATACTGTCTGCTGTGTCACCATTCTGTCCGTTCTGTCATATTTCCATTCCCTGTGTCGTTATACTGTCTGCTGTGTCACCATTCTGTCCGTTCTGTCATATTTCCATTCCGTGTGTCGTTATACTGTCTGCTATGTCACCATTCTGTCCGTTCTGTCATATTTCCATTCCGTGTGTCGTTATACTGTCTGCTATGTCACCATTCTGTCCGTTCTATCATATTTCCATTCCTTATGTCGTTATACTGTCTGCTGTGTCACTATTCTGTCCGTTCTGTCATATTTCCATTCCTTATGTCGTTATACTGTCTGCTGTGTCACCATTCTGTCCGTTCTATTATATTTCCATTCCTTATGTCGTTATACTGTCTGCTGTGTCACCATTCTGTCCGTTCTATCATATTTCCATTCCTTGTGTCGTTATACTGTCTGCTGTGTCACTATTCTGTCCGTTCTGTCATATTTCCATTCCCTGTGTCGTTATTCTGTCTGCTATGTCACCATTCTGTGTGTGTGTGTGTGTGTGTGTGTGTGTGTGTGTGTGTGTGTGTGTGTGTGTGTGTGTGTGTGTGTGTATATGTGTGTGTGTGTGTGTGTGTGTGTGTGTGTGTGTGTGTGTGTGTGTGTGTGTGTGTGTGTGTGTGTGTGTGTGTGAGAGTATTGTGTGCGTGTACGTTCCTGAAATATATGTTTATGAGAGAGAGAGAGAGAGAGAGAGAGAGAGAGAGAGAGAGAGAGAGAGAGAGAGAGAGAGAGAGAGAGAGACTGACATTGGCATTTTATTCATAAAGGCCATAGCCCCTTAGAAGGGGGATGTACATGGAAAAGATATAAATCTCAAGAATTATTACCTATGTGGCGGGATAAAAAAAAAACCACAACAAAAACGGTCATACACACAAAACTCCACTCCCTATACAGGGGGTGTCCGCAGGAGTATCAGCCTGCGTACGCAGAAGAAGAAGAAGATCACGTAACTACATTAAATACAGACTTCTTCTCTTGAATGCTTTGTTCAAATATAACATTAGCTGCTTAACAATATTCTCATTTGTTGACAACATTAACATAACAAGTTTAAACAAGCAAGGTTGTTTGAAATATTTATATGGAATAAATTGTTCTCTGGGATCACTAATTTCTGGGCAAATGAGTACAAAATAAATTTCATCTTCTCTTCACGCGCCACATTATAGACAAAGAATATAACAATTCCTTGACTTGTCTGTAGCGAGAATGATGAACAGAGATGTCAGAAATACCAAAACGAAATTTTGTCATCACACGCTTCCCTTGAGAGAGAGAGAGAGAGAGAGAGAGAGAGAGAGAGAGAGAGAGAGAGAGAGAGAGAGAGAGAGAGAGAGAGAGAGATTATTTGCCGGCTAAGTAGGAGTTCCAACATTTTTTTTATTATGGTAACAGAAGAAAACTGAAGAAGCGAATCGATCGTTTTCCCTGAAATGAAGGGAAAGAATAACAATATTGCGAAGCAATAAACTATTGCGAAGCAATAAACTATGCTTATGAACGGAAGAGCAGTGTCATACCTTTTTCACACGTAATCGTAACTCGAAATGTATTCGTTATTTTATGGAGTTGCGACAATAGAACGATGCGGACATCTTTCTCAGTGTGATCGTGAGTAAAAGTGTCATTGGCCCCTGTTTTGGAATTGTATCGTGTCTATACACCGATGTTTTCATTGTCATGAGACAGTCGGTCGAACAAGTGCCCCGACGGACGCTTCGGCAATCAGGGATTTTCACTGACCTCTGCTCTCAGTCATGTGCAATAGGGCAGAGATGTTGAATCCAGTCCAGTTCTTTATGTATTGTCCGTCCAGGACTTCGTCGGTCTGCCTGAGAGTGGCCCACTTTTCCTTGCATCCAGTAGCCTTGGACATAGTGATGGTGAGACATCTACCTATGCCAGGCAAATTCATGCCGTCTCAGAATCGCCAGAAGTTCCTGTCTGTCAGGGTAGATTTGCTGTCGGGCACAGTCACTAGTCTTAGGTTTCTGGTGAGAGATGCAGAGCCTCAACCCATAGCATTTACTCTCCAGTGCCCGGTGCCAGTTTCCATTAAGACGTCATGGTTAAAAACAGTCCACTCGACCGAAAGAATGCCATGTCCGATGATGCAAAGTTTCCGCCTTGGATCGGCCAGTTTTTATGCCTGGATATGCTTGGAATACAGAGGCGGATCGGCTAGTCCGGGGAAGGAGGGGAACGGCTCGTATAACGTGATCTCCACTGTTATCACTGGCGGGAGAAGGATGAAAACACACACACACACACACACACACACACACACACACACACACACACACACACACACACACACACACACTAATCGGGAAGGGATGGATTAAGCAACAGGGGATGGGTGGCTGGGATTCGGGGGATGGGAGGGAGGTGATGATAGGGTGGGGTAAAGTTGAAGGTTGGGATGGTGGGAAGGGGGAAGTGTGTGTGTGTTGGGGGGGGGGGGGGGGGGGACAGCCAAAATTCGGAACGAATCAATCTTGTAGAACAACTGAAAAACCGGAACGATTTATCAATCAACTTGGGAGCTAGCTTTACGCCCTGGGTTTGTCCACTGAAGGGGAAGATCGGAGACGGAAGAGGAAGGGACTCAAGAAGTTTTCTAGGAATCACTATAAGCCCCTAACATCTAATCCATCATGGTGTCACAGTGATGTGTAATACGAAAAAGACACTGAAAAGAATCCCCGACTTCAGTATTGAGGTTGATTTGGACTGCTCGAGGGAGTGGTCCGATCGTCCCGTAACAAAATCCCTTCGCTGGCCGTCTGTGTCGGTCGTTGAAAGCGACGTCTTCAGTCTGTCAGTGTCATGTTTTATGCAGAGTCAGAGGAGGAGGATGCTCGTCAGTGGCAGACGACAATGACTGTAGCTTCTCAGTTGACTGGAGAGGCGATTCTGATGTGTACAGGACACACGCCACAATCAGGATTTTGCACTAAAACACTATGTAATCCATGTAAGCGTTTTGAGGCCTACATAAAATTGAGCTAGCATTTAATGTTGAACTGATAATCGATCAAAAGAATAACACCCCACCAATTATTTCCCTTGTCTTGGGGGATCTTCATTGATGAAATCGCAAACATTATTCAAATACATGACCATCCCCTTAGTTGACACACATTTCAGGCCTTCACACTCACCCATGATCATATCTTTGCGCCAGCACCAGGGCTCAAAATAATCCCATTCCTTTGATTCTAATCTGTCTACTTGGAATCACCTGGCTTGTAACTTAATGACTGTATGGAAGAAAATGAGGAGAATCAACTTTCAGACACAATAAAAATTCTCAAAACTATCCACTTGCGCCAGTCTATAAATACTTGACTCCTTAAGCAAGGCCTTGGCGCATCAAGTTTTGGTGTGCAGCCTGTTGGTAATGGCTGGTGATCTGCTGCTCCCCATCCCATCCTCTCCACTCTCGCCCACATCTGACCGACGCCATCTCTGGGTCCGGCTCTTCTGACAGTCGTTCTGTTCCGTTGCGGAAGGTCCTCACTGTCTGATTTACCCATAGTTTCAGCTCCCTTGCTGACCGTGGTCACTGTTGTTTTTGAGTTTTCCGTGGTTTCAGTTCCATTGTTGACGATTGTCGTTTGTTGTTCGAGTTTCCCTTTTGTACAGTTCTACAGTTGTGGGTCATCGTTGTTGAGTTTTTTTTAAGTTTTTTGTTAACAGTTTCAGCTGCGTTGCTAAATGTCATCACTGCTGAGTTTTCCGATAGTTTCGTTGCATTGTTGACTGTCGTCATCGATGAGTTCGCTAACAGTTTCAGTTGCATTGTTGGCGGTCGGCATTGCTGTTTGAGTTTCCACTACTCTCAGACCTGTTGCTGATGGTCGTTGCTGTCGTTCGCATTTTCAAATAGTTTCATTTCTGTTGCTAACGGTTATCATTGTTGTTAGAGTTCCCCAATAGTTTCACCTCCGTACAAAACAGTTATCATCATAGCTTTAGTTGCCCAATGGTTTCAGTTCTACTGTTGACTATTGTGCTTGTAGTCTGAAGTTCCCCAAATTTCCGAGCCGCTGTGGACACCCACCTTCTTCTCCAGCTTGGTAGAATTCTGATGTAATCCTTTCGAATTCGAGTTATGTTCTGATCCTTTGAAACAGTATTCGATTTTTTGAAACTCGAGTAAAATTTTCATCCTCGAAAACTCGAGCCATATTCCGACCAGTTAAAAGTCGAGCCATAATTTGGATCTTTTGAAACTCAGATCATATTCTGATCTTTTGAAAATCGAGTCCTTTTCTGATCCATTGAAACTAGATCCACAATCCTGATCCATAAAAAAACTCGAGTCATATTTTGATCTTTTCATACTAGGGTCATATTTTGATCCTTTGAAACCTAAGCAATATTATCACCTATTGAAACTCCAGACATATTCTTCTCCTTTTGAAACTGAAGTCACATTCTGATCCTTTGAAACTCGGATCACTCTAATCCCTTGAAATCAAGCCATGTTTTGATCCTTTGAAATTTAAGTCATATTCTGACTGAAATTTAAGTCATATTCTGATTGAAATTTAAGTCATATTCTGATTGAAATTTAAGTCATATTCTGATTGAAATAATAAGTCATATTTTGATTGAAATTTAAATCATATTTTGATTGAAATTTAAGTCATATTTTGATTGAAATACAAGTCATATTTTGATCCTGAGCTGTATGTCACACCCCTTCAGTTAGAGGAGGAATTCCAAGCAACTGAAGATAATGAAGTATAAGTATAACAACTTTCAGTATAGATATCTAAAAAAAGGTATTGTCCTGTCCCCTATTTTATACCTCCATTTGTTCCTTTATCAACACTGCTTATATCTTCTATCTTCTTTTAGATTCCATAACAACCCTTTTACAGTTACGTAACTTCAGCTTTCACTGCCAGCTTCTTTATCATGATCAAAACTACCCATGCACTGCTCTTAAGTCTTTGAATAATTTGCTCATTGGTTGATGCTTTGTTTTTCGCCACATGTCAAACAAGATACCTGGACTAAAATTTCCTCCAGCAAGACGTCTAATCATGTGACATCGTATTTAGTTACTTAAATTGATACAATAGCTGTTGGACTTAAAACACGCATTGTTACACCACTCTTCCAACACAACGTTGAACGGAAATCATTGGATGGGAAAGAAAACACTGACACGTACAGTCAGCCAGGAGCCAGGATTGCTCCCAATCCCATCCTCCCCCCTCTTTCCCCTACACCTCACACAAGCACAGTATGCTGATACAACATTACATATAATGATGTAGGAGAGTCCACGAAAAAAGTTGTCTACCAGTGCTACAATATTCGGGCGCGTTATCCGCAAAAAGTAACATTAATACATTTTTGTGCGTAATACTCATCAGCAACTTCCAGTTTAGATATCTAAAAAGTATCTGGAAGCAAAATTATGATAAACCATAGATACATTGGTCAATCGTTTTCCCGACATTCACAAATTGCAAATCTGCATGTACTATTCTCCCAATTACAGTGATTGTTGGTTCTGGAACCAAATACTAAGTCTCACACAAACAGCAATTTCTTGTTGATGTTTACCAGTTTGTAATCCGATTTATATTTTTGTATTGTTTGGATTATTTTTGCTCCATTTTTCCGTCCCGAGTGAGTTCGTTTAACCCACGCACATTAAAAAGTGCTGCTGAAGATTTCGGATAAATGGATATAAGTATAAAAATGTATTGCCCATCAACAGAAAATATTTAGGTCTAAGTATTCCGGGGTTCAGTGGTTACTGATCTAAAACACCCGAAGAAATCGGCAGTCTCGACCAAAATATAATTATCATATTGCTGGCACAAACCCAAATAAAACGTAACATTGATTAAACTGTCGAGCATTATGTACAAAAATCTGCAAAAACTCTTACAGTTTTCCTCCAGATCTCTGCATTGCTATATTTTGCGTTGTATCGCTGCGTTCCGTCTCTCTCTCCTCCCCATACCCCTTCTCCCCACTACCCCCATCCCCATCCCCATCTGCTCCAATGCTCCAACGCCTTCTCATTACAACTAAATCCTCAGGGGATCAGAGAAACGCCTGACTCTAATAGCTGTTCAAAAACCCAACTCTTTCAAAGAATCCATCCGGAAATTAAACCCTGGCGACCTCTTTCTAACACGTCACAGATGAATCATAACCGTCATCATGTTTGTACTAGATACTCCCCTTTTTACGTTCAATTCTGACATTCATGTCTGTAGGACTAACTCTGCGTCTATGCGAAATTCATTTACAGGCATGTTTTTCATGGCAATGTGTGTGTAAGCGCGCGTGCTCGTACGTGCGTGCGTGAGTGTGTGTGTGTGTGTGTGTGTGTGTGTGTGTGTGTGTGTGTGTGTGTGTGTGAGGGGTGGTGAGGGTGGGGGGTGGGGGGGGGGAGAACTGTCTGACAAAAATTTCCGTTTTGATTTTTCTTTTTAATCTTGTTGTGCTATTCTGGTTACATGACTTGAAGCTCCTCTCACATCTTTGTTGCTTTTTTTTTTTTTTTCAGTGTGTTTTTGTCTTCGTTACATTTGTCCTTAATTTCCAAGCTTCACTGAAGATTGCATTACAAACTACAGATCACGTTTTGCTTTTTTGTGTTTGGTTTTTATTTTGTCGTGTGTGTGTTTGTGTGTGTGTGCGTGTGTGTGTGCGTGTGTGTGTGTGTGTGTGTGTGTGTGTGTGTGTGTGTGTGTGTGTGTGTGTGTGGTGTGTGTGTGTGTGCGGTGCGTGCGTGCAATATTTATAGCATTTTCATCACAGTTATTTTCATACTTATAACGATTATTTCAATTTTCACACCGTCATCATCATTATCCTAACTATTATTTTTTTTTTACTGATGATGATATTGTCATTATCATCATCATCATTATCATCATCATCGTTATCATCATCACATCTCCCCTCCCTCCCTCCCTCCCTCTCCCTCTCTCTCTCTCTCCTCTCTCTCTCTCTCTCTCTCTCTCTCTCTCTCTCAATTCGTTGCTTGAGATATATCATACAGTAAGTATCATGAATATTAACGATTGAGTTAACCACACTTAGGTTTGCTTTATTCGAAATTAACGTCTGCGCCCTTCGTTAGAACAATAATTGTACTATTGGCTCTGTAGTGCCCCCAGTGTACAGATTTAAAAGAAGATAAAACCTTTGTGAATGTCCTCTTGTTCGCAGTCTTCGGTGAAAAAAAAAGTAAATTGTTATTTACAGCCATGTCTATTAAGCCCATACGTCAGCAGAGAATGAAAACATTGTACAGAATCCCGCATTGTGTTCGTATAAGCTATTTCACTGGCACGAGACCGATCTGTCGTTAACATCTGCAGTATAAGGGACCTAATTTGCTCAGTTGATCATGATCATAATCTCAAAATATTATCACTGCCTCTTTTTTTCATATGGGGCCATGATCTTGGATAATAAAATGAACTTGAGCGCCCAGCTCCCCAGCCTTCCTCCCCCTCCGCCTTTCTCTATCATCCTGATTCAAGTCTCTCTCTGTCTCTGTCTCTCTCTCTCTCTCTCCGTCTCTCTCTCTCTCTCTCTCTCTCTCTCTCTCTCTCTCTCTCTCTCTCTCCGTCTCTCTCTCTCTCTCTCTCTCTCTCTCTCTCTCGTTCCTCTTCCTCCTCGTCTTGACAACCCTCTTTTCCTCCCTGATCTTTCTCCTGCTCAACTTATCCCATCAATTTAGCTAACGTCCAGATCGAATGTTTATTTCTAGTAAGGACAACAGAATCCCTGAAACTGCTCTGCCCTGATACACCCCTGAAAATCCCAAAAGCAACTTCAAACCAGTGGCCACAATTTTAGGCCCACGGGCAAAGCGGAAAGGGAAGGGAAGGGCGAGGTGGAGAAAAGGGAGAGAAGCAAAGGGAGGAGGTGAGTTGAATGTAACTCCAGAGCGCCGTAATCTCCTTCCTCCCTTTTGCTGAAAATAGTTCCGAAGAAATCGACACGGGGGGGACACAAAATCGATGCAATAAAAGTGTGGTTTAATTTGAGTTCCTTTTTTATGTCGTTTCCACGGAAACGACAATCATGGCATGGCATTGAAATCACACTGAAGTTAGTTTTTCAGCTGCCCTCGTTCGCCAAAAACACACTGACTCGAACGGAATCGACAACTATTACGATGTGTTCGTGGGAACCGTTGACCCGTTCGAACAGGCTGGAGTGTTTGTTGTTGTCTCGTTCGTCATGTCTTTAGATGGATTCCCCCGTCTCCTCGACAAAGGTGGCAGTACGTCGCAGGTCCTCCAGTCCTCCGTAGAGCCTCAGGGCCACTGGTATTGGGTCGGGCCAGGTTTTCTCTCGAAGCGCTTGGTGGAGCGGGCAGGACTGCAGCAGATGTTCTGTTGTCTGGCTGCCTGTTCTGCAGGGGCACTGCTCTGTGTTGCTGATGCGGAGTTTAGAGAATAGGCGGTGTGTCATGAGTCGGCCGAACGTTCTCGAGCATTTAGGCAAATTAAGGGTAGTTTTCCTGTTGTTGAGAGCAAGTCCCTTGGGTTCTTCAAGTGTGCGAACTCAGGCATCACCAGAGGGGAATACCCCGAGTCGTATACTGAAGGAGGGGAGCTACTGGGAAGTGTTTCGCATGTCCGAGGGATAGTGACAAGGAGTTGCCGACCTGCCGGTCCTGGGTAGAGGAGTGTCCAGTCCGACCACTGGCTGGCTATTCACTGGGTTCTCCAGTGGGCCTGAAGGGAAGGCGATCGTGTCAGGTGACCGTCACGGGTAGGTGACCGTCAGCCTGCAGGCGGAGTACAGCAACCATTCAGTCATCCTTGTTCTGAGGAATGAATGGAGGGCTTCGGCCTATTGAGTGGTTTGCACCTTGTTGTCTATAGAGGTAGTAACTACTTGAAGCATCAGTCCTGGCTGGTAGAGAAGTCCAGGCTGTTAGTACAATGGGTAGCTCTGGGGAATCGAACATGAGTTTGAATAGGAGGTTATGTATTAACCACTGGGTGCCCAAGTCTTTGTTGGCGCTAGCAGCTGGGTGTGTATGTATGTGTAGGTGACTAGTGATTCCATTGGCGGAATAAAAATAACTTGGGGATTTATTGGTACAAATCGTGTGATGTGTGTGTGCCAGTGATTCCATTGGTTGAGCCAGTTAAACTCGGGTTCTCTCTTGTTTGAGAATGAATATAAGCTGCTTGGAAAACCAGGAAGTGTGTGACTCACTTAAGGGAAAGTGAACTCGCCCGTCTTGCTGAGGGCTCAAGAAAATACAGCGTGAAGCAGAGGTTAGCTGTCGCCTCGTTGTCTCCTGGGTGGGGACGTATGACAGTGGAGGTTGCTGTAGCCTCGGAGTCGACGACGAGAAGAATTGTGTCCCGTGTGGGGACGGTCGGCAGCAAGACGTGTCAGCCTGTTGGAGCCTAGACAGGGAGCAGCCAGAGAAGACCTGTGGGAGAGGCCGACAGGAGCCCTTTCCGTGGAGAGGGCGAAGTACGGTGGA
>CM031595.1:125443378-125445878 GCA_018398815.1 Conus ventricosus
AACATCTCCCACTAAAGCCCTATATTCATGGCAAGAATCACGTGGTCGCGGAACCAGTGTGAGTGATCGTAACGCTCCAGAGGGCACCACCAGGTCCGTTCAAGGAGTCTTCATGAACTCGACGACACCAGCAACTTCATGACAAACTCACAAAGGGCAGAAGCGCGGAGAGGGAAATCGAAAGTCAGGTCACCACGCGAACAGAGCATGAGAAGGGCCACAGAACTTGAGACTTTTTTTCAAAATGCTAACTTATGAGAAAGGACGATGAAAATGACGCTACGGAGTCCCATTCTAGTCTGCAAATACATAGCAGAGCTTTACCCTTCGCTCACTTTCACAATATACCTGGCGTCAACCAGACTCGGAGGCTAAAGACACCTGTATGTTGGTCAGCAAATTTCGGCAACGCTCTCAGAGATGCATCCATGAGGAGGACGAAACTCGATTGTGTGGTTTCTGTCTTCCCAATTTAGCCGACAGCAGGCTCAACACTGGGTAGGAGCCGGTCTTTCAGTGTTACCAAAGGACGTATCCAATACATTTTGATGCCGATCTCAGGTCCTGATCCGGACCAAACTGCTAAGCCAGGATCTGTTCAGATTATCGATAAGAGCATTAAAGATTTCCCAGTGATCATGAAGATTATGAAATCACTATTTATGAACTCATAACTATATACTAAATAATACATTTTCATGGAATACAACTTTCTACAGATACAAATATTGACTTTTTTGTTGGGTTTTTGTTGGTTTTTTTATATGTCTTTGCATGTCCTATCAGCCAGGGGAAGCGGGATTTGAAGAAAGTGAGGAGGGAGGAGAAAGGAAGAAAGAAAGACAGGAAGGAAGGAAGAAAGAAAGAAAGAAAGAAAGTCCTGAACAGGCTAAACGGACAGTCCAACGTTCATTCGACTTTGGGAAGGTCTGTGCTCTATCAAGCATCCTTCTGGTTGTTGCCATGGTTTGAAAGTGGATCGGTGGCTGCGTGAGGGAGGTGATGCAACACAGCTTTAGAAGAAGCCTTCAGTTCGAAGCGCATTGACTCTGTATTGTCAGTAGTCCGTTTCATTTAAGTGGCGGTCTGGAAACCTTATAAACTGTGCGCGCGCGCGCGCGCGCACGCGCGCGCGTGGTGTGTGTGTGTGTGTGTGTGTGTGTGTGTGTGTGTGTGTGTGTGTGTGTGTGTGCGCGCGCGCGTGCGTGTGTGTGAACTTCATTTCCTTTTTATTTTGTTTTTTTTACATGACCACTGAGCTTTTGATACTCGCAGAGCCAAGCTTCTTCGGATGTTGTCCTCTTTCTTTCAAACAAGGAGAGAAGGGGTAGGGACGGCGGGGTGGCCGGAGGGTGGGGCATGGTGGTTAGGGGGTTTGGGGTGCCACACTCAGGCACTACTGCAATCAAGGACATTGTCACTGGCTGGATCGTGCCCCACACCAGGTTTGCGCCTCGGCCAGTTTTTTATGTGGTTATGATATAGATTTAGTTAGTTATAACATCTATTCACTTGTTTCTGTGTTGTTACAATCATTGTTATACTCATTCTTATTGTTACTACTCAAAATCATTATCATTACATTCCGGGACAAAGTGGTGGGGGACGGCGGAGGAACAAACACACCAAACGGTTCCTTCAATCCTTATTCGCCCATTTCCCCCCTCCTCTACCCTTTTCTCCCGCCACCCTCACCTGTCAGCGGGGAAATTTCTGATGAGGCATGTCACATACTTGCCGCTGCAGATCGCCAGCCGCTCTTGTTATGACAGGCAGAGGATAACCGAGATCCCGGCACCACAGCTCTTGTCATAGACACTCCGATCCCCCGACAGAGCGAGCACGCTGGCAGACAAAACGTCCGGCCTGGCAAACTGTGACAGACAGGCCGACTGACATTCACTCTCCCCAGTGTGCGGACTGTTACTGCCGCCCCTGCTACTAAGCCTTGTGCTGCGGCCACTACTTACTCCTGTTGCTACCATAGCTGAAGTTGTACTTACGTCACGACTAATCTTGCCAAGATAGCTAACCCTTCTGCTGCTCTTTATGGTGCTGCTTCTCCTGCTGATGCTACTGTTCCTGCTGCTGCTGCTGCTGCTGCTGCTGCTTCTCAGCGCTGGCATTACTGTGTCTGATTCTCAATACTTCAGGTACTGCCGCCGCCGCTGCTGATGATGCTGTTACTAATACTGCTGCTATTACTAATACTGCTGATGCTGCTACTTTTACTAATAGTGCTGCTGCTGCTACTATTACTAATAGTGCTGCTGCTGCTACTATACTGCTGCTGCTGCTGCTACTATTACTAATACTGCTGCTACTATTACTAAATTACTGCTGCTGCTGCTACTATTACTAATACTGCTGCTACTATTACTAATACTGCTGCTGTTACTACTAGCATTGACACTGCTGCTGCTGCTACTATTACTAATACTGCTGCTGCTGCTGCTGCTATTACCAATACTGCTGCTGTTGCTACTTTTACTAATACTGC
>CM031595.1:125450878-125455878 GCA_018398815.1 Conus ventricosus
ATCATACGCATCAAGGTTGCACCATTGCCACGTTGAATGTATTGCAGTTAAATGTGTCTTAGGCTACATTATACGCATCAAGGTTGCCACCATTGCCACGTTGAATGTATTGCAGTTAAATGTGTCTTAGGCTGCATTATACGCATCAAGGTTGCCACCATTGCCACGTTGAATGTACTGCAGTCAAATGTGTCTTAGGCTGCATTATACGCATCAAGGTTGCCAACATTGCCACGTTGAATGTATTGCAGTTAAATGTGTCTTAGGCTGCATTATACGCATCAAGGTTGCCACCATTGCCACGTTGAATGTGTTGCAGTCAAATGTGTCTTAGGCTGCATTATACGCATCAAGGTTGCCAACATTGCCACGTTGAATGTGTTGCAGTTAAATGTGTCTTAGGCTGCATTATACGCATCAAAGTTGCCACCAATGCCACGTTGAATGTGTTGCATTCAAATGTGTCTTAGGCTGCATTATACGCATCAAGGTGGCCACCATTGCCACGTTGAATGTGCTGCATTAAAATGTGTCTTAGGCTGCATTATACGCATCAAGGTTGCCACCATTGCCACGTTGAATGTATTGCAGTTAAATGTGTCTTAGGCTGCATTATACGCATCAAGGTTGCCACCATTGCCACGTTGAATGTGTTGCAGTTAAATGTGTCTTAGGCTGCATTATACGCATCAAGGCTGCCACCATCACCGGTACCAGCGTCATCTCCATCATTGTCATAATTACTGTTGCCATAGCATTGGTGTTTACAAAAACATTTGGCGTAAAGTTGAAAATATTCCTAAAATGCTCAAACAGTTTGATTATCGTCATTCGTTATTGTGCTTTGCCCACAGGCTGACTGCGTCAATGAACGAACTCCTTCCAAGAACTTCTGGAATTTTCCAAATCATCAAGTAATGAGTGCACAATAATTTATTCATGGGACTTCCTTTCGCATTCCTTGCAGCTTTTTCATATTGCTTCTTTTCTCAGGTTAGGCAATTCTGTGGGTATTGAGATGAGATCGGCCAAACTGGTGCAATTTCCTGCTCAAAAGCGTTCCAGTTTGTGTTCTCAGAGAGAGAGAGAGAGAGAGAGAAGAGAGAGAGAGAGAGAGAGAGAGAGAGAGAGAGAGAGAGAGAGAGAGAGAGAGAGACAGACAGACAGACAGACAGACACACAGACAGAGACAGACAGACAGGCAGACAGAGGCCAAAGGAAATACACAAACCACATGACCACATTCGAAGGCTTTAGTACTTGACAGGTTTTTGTTTTTCGTGCTGTGTTCACGTCTGTTCTGTGCGTTTGTCGATACACACTGCCAACAGCCAGCTTTGTGTTTCCAGATCCATCCCCATTCAACCTGACAGGTCATGCTGAGGTTCTCAGGTCTGTGGCAGGTAGTGGAAATTGTTGGCTTAAAAAAATTTCCCTTTGTCTTTTTTTCTTTCGTTCTTCCTTTCTTTTTCTGTGTAGATGCTGAACAGGGGTGGGCATGACAACTGGTACAAACATTACTACGGATTCCATGAAGACTTTGGAAATGTTCCACTGCGTGTGAGATTTGTTCCTCAACAAATCAATATTTTCATTTGATCTGATTCAACCGTGGTGGTGACAGACTTTGCTTTAGATCAGTCTTTTCATAGACGGCATCACTTGGTTTGGAATTCCAGCCTCGACATTTTAATTCGCACTGAGTTCTGTTCGACATTTCAATTCACACTTAGATCTGTCTTTCAACTTGCTTGTAATCCTGATGTAGTCTACATGACCGGCTGGACCAGTAACAACTTGACTTGGACATTAAATCTGCCACCTTGTGAAGGAAAAATCCTTAGCGTTGGTCTCATTAAGTGCATGTTATGTTGGTAGCAGAAAAGGAAAGAGAAAGGACGTTACGCGTACGCTAGGTAAATAAAGGCAACATATAAAATGAAAAATATCACGTGAAACTAACCAAGTAAACAAAACAAAACAAAACAAAACCAGAGACACGGGTATGAACAAACCGTTAAAGAGCGCTTTGGTTAGCATGAGGTAAGGTAAGGTAAAGTTGTTTATAGCCCAGCCGACCGCAAAGGACCATATCAGGGCTGTCATCGGGTTGAAGTCAACTTAAAAGTCATATTTAAAACAGAACAAACAACAACAACACAACAACAAAAAAGAACTCATTCACACAACCCTTTAAAATACACCTAAAAACACACCGGAAATTTTGTTACAAATCTTTCTTCTCTAACATCTTATATCGGTGAAAAACATTTATCTCTTTCACAATTCCAAAGATCATATCAGATGAAACATCTATGAACAAGGTTTTCGTGGAGTCCACTGTAAAATGTTTCTGTCTCACATCATGGAAGTCCCAACACTCTAAAAGAATGTGTTTCATTGTGTGTGATAATAATAATAATAATAATAATAATAATAATAATAATAATAAGGAACATTTAGTGCGCTTAATCTTAAACAAAAGCCCTAAGCGCTTACAGCAATAAGCCCTAACACACACACACACACACACACACACACACACACACACACACACACACACACACACACACACACACACACAAACACACACACACACGCACACACCCACACACCAGCGAAGGAGCAGAAAAATTATGTTTTGAAGAGAGTTGTTTTGAGGGAGGACTTGAAAGAAGAAAGACTGTTTGAGTTTCGGAGTGCAGAAGGGAGATTGTTCCAGCAGGAAGGAGCCTGAAAAGTAAAAGAACGTTCACCAAGTGTTCTGGCCCGAAAACGAGGGATCTGCATAATGCGAGTGTCAGAGGAAGAGCGAAGCTGTCTGGAAGGAGTATAGGTCGACAGAAGTTTAGAGAGGTAAGATGGAGCGAGGCCATCCAATGCCTTGTAACAGAGCAAAGAAAGTTTGTACTTGATGCGTTTTTCAACAGGAAGCCAGTGCAAAGATTTAAGCAAGGGAGAAACATGAGAGGTTTTCGGAGATTTCGAGACAAGGCGAGCAGCATTATTTTGGACTTTCTGCAATTTTGCAAGAAGATTCTGTGGACAGCCAGCAAGAAGAGAATTACAGTAGTCAAGTCTTGAAAGAATGAAAGCAGAAACCAGAGTCTTGGTGGCTTCTTCAGACAGAAGGTGGCGCACAGAACTGATTCGCCGAAGCTCCAAGTAGCAAGCACGGCAGATAGAAGAAATCTGATTTTGAAAGAGAGTGTCTGATCAAGTACAACGCCTAGATTTCGCACAGTGGTAGAGGTCTGAATGAGAGAGGTACCAAGTTGGACAGAAGAAGGAACAGAGATTGTAGACATGAGCCGTTTTAGGAGAATGAAGATCAGTTCAGTTTTGTCATTGTTTAACTGAAGTTTGTTGCAAGTCATCCATGCCTTTATGTCAGAGATGCAGAGCTGTGAGCGATCAATGATGGAGGAGAGGAGAGAGATGTCACCAGAAATGTAGATTTGATTGTCATCAGAGAAGCAGTGGTGTGAAATGTCATGATGGGCTACAATGTCAGAGATGGGTTGGGTATATAGAACAAACAGAATGGGACCAAGGACAGAGCCTTGGGGAACACCATAATTCAAGGCAGCAGAGCTTGAAGAAAAACCATTGACAGAGACAATTTGGGTTCGACCAGAAAGGTAAGAATAAAACCATGCCAAAGCGTGAGAAGAGATGCCAAAAGTATGTTGAAGTCTAGTGAGGAGGGTGGAGTGATCAATGGTATCAAAGGCAGCGGACAAGTCAAGAAGAGAAAGCAGTGAAACCTGACCATTATCCAGAGCAGAGAGAAGATCGTTTATTATTTTCAGCAGAGCAGTTTCTGTACTGTGTCCAGTGCGATAGGCGGACTGCAACGAATAGAGCAAGTTGTTTTGGTCAAGGTGGTTTTGGAGTTGGAGAAGTGCTATCTTTTCAATTATCTTTGAAAGAAAAGACAAGTTGGAGACAGGTCGATAATTTTTTAGGTTTTCAGGGTCAAGAGAGGGTTTCTTCAAAAGAGGTCGGACAACAGCAGCTTTCAGTGCAGGTGGGAAACAACCAGAAGTGAGAGATTCATTTACCACACTAGTGATATATGGCAACAAAACATCCATGCATGCAGATAATAAAGTAGATGGAAGAGGATCCAGTACACATGTTTTGATAACAGTCTTGTCGATGACTTCTTTGACAACAGCAACTGTCACAGGTTCAAAGTCAGTCAATGAAGTGCCGGAAAAAGAGTTGTATGGAATATCAGGTTCAGATACTGACTGAGCATCCAGACTTTCACGGATAAGTCTAATTTTGCTACATGGCATGGAATGCACCACGGAGCTTCTTCACCTTTTAAAAGATACGAACGCGTGTAAAAGGAGTGGCCTGTATGCAAACACTAGACTGTTACCTCTTTAGGGCGGCCTCGCGAACATGGTTAAAAACTCTTTCAGGTTTGGACGGATTTGAAAGAATTGGTTAGCATGAAGAGTGGCGATGGAAGGTCATGGACCCCATCTTACCCTCCTGTTTCCATGCATCTAACCCACGACCAAGCGTTGGTGTGTCGTAAGCTTCAGTGGGAAGATGGAAACCACACAGTCCAGTGTCACGCCATTCACATCCTTAAAGCTGTCTGCCAAAGTGTTGCGTTATATTTCCTGGCCACCACTGCTGTGTAGAGCCGACGGGCGCATGCTCGTCTAGAGAGGGTTAAAATAATATCACCCCTCTCCCTACTCTCCCTACACCACGCAACCACTCCCCCCTTTCCCCAAAGCAAAAGACAATGTTTGTTATACAGATTTCTTTCCAACTAAAGAAAAAATGCAAAAAGAAATAAAAAAAGTAAGAGAGAGAGAGAGAGAGAGAGAGAGAGAGAGAGGGAGAGAGAGAGAGAGAGAGAGAGAGAGAGAGAGAGAGAGAGAGAGAGAGAGATAGAACAAATATCGTATCAAGAAGTAAAGTAGAAGCCTTGATGCTGGGAACAAAAATTCCAACAAACAAATCAGAGTGTATAT
>CM031595.1:125460878-125464979 GCA_018398815.1 Conus ventricosus
GAGAAAAAAAGCACCACAGCATACTCAAAGTCTCCTCTCTCTCTCTCTCTCTCTCTCTCTCTCTCTCCCTCCCCCCTCCCTCCCTCCCTCTCTCTCTCTCTCTCTCTGTTTCTGTCTCTGTCTCTAACTGGTGCTGAATACCCTAAAGGTAAGATTATCCCTGATGACCTCATTTATGACAGTTGTGCAAGTCATGCTGATTCAAACTCCATTATTACCAGTCAATCGATTGATCAGACAGTAAAACAACATTGAAGACATCTAAGTAATTCCTGAGGGCATTTCAGTCTGTCAATACTGTCAACACGAGGGCAGGCCACCTCTCAGGATATTTTGTATGCATAGTGTTATCGACAACTTCTGGATCATCTAATATCCTATTGTTTATCTGGTCTTCTTTGAAAGATGAGAGCTGAATAGACGCTGAGTACCTGTCTGTAGAAAAGGTTCTTTCTGTTTCTGGTGATCCTAAAGCTACATGATGGTCTTATTTACGAACATTTTTTGTGTTTCCAGAGGTGTGTCAAATAATGACTTCTATCAACTTTTTTCTTCTTGTCTTGTTCTAGTTTAGGTTTCACGTTGTTTTAATGAAGCAACAGAAACGATTTCGATATCAATGGGCTCTTTAACAGTTGCATGATGACCTATATAACGTAGAAGAGTGTATGAAGAGGAAAATTTTAGAAAATTTTAACTGAAAAAAAAAAGGAAGCAAACTATGGTGTGACGAGGAATGTAAACAAAGCAAGATATTTTTTCTCAGCTGCTATTTGAGAAGGAAAATGCACATCAGACAGATTAATGTATTTTGAAAAGGAAGAGAAAATAAGTTTTAAGAAGCAAGCGCTTAGCGCGCGCGCACGCACACACACACATACACACACACACACACACACACACACACACACACACACACACACACACACACACACACACACACAAATGTTCTACAGACGTTTCAAAACAGCACAAATGAGCCGAAATGTTGCTGGGGTACGGTCCAGTCTCTGATTTCAAAACAGCTGCTATCAAACACAGTTATACCACAAGCTTGGTATGACCGTGTTGCTATGAGGCATTACAAGACAGAAAACTGTAACAACACAACAGAGATAAATAACCAAAGGAATTTGATGACTACTCCATATTCTGAAATCGAGAGAATCTGAGGCAAAACAAAAGAGGGTTAGATTTAAAAAAAAAACAACAACAGATAAACAAAGGAATCTAAACAGAAAGAACAGCGTAGTATCACTTTCACGCTGGCCGCTCTAATAAAACAAAAGACGGTTTGATAAAAAAAAAAAACAACAACAGAAAAACAAACAAAGGAATCTAAACAGAAAGAATGGCGCAGCATCACTTTCACGCTGGCCGCTTTAATGGATCCATTATGGCAGCGCCATGTTGTGATTTGGCCGCCCCACATCAATGAGATCACATGCCATTTCGCCGTGGCCCCCGCTACAGGCAAGCACGCCTTTATCATGACAGATGAGGGCATTGCTTGCAGTGCGAGCGAAGTCACGCGCAAAATGGACTCTTGTACCTTTGTACTTTTCCATAATGCTGAAATGCTTTCACTGCTCCCTGTTAATGTCGGTAACCCTTAGGTTCTTGACTCTTTTTTTTTTCTTTCTCTCATTACCTCTTTCTTTCTTCTAAATTATGAATTTGAAAATGTATCCTTTACAGCGTTGTTCAATGTTTGCGTTAACGTGTATTGCATATATGTTTTGTTAAAACTAAATAAAACAATTATTCAACAACGGTCGCCCGTCGTCGGCATCTTCCGTCTTCGGGAGACGATGCTGCAGCATCTATTTGTTGGGTTTCTCTGCATTTTCATGAGTGGCTGTACAGTCCGTCAATCTCTCTCTCTCTCTCTTTTCTCTCTCTCTCTCTCTCTTCTCTCTCTCTCTCTCTCTCTCCCCCCCCCCCTGTCTCTCTGTGCGTGCGTGCGTGCGTGCGTGCGTGTGTGTGTGTGTGTGTGTGTGTGTGTGTGTGCGTGCGTGCGTGCGTGCGTGCGTGCGTGCGTGCGTGTGTGTGTGTGTGTGTGTGTGTGTGTGTGTGTGTGTGGCGCGCGCGTGCGCGCGCGTGTGTGTATGTGTGTGTGTGTGTGTGTGATAGAGAGAGAGAGAGAGAGAGAGAGAGAGAGAGAGAGGAGAGAGAGACTCTGTGCAAGTGGAATCCGATTACGATTGGCAACCTCCCGGGTGAAAAGCAACTGCGATTTGCACCAGGACTATCTATCCTCGATCACATCGAAGACCTTCGAGCAGAACCAGTATAACAGGAATTAATCATGCAAGTTGAAAACGTGACTATTGTTGTTGTCGTTATTGTTGCTGCTGAGTTACCACTGAAAATAAAATACCGACACTGGTCACAGATTAAAATCAAAATGTAATAAAAGAGTAAAGGGTGATAAAATTAAAATCTCTCTATATAAAATATCTATATATCTACTGACACGCACGAAAGCATACACACACACACGCACGCACGCGCGCGCGCGCGCACACACACACCACACACCCCACAAAACACACACACACACACCACACACCACGCACGCACACACACATTTAAAGAGTCTCTGGACAGACAAGACAAGACAAGACAAATGTTTTAATTCAACTGGGCCACATCCCCGTGTCAATGGGAACAGAGAGAGGGGGTAGAGACAAAATCAATCGATCGCAACTGAAATAAGTAAGTAAATAAACCAATACAAATGTCAAATATACATCAACACACAAAGCCAGACAATAAATCTCGCGAACATAATCAACAATCGTCCCAAGCAGAAGCAGTCATACTCGGACACAGGCTGTTCAAGAGGGCAAAGCATTCGTGTCACACTGTCACTCTTGCACACGCGCATTCATGACAGCATTTACTCCATACGCACAAAGCAATCTTTCCAATCAACCAAAAGGCGCACTACCGAATGTTTTTTCTTCTCCCCCTCTCCTTCGGGAAAACACTTTACTAAATCACATCAAACACGTTATAAACAAATTTTATACATGTAGCACTCTTTCCACTGAGAGGCAAACTAACTCACTCAAGACTTCATAAAGTCACGGCCTCCACACAACATTGGCCCACAAACTCCAGACCATGAAAATAATTGATTCTTTCACTCCTTGATGCTATGCCTGCATCAAACACAAGTCTTCATACTATCATGATTCCCTGTCTCTCTCAGACATCATCTCGCCCCCTCGATTTCTCCCGTCCTGGAGATATGACTTCCGACTCCTCTCCCTCGACTCTTCTTGTCACTGGAGAGATGAGTTCCAACTCCTCTCCCTCGTCTTCTCCTGTCCCTGGAGAGATGCGAGTTCCCAACTCCTCTCCCTGGAGTCCTTAATTCCTGGGGCTGCCTACCGGTGTGTTCCCCACACCATGGCCATCTTCAAAACCCCCTCACGGGGTGAAAGGTGAAGGGTGAAGGGCGAAGGGTAAAAGGGTGAAGGGCTGGTAATGACTGGTCAACAGCGAGGACCAACGTCCTGACAGGTTCGAGTCTCTAGGCCATCTGCTGGGTTAAAACCGATTCTTTCCTCCCTCCCTAGTGAGTGCATACTCAGTGTTCAAAACACATGACCAGCACTTTACCAGCCCTTGTTAAACTATCTCTCAGTGGTCACTTTCACCCAATGACCACGTTTGTTTCTTTACCGAGTCATACTCACAATTATTTGGGGACGCCCGCTACAAATAGTCAAGCCACATGAATATTCTTCCTTTTCGTTGTGGCATGGGGAAATGATTCATATCCCTAACTACATGTGATGGAGCGTCACATGCCTTGATGTGAGGCTACGTCACATGACACCCCCCATCCTGGGATGAAAAAATTTTCTCCAGAAAATTTTTTAAAGGATATACAACTTCACTTAAACACATCTTCAGCCATGAATCTCAAAATGTGTAACCATCACACATGATTCACCAAATTAATAATCAACGTATAGAATCAATCATCATGATCCACCATAAATAGCATATTTCAAACTTTCAGTCTTTCTTCTAAAAAAAAAATATTTACAAAAATTAGAACATCGTACAAAAATTCTTTTTACATGA
>CM031595.1:125465979-125473479 GCA_018398815.1 Conus ventricosus
ATCGAAATTTTGATATCGTGTTTCACGGGACGCTCGAATACCGCAGTTTGTATGTGTTCAAACAGGATATACCAAGTCTGAACCGTATAAAGTTTTTTACGACTGCTCACGTTGTTTACAGTGAAAAATAATTTGGTATTTCTCAAAACTGCTTAAAAGAAAAATAAAAGAAAACGGTCCTTAGATTTTATATTGCTATACCATTCTTGTAAATGACAATCTGTTAGCCGACTTTTGAATTTTGAAAGGAAAATTTTTACGTTGGGAACTCGATTTTTCCATACATATCCAAAACCGCAACGATTTAATGCGAGGCAGACTGATGTAACCCAATTGTTTTTACCCCGGCAATGTAAATCATATAACATCTTATATGCTTTTTTGGGAAGACGGTTGTCAGGCATATAAACGACATGTATCCAGTACTTTACGCATTTAATATAAATGTTTATATAGAGTGGAAACCTACCAGTTTCTCCATAAACCAAGGCATTTGGCGCTTTTACAGAAACATTCACGAATTTCTTGAGTGCAAACAAATGCATTTTTCTATAGCCTAGAGGTTTGCAGTTAAGCCCTATACTTCAGCGCCATAAGTAAGGATTGGCTGGATCTGAGAATCAAAACGTTTGAAGAATAATTTTGGGGACACACTCTGATATTTCCATAGAAGTTTCAATAAAATGATGACCTGTTTTGCTCTGGATGCTAAATCCTCAAGGTAATGAGAAAAAGCAAGACCATTGGAGAATATAACACCTAAATATTTGTATTGATTAACAACCTCTAGGTGCATACCATCGTAAAATCATTTTCTTTTCAAGCAATATAACCGCCATTTCTAAATACAACAACTTTTGATTTTCCAGATACACAATCAAATCAAGTTTATTTGCTGTTTTACTCAAAACATTCACTTGTGTCTGAAGACCTGTGACAGTGGACGCCACGAGTGCAACATCGTCGGCGAACAGCAGAATCAATAGCTCTATGAAGTCACGAGATAAAGGAATACCATGCTTACCATGCTCTGTAACTTGGTTTAGACCTTTAAGACACATAAAAGTATCAGTTAAGTCTCCCCGTACTTCAACTCTAGCCGTGACATTTCGTTAAACGTTTATTCAGAATTGTATAATTTAGAACTGATATTCAACAGGGAAATACCTTTATAATTATCAGGTAAATTAATGTCACCTTTCTTGCGCAACGGTTGGATAAGAGCTCCACACATGCAGAGTGAAAGATTCCAGAATCAAAGAGTTTGTTAAAATATTTCTTAAGAAAAAGGAGAACGGTAGTCATAGCATACTCACACAACTCTCCAATCAGCCCGTCTGGACCAGGAGCTTTGTTTCTTTTTAAAGCTTTATCGAGTCTAAAATTTCACCCTCTGTTACATTTTGATCAAGAAAACTGGTATCACAGTCAACATCAAGTAAACAGTCATCTTCTGCATGAAAGTCAGAATTAGAATCGGGTAAAGTCAACTCTTCATTAAATAATCGTTCAAAATGCTTAAACCAGTCTGTGTTGGATATTGAGTTTGACACAACAGAACTACTTCTTATTGACTTCAGAGTCCTCCAAAATTGTTTAGAGTCTCTAGCATTTCCATTAAGAGTGTGCAGAACAAATTGTCGATATAACTGCTGCTTATAGCGGAGTAAATATTTGTACTGATTTTCAAATAACAATAATTTCATCTCAGGTCAATGGCGTCAGGGCTTTTGGCAAGTTTTTTCCGGCTGAACATTCTCAGTGCCTGTCTTACCTGACGGCGTTTAACAAAGCATTCTATATTAAACCATGGGCTGCGCTTGTCGTTACCAATGGTAATATCTTTATTCATGCACAGAAAGACCCTCGTTGAATTTGGCTAGAGCATGTTCGATATCAAAATCGATAAATTTAACAGCTTCATCAAAAATTGAAGTTACAACATCAGATCCAAGTGCACAAACAAAATCATTTTCTTTAACTGGATCCCACACATACTTTTGAAATTTTGTAATTGTAGGTGCTACCGGTTTCTGACTAAGGTTTGAAAAAGGTACCTTAAGTTCAACGGCATATGTTTGGATTCTATCCGCTGAGTTATTTTCAACTCGCGGCACGATGAGATTAAGCTTCTTGAAGAGATAAAATAGTCTATTACACTTGAACCATTGTGGGCTATATACGCATAATTGCCGTTTTTATCACCAGGTAGAAAACCGTTCAAAATTACTATTTGAAAGTGCTGACAAATGTTAAACAGTGACAAAAATCATTTGTTGAACGATCTTTTGACGCGCGGAAGAAGTCATCACCGGGAGTATCATCTCTATTATTAGTCACCATCATATATATATATATATATATATATATTATATATATATATATATAATATATATATATATATATATAGATCAGTATATTTAAGATGCCTAAAACAATTTTTTTAAGTGCTCAACCCCTTGGGGAGCAACGTTAGTTAAAACAAGTAAGAGGAATCTTAAAACTATCTACAAATTTGTATACCAGTTTAAAATATTTTAAACTGGTATGTCGCTCCCTACATGGTTGAGCACTTTTTAACGTTCTGAGTGGCTTTTTAACTCTGATTATATATATATATATATATATATATATATATATTATATATATATATATATATAAGACAATGGTAGTGAATACCAGCAGAGATTTTTAAAAAATGCTCAACCGGACTGGGAGCAACATTTGTTAAAAGGTGAGGTTTAAAACTATCTACAGCGCTGTTTCATGCAATGCAATCATCAGGATGTGGTGGTCTGTGATGCCGGTGTTTTATAACTGCTTGTGTTGTCTGTCATCACGTGCTGTCTGTGTTTTTCGTGTGTTTCTGGTTCTTGTTCACTGATAGGAATTTCCACTTGTGCCTGCAGTTGTTAACCATTTCTATCCTAGTATTTAAAGTTGCCAGTTGTGGTTTGCATAGTATTATGTACTTTTCTGTTGAGCATAGGTTACATCTTTTTGAAATGTTGTTGTATGGTGCTGCTCTTTCTATGATTTTCCAGGATATATTGTATTCTATCTTTTTCTCTTTGAGCTTCCAGATGTATTTACTCAATTCTGTTTGGTTTTTGTATCTTTCTTTGTTAAATGACTGTTTGTGGTTTGCATATCTAGTTTTAAATTGGTTTTCAGTGATACCTAATATGTTTCTTCTGCGTTCTCTGATGTTACAGTGCTTGGTACACAATGCTGTTGTAGAGGCATTTGTTGCTCAGAGGGCACTTTTTTCTTGATACAGTTGCAGGATTTCCTTTCATCACCCTCGTTTTTCTCTGTACTGCTTTTCATTTTGTTGGTTGAATCAATGATGTTTTTAAGGTTGGGCATACATGAGTATGATAATTTGATGCTGTTTTTGTTGAATATCTTGGATAATTTGTGCTCTTTTGGGAATGATGATGTTAGGATTCTAAAGAATTCTTTCCCTATATTTGTTTTCACTCTTCCGTCATATGGGGGTTGTACCATATGATCTTTCTTTTCCTGTTCTTCTTGTGTCTGCTCATGTCATTATCTGGGTCATATTGTAGTTTGTAGTTGTAGCCACTTTTGTGTAACGCTTCTTGATATTCAGCTGCAGCGTTATTGAATGCTGTTTCATTGCATGACAGGTTAGATAATCTCTTATTTATGCCTCTGGGTATTGTTTTTAGTATGGAAGGTGGATGGTTACTTTTGATATTTACATAGACAGGTGTATCATTTGGTTTTTTTGTATGGTTTATATATGTGCTGGTTGAGATCAAACGTTATATCTAGATAGTTCACTATCTTTTATTTGCTTCTATAGTGATTTTTTAGATTTTGGTTTTGGAAGATTTTACACAGTTCTTTTTTCTTATTTTCAATGTTTCTAGGGTTGTCATTCAGCGCAGCGAGGCCGTCATCCCTGTACAGTCCGACTTGTTTTCCAAGTTTCTTTTGAATGTTAGACAGCATGAACAGTCCGACAAGTTCGCAAGTTTCGGCACCATCATACGATCCCATTGTGACATCAAAAGTTGAATTCTTGTTTGCGCTCTTGGTCCAGACTTCATTTTTGCTGTGTAGTAGAGTTTTCTTTGTATGGAAAATGATTTCCATTTCTGACCCTGATATTTCAGTGTATTGCTGGCAAATTTTATAGCTTTGGTGAGCAGATCTTCATCTATAGATGTCTACTATATCAAATGTTATAAAAACTGTATTATCTTGCTTGTTGAGTTTCTTGAACCATTGTATGGCTTCGTATGTGTTTTTCCAGAGGTTGAGTTCAGTGTTCTCTCTTATGTTTTTTATGGCTTTTTCTAAGATTTTTTTTGCTGATTTTTCCTAATTCAGATTTGGATGGGTTTATCAATCTGCATGTTGGGTTATTCAGGAAGTTGGGTTTGTGGTCTTTAAGTGTTATGAAAGCTTTCATAACACTTAAAGACCACAAACCAACTTCCTGAATAACCCAACATGCAGATTGATAAACCCATCCAAATCTGAATTAGGAAAAATCAGCAAAAAAATCTTAGAAAAAGCCATAAAAAACATAAGAGAGAACACTGAACTCAACCTCTGGAAAAACACATACGAAGCCATACAATGGTTCAAGAAACTCAACAAGCAAGATAATACAGTTTTTATAACATTTGATAGTAGACTTCTACACATCTATAGATGAAGATCTGCTCACCAAAGCTATAAAATTTGCCAGCAAATACACTGAAATATCAGGGTCAAAAATGGAAATCATTTTCCATACAAAGAAAACTCTACTACACAGCAAAAATGAAGTCTGGACCAAGAGCGCAAACAAGAAATCAACTTTGATGTCACAATGGGATCGTATGATGGTGCCGAAACTTGCGAACTTGTCGGACTGTTCATGCTGTCTAACATTCAAAAGAAACTTGGAAAACAAGTCGGACTGTACAGGGATGACGGCCTCGCTGCGCTGAATGACAACCCTAGAAACATTGAAAATAAGAAAAAAGAACTGTGTAAAATCTTCCAAAACCAAAATCTAAAAATCACTATAGAAGCAAATAAAAAGATAGTGAACTATCTAGATATAACGTTTGATCTCAACCAGCACATATATAAACCATACAAAAAACCAAATGATACACCTGTCTATGTAAATATCAAAAGTAACCATCCACCTTCCATACTAAAAACAAATACCCAGAGGCATAAATAAGAGATTATCTAACCTGTCATGCAATGAAACAGCATTCAATAACGCTGCAGCTGAATATCAAGAAGCGTTACACAAAAGTGGCTACAACTACAAACTACAATATGACCCAGATAATGACATGAGCAGACACAAGAAGAACAGGAAAAGAAAGATCATATGGTACAACCCCCCATATGACGGAAGAGTGAAAACAAATATAGGGAAAGAATCTTTAGAATCCTAACATCATCATTCCCAAAAGAGCACAAATTATCCAAGATATTCAACAAAAACAGCATCAAATTATCATACTCATGTATGCCCAACCTTAAAAACATCATTGATTCAACCAACAAAATGAAAAGCAGTACAGAGAAAAACGAGGGTGATGAAAGGAAATCCTGCAACTGTATCAAGAAAGAAAAGTGCCCTCTGAGCAACAAATGCCTCTACAACAGCATTGTGTACCAAGCCACTGTAACATCAGAGAACGCAGAAGAAACATATATAGGTATCACTGAAAACCAATTTAAAACTAGATATGCAAACCACAAACAGTCATTTAACAAAGAAAGATACAAAACCAAACAGAATTGAGTAAATACATCTGGAAGCTCAAAGAGAAAAAGATAGAATACAATATATCCTGGAAAATCATAGAAAGAGCAGCACCATACAACAACATTTCAAAAAGATGTAACCTATGCTCAACAGAAAAGTACATAATACTATGCAAACCACAACTGGCAACTTTAAATACTAGGATAGAAATGGTTAACAACTGCAGGCACAAGTGGAAATTCCTATCAGTGAACAAGAACCAGAAACACACGAAAAACACAGACAGCACGTGATGACAGACAACACAAGCAGTTATAAAACACCGGCATCACAGACCCACCACATCCTGATGATTGCATTGCATGAAACAGCGCTGTAGATAGTTTTAAACCTCACCTTTTAACAAATATATATATATATATATATATAGATATATATATATATATATAATATATATATATATATATCCAGAGCTGGGTTTTTTCGGGTGGGCCCTGGAAAACTTTCAGTGAGCTGCATCTGCCTGGTCCTCACACGACTTCGGGTGCAAGGGCCATAGCCTGGGGACCGACCTTCAGCTTCATTGACAAAGGACACTTGAGAGGGCTGAGGGTTCTTCAGCGCACCAGCACCGTCACTCGCTGCAGCTATTGTCTCCATACAGTCAAAGGACTGGCTCTCCACGTCGGCTGGCGGGTCCACAGAGGGGACCTTCTGTTTTAAAGCAGAGTCAGGCAGGCTACCGTCCAGAACGTCGGCTGGAATTGATGTGGGACTATGAAGTCCCCCTGAATCACCGGCAGGAACTCCTACCTAGTGCACGTCGTTGCAGTCCATTGTCATGCCAGGACTTGACGCCTCCCCATGGAAGGTGGATCAGGTCTGTAGTCACGGCAGCTTGTGCAGGCCTCAGGGTGGTTGTTCTGGCTCTGGTTTCGATCAGGACGTGCGAGGGTCAGTCCTCTCTACCTGGGTGTACTGGTTCTGGGCAAGGTGGGAAACTCATGCATGCTGCACAAAGGAGGGGGAAAGGAGGATGTGGAAGATGGCATGGGATGGCTAGAAACACAAGATGGAAGGGGACAGGTGGAGGTGGAACAAGGGGTGGGGTGGATGGATGTAGGGGGCGCAGGGGGATGGATGGAAGTCAATGATGCACATGGACGGTTGGAAGGGGAGGGTGAAGACGAACAAGTGGGAAATGGAAGGCAGATGGGAATGGGTGGAAGTGGAAGGTGGAGGATTACGACTGGAAGTAAGTGGCAGAGGGGAATGGATGAAAGTGGAAGCTAGAGGAGAGTGGTGGAAGCTTGTGGCAGAGGGGAATGGATGGAAGTGGAAGGTGGAGGGGAATGGGTGGAAGCTTGTGGCAGAGGGGAATGGATGGAAGTGGAAGGTAGAGGAGAGTGGGTGGAAGCATGTGGCAGAGGGGAATGGATGGAAGTGGAAGGTGGAGGAGAGTGGATGGAAGCATGTGGCAGAGGGGAATGGATGGAAGTGGAAGGTGGAGGAGAGTGGGTGGAAGCACATGGCAGAGGGGGACGGTGGAAGTGGAAGGTGGAGGGAGTGGGTGGAAGCATACGGCAGAGGGGGATGGATGGAAGTGGAAGGTGGAGGGGAGTGGGTGGAAGCATGTGGCAGAGGGGAATGGATGGAAGTGGAAGGTGGAGGGAATGGGTGGAAGCTTGTGGCAGAGGGGAATGGATGGAAGTGGAAGGTGGAGGGGAATGGGTGGAAGCTTGTGGCAG
>CM031595.1:125478479-125490979 GCA_018398815.1 Conus ventricosus
AGCAGGTATGTGCGAGCGCACGCGCACACGTGCGAGTGTGTGTGTGTGTGTGTGTGTGTGTGTGTGCGTGCGTGTGTGTGTGTGTGGGGGGGGGGGGGACAGACTGACAGAGAGACAGACAGAGATGGTGACAGAAACAGACATACAGAGACAGTGAGACAGACAGACAGAGATAGAGACAGAGACACAGAGATATACAGAGACAGTGAGACAGACAGACACACACACACACACACACACACACACACACACACACACACATACACACAGAGAGAGAGAGAGAGAGAGAGAGAGAGAGAGAGAGAGAGAGAGAGAGAGAGAGAGAGAGAGAGAGTGAGTTGCCTTCTCATCTTCAGAGCCCATTCAATAGTCTTACCCCTAGTCTCACCCCAGCCCCCTTGTCTCATCTGTACACCCATCTCCCTCACCCTACACGCACAGCCACACTCAGGCACTGACCAGCCCTGTCGAAGCCCCTGCACAAAACTTCTTGTTTATGATCACGTCTTCTCTGTTGATCTGCATCACAGCTCTCTCTCTCTCTCTCTCTCTCTCTCTCTCTCTCTCTCTCTCTCTCTCTCTCTCTCTCTCTCTCTCTCTCTCTCTCTCTCTCTCTCTCTCTCTCTCTCTCTCTCTCTCTCTGTCTCTCTCTGCATATTTGTATCTACGCACACAAACAAGCAAACACACGCACACTAACGAGCACGCACACGCGCAAACACACACACACACACACACACACACACACACACACACACACACACAGAGAGAAAGGAAGACACAGAGAGAGAGAGAGAGAGAGAGAGAGAGAGAGAGAGAGAGAGAGAGAGAGAGAGAGAGAGAGAGAGAGATGCAGAGGCAGACACAAACACAGAGAGGTCAGTGACGCAGTTCCCACCGATAAAGGAGCCATTATACAAATGAAATCATGTTCAAGCTCATCCCTAACTCTACCCCCAACAGCCCACACTCTCCTCCCTGCTCTTTCTTCTTTTCTTTTTATGCATTTTGTTTTGTTGTTGGTGGTGGTGGTGGTGGTGGTGTGGTGCTGTTTTTTTTTCTTGTCTATGGACCTGAAATACCGTAGGTGGTGGGGAAATGCGTTTCGCTGGACAGTAACAACAGAAGGACAGTTATGTAACGTCCCTTTCAAAAGAAAAAAAAAACAGATACATATACGTAACAAATAACACCAATAAAGATGTGAAGGTGACCCCATAAGCTATGAGGTCGCCGGGGAGCGTGGTGCTAGAGATCATAACTTCTCGGTGCCATTATGTGGAGGGCGGAGCCCGTCTCCACATCCCTCACTACTTCACCCCTCTCCCTCTCCAACCCTCCCCATCAAATCCCCAAAAAGGAACAGACAATCGCTTTACAGTTGCATGAACTGAAAGGGCTGGGAGACTTGAGTGGGGGGTAGGGGTGGGGGGCGGGGGGTTGAACCAAGTGATGATGCTGGTTGTAACCACTGCCCTCGATTGTCTGTAACGCCATTTGCCTATCACCTTGAGTTGTTTTTTTTTTTTCACTTTCGGATCATGGCCTAACCAGAATTCTACCTCCTCCCTTCCTCCGCGCCCCCCCCCCCCCCCCTCCCCCTCCTCATCTCCCACTCCGCTCAAGCAACCTGTAGTTACCACAGTGCCGGGGCAAATGTCAAGGTGGAAAAGAACATGCTGTTATCAGAACGCCAAATGTGCACTGCTTCTGAGAGCTGACGTCTCAACTTCGCCATGGCAGTCTACTATTCGCTATGACTACGGGATGGGCTGTTTCTGGGATGTTTTTGTTTCTGTTTCCTTCTCGGTCACGTTTTGTGTTTTCTTATCGTACATGGGTGGGGAGAAAGAAAGAGAGAGAGAGGGGGGGGGGGGGGGGGGAATACGAATACAGTATGAACACGACTACACACACACACACACACACACACACACACACACAGGGAGGGAGGGATAGACAGACAGACAGAGACAGAGACAGCGAAAGACAGATAGAGAGAGAGAGAGAGACAGAGAGAGAGAGAGAGACAGACAGACAGACAGACAGACAGAAAAAAGAGAGAGAGAGAGAGAGAGAGAGAGAGAGAGATTCCCTTTTGAATTTCTCTGTGTAAATAGCAAAATGTGGTGCGATATTTTCATTTATAGACAAAATGAACAAGAAAAACTTGAAATGTCTGTACCTAAGTTTTTTTTTGTAAAAATCAATTGTTCTCTGACATCTCGTAATTCTGGCCAAGAACGTATTACATGAACTTCTTTATCTTTTGAGAGGCATGGTTGTGGCTTTACGTAAACGATTTACTTCCCTTTAAAACAACTATGATGAACAAAAACACTGCAACCGCTAACGACAAATTCTGTCACAGTAAACTCCAAGCACTTATCCATATGCACTGACATACACGTAAACTAGGACAGGATTTATATCATTTCGTTAGGAACTAAACCAGTTAATAATTTTTACATTCCATCTACAGTTAGATAGCATTTCTTAAAACACTTGAAGAAAATTATTTATTTTTCAGATCTTAGTTAATTCATGCGTAACCAAAACCAAAATTGTACAGTTTCATTACTACTTGAAACACCGAATTTTCTTTGCCTCTGTTATGTAATTCTAACAACGTTCTATCCGTTTTGTAAGGCAGTCTTTATTAAACCATCTGCGTTATTTTTTTTTAGCAAGCATTCTATACGTTTGAGAGGAGAAAGCATAGATATGGGATATATATCTGCTTCACCACATGAAATATTATTTATGGTTTGTGTTGGCACACCTGTCATTATTTAGTCCAAATAAATGGAGGTTGTTTTTTTTATCGCATGACAGCAGCATCTAAGCCTCCAAATCAGCCGCATCCATATCCCTTAACCCGTATTACTTCATATAAGAGCATTTATTACTAGAGATGTTGCGCTATGTAAGGAGTCATTGTTATGATGATGATGATTACATCGTCTCTTAGGCAAGATTCAAATATCGAATGATTTTAAAAGACGTGCAAGAGATTCATTATTCAATATGGACAGCTTCTTCATTACATAACTCAGTAACCTATTTCCGGCCTTACTTATATGTTGTACGGATGTTCGTGTGAAAGGTGTGGGGTAGTATAGAAATATTCATGCACACTTAGAGAGAGAGAGGAGAGAGAGAGAGAGGAGAGAGAGAGAGAGGAGAGAGAGAGAGAGAGAGAGAAGAACGACGGGTCATCGACGCAAAAATAGTTAAATGCATAGTTAATGCTTTACGATGTAAATCAAGATCGAAGCCTGGACTCGTCATATGGCAAGAACAGGTCATTAATTCTTTAATGCTTAGGTTGAATTGATAGACTGGTCTCATCATATGTTCTTCACGCTCTCCCTCTCCCTCTCCCTCTCTCTCTCTCTCTCTCTCTCTCTCTCACACACACACACACACACACACACACACACACACACACACACACACACACACACACACCTACACCAACACAGGCACGGACGCACACACACACACACACACACACACACACACACACACACACACACACACACACACACACAGAGAGAGAGAGAGAGAGAGAGAGAGAGAGAGAGAGAAGAAGAGAGTAGAGAGAGAGAGAGAGAGAGAGAGAGGAGAGAGCGAGCTCAGATTCTGTTGTCATGTAAACATGTGGGAAACTTCGCTGTTTACTACTGTTCGTAATATGTGTCGACATACCAGTCTGGTGTTCCCTTTATACTATGCTCATGTCAACTTCTAGTGATTAAAATGTGCAAACTTTGAAACCTACGTTATATCATGATCGCGCCTGAAACGATTTCTGACTGTGATGAAACATATATGATACCATCGAGTCTGAAATAGTTCACGACTGATGTAACATGCGCGATACGGCGTTGACTTTTTGTTAAGTCTCTATTGCAACGTGCTGATACGATCGTGCCGTCAAAATGTTATGGCATCTGTGACGCGTTCAGTCTGCAGTTTTTAATCATCTCTCTCTCTCTCTTTCTCTCTCTCTCTCTCTCTCTCTCTCTCTCTCTCTCTCTCTCTCTCTCTCTCTCTCTCTCTCTCTCTCTCTCTCTCTTGTAACGAAGAGCTAAAGGACCTGTCTTACATCTGCTGACTCTTGTGAAGTGCTAAAGGCGCATTCTTCTGAGATTGGTGAAGAACAAGAGGTAAAGCTTTTTAGTTGTTGACTCTCTTTCAGTGTTAAAAGTACAGTTTTCTCTCTGTTGATGTTTGTTGAAGTGTTGACTTGAGGCACTCTATTCTCTCTCTTTTCTCCTGTGAAGTACTGAAGGCACATTTTTGTCTCTATTGCCTCTCGTGGAGCATTTAAGATACAGATTCTCTCTCCGTTGACTCTTGTGGAACGTTAAAGACACAGCTTCTCTCTGTTGACACTTGTGGAGCTTTAAAGATACAGTCTTCTCTCTGCTGACACTTGTGGAGCTTTAAAGATACAGTCTTCTCTCTGTTGACATGTGTGAAGTGTTAAAGATACAGTCTTCTCTCTGTTGACACTTGCAGAGCGTTAAAGATACAGTCCTCTCTCTGTTGACATGTGTGGAGTATCAAAGATACAGTCTTCTCTCTGTTGACACTTGCGGAGCGTTAAAGATACAGTCTTCTCTCTGTTGACACTTGTGGTGCGTTAAAGATAAGTCTTCTCTCTGTTGACACTTATGGAGTGTTAAAGATGCAGGCTTCTCTCTGTTGACATGTGTGGAGTGTTAAAGATACAGTCTTCTCTCTGTTGACACTTGCAGAGCGTTAAAGAAACAGTCTTCACTCTGCCGATATTTGTGGAGCGTTAAAAATACAGTCTCTCTGTTGACACTTGTGTGGAGCTTTACAGATACAGTCTTCTCTCTGTTGACATGTGTGGAGTGTTAAAGATACAGTCTTCTCTCTGTTGACATGTGTGGAGTGTTAAAGATACAGCCTTCTCTCTGTTGACACTTGTGGAGCTTTAAAGATACAGTCTTCTCTCTGTTGACACTTGTGGTGCGTTAAAGATAAGTCTTCTCTCTGTTGACACTTATGGAGTGTTAAAGATGCAGGCTGCTCTCTGTTGACATGTGTGAAGTGTTAAAGATACAGTCTTCTCTCTGTTGACACTTGCAGAGCGTTAAAGATACAGTCTTCTCTCTGTTGACATGTGTGGAGTATCAAAGATACAGTCTTCTCTCTGTTGACACTTGCGGAGCGTTAAAGATACAGTCTTCTCTCTGTTGACATGTGTGGAGTATCAAAGATACAGTCTTCTCTCTGTTGACACTTGCGGAGCGTTAAAGATACAGTCTTCTCTCTGTTGACATGTGTGGAGTATCAAAAAATACAGTCTTCTCTCTGTTGACACTTATGGAGTGTTAAAGATACAGTCTTCTCTCTGTTGACATGTGTGGAGTGTTAAAGATACAGTCTTCTCTCTGTTGACACTTATGGAGTGTTAAAGATGCAGGCTTCTCTCTGTTGACATGTGTGGAGTGTTAAACATACAGTGTTCTCTCTGTTGACACTTGTGGAGCTTTAAAGATACAGTCTTCTCTCTGTTGACACTTGCGGAGCGTTAAAGATACAGTCTTCTCTCTGTTGACATGTGTGGAGCTTTAAAGATACAGTCTTCTCTCTGTTGACATGTGTGGAGTATCAAAGATACAGTCTTCTCTCTATTGACACTTGTGGAGCGTTAAAGATACAGTCTTCTCTCTGTTGACACTTATGAAGTGTTAAAGATACAGTTTTCTCTCTGTTGACATGTGTGGAGCTTTAAAGATACAGTCTTCTCTCTGTCGACAGTTATGGAGTGTTAAAGATACAGTCTTCTCTCTGTCGACAGTTATGAAGCGTTAAAGATACAGTCTTCTCTCTGTCGACAGTTATGAAGCGTTAAAGATACAGTCTTGTGGAACATTAAAACTACAGGACTTCTCCCTGTTGCCTTTAGTATTTTGTGTAAGAAAAAGTCTTCTCTCTTCTCTCTGTTGACATTGGTAAGTGTCAAAGCACAATCATTTCTCTGTTGACCCTTTTCAAATGTCAGAGATACAGTCTTTTCTGTACTGTCTCCTGTGAAACATTAACCTACAGCTTTTCCTCTGCTGACTCTTGTGATCTTGGAAACGAAAAGCTTCTCTTTGTTGACTTTTCTAAGTATCAAAGCACACTCTTCTCTGCCGAATCTTTTCCAGCTGTAGAGATGCTGTCTTCTCTCACTCGATCTTTGTGGATTGTCAAAGGTACGGTCTCATCCCAGTTGACTCTTGCGAACTGTTAGAGGTAAAGGCTTCCCTTCTGCCGGCTCTTTTAAGTGTTAAAGCAGTCTTTTTTGCTGACCCTTGACAAACCTTAAAGAATGTCTTATCTTCTATCAAAACTTGTGAGTCGTTGGCACCATCTTCTCTCTGTTCACTTCCTTAAGTGCTGAAGATTCTGTCTTCTTCCATCGCCTCTTTTAAGGTGCACTCTTACCTTTGTTGACTTTTGCCAACTGTTAGAAGCGCACTCTCAGTTGGTTCTTGAGTAGTATCAGAAGCGAACCCTCTGTTGAATTTCACAACACGTTAAAAGTGCATTCTCAATTGACTCTTGTGCAGTATGAGACGCGCATTGTCTGACGAATTTTAGGAAATGTTAAAAGCGAGCTCTCAGTTGATTCTTGTGAAGTATCAGAAGCGCACTTTCTGATGAATTTTACAGGCTGTTAAAAGCGCACTATCTTTTTTTACTCTTGTGAAGCGTTAAAAGCGGCCTCTCTGTTGATCTTTTCTGACAGTTACATGTACACTCTTTTGACTCTTGTAAACTGTTGAAAACACACTCTCAGTTGACTCATGTGAAGTGATAAAAGCGGATTCTCTAGGTTCTCTTGTAAAGTAGTAAAAAGCACATCCCCTAAATAACCCTTGTAGAGTGTCAAAAGGCACTCACAAACGACTCACATGAAGGTTCAGATCATTCTTGTTAACTGTTAAAAGCGCACTCTCAGTTGACTCTTGTAAAGTGGTAAAAGCACATCCCCTAAATAACCCTTGTAAAGTGTCAAAAGGGCACTCACTAACGACTCTTATGAAGTCTCAGTTCATTCTTGTTAACTGTTTAAAACGCACCTTCTGTTGACTTGTGAGGTGTTAAAGGCGCACTCTCTGTTCGAGTTGTGAAGCGTTATCACCGTTCTCTCTGATGACTCCTGTGAAGTATTCAGAGCGTTCTCTCTGATGTCTTCTGTGACGTATCCAAAACGTTCTCTCTAGTAATGTCTTCTGCGAAGTGTTAACGGCGTTCTATCTGATGACTCCTGCAAAGCGTTCACAGCGTTCTATCTTATGACTCCTGTAAAGTCTGAACGGCGCACGTTCTAGTGAAATCTGTGAAGAGTATTACAGTGCAGCCTCTAATGACTTTTGTAAAGTGTTAAAAAAGCACACTGGTGATTCGTGTCAAATATAAAAAATGCACTCCAAGTTGAGCCTTGTGAAGTATTATCAGCAACTCTCTACTGACTCTTGTGAAGCGTCAAAAGTATGCTCTATGTTGGGTCTTTTAGAATGTTAAGAGTATCTCTCCACTGACTCCTGCCAAATGGCAAAGGCATACTCGCTGTTGCCTTTTGAGAACTGAGAAGAGAACAGCCTTCTTTTTTTTTCCCCGCTCCCGTCCAGGAATGCAAGCAGTAGGCCAGAAACATAAATAGCATTCTATCTCAAATCTCCCGTGAACTGATCAGCTTGGGATCAAAACAAGCTGATAACTCTTTCCTCAGTCCCTAGCGCTCTTCCAGGCCAACCCCCCGATCTCCTCATTACTTAACTGATGATCAAACGAAGCGATACCCGCCTCCCATCGCCCCCCTGAAGGCATTTACTGCTGCCACAGAGCCGATCATTAACAGCCGAAGGAGGTCCCTCCGCACTCGTTTGGCATCACCAGCCTTCAGTCTGTCCTGGGGTCTTCCTCAGTCTGATATATAGAAGTACACCACTTCTGTTGGTTAGTGAACATCGCCAGATTGGCCAGCTAGGAAGCAGAGCAGAGGCGAACAAGAACTAGTCTAGGCCAGCGGCTTCTTTTGTCGGTGAAAAACAACTCGATCAAAACTTGTCACAGAAAAAAAAGAAAAAGAAATAAGAACGAAAGAAAGAAAAAAAGAGGGGGGGGGGGGGGGGGGGGGGGGGGGGAGGAGGGAGAGAAGTTGGTTGATGAAAAGAGGGTGCTAAAGTGAAAGAATGAAATCTTTTACCCGTATCCTACAGGGACAACACAATTACCAGGCTGATATGAGGATAGCAAGATGTGCATGTCTTTGACCGACTTTATTCGTCACTCGGGCGTTACTCATCATTGACTCCTGCTGTTTTGTCCACCCATGATGTTGGAGAGAAACACCACTTGGAGTAAAGCAATGGCTGTATTGGGCCACCCACTGTGCTGTAATTAAACAATGGTTGTGATGGTTCACAGACTGTGTGTCACCGAGACACGCCGCTTTTAATGGAGCAATTGATGAAATGGCCTACACACACTGTTTAACAGAGACACGCCGCTTTTAATGGAGCAATGGATAAAATGGTCTACACACACTGTGTAACAGAGACACGCCGCTTTTAATGGAGCAATGGATGAAATGGCCTACACACACTGTTTAACAGAGACACGCCGCTTTTAATGGAGCAATGGATGAAATGGTCTACACACACTGTTTAACAGAGACATGCCGCTTTTAATGGAGCAATGGATGAAATGGCCTACACACACTGTTTAACAGAGACACGCCGCTTTTAATGGAGCAATGGATGAAATGGCCTACACACACTGTTTAACAGAGACACGCCGCTTTTAATGGAGCAATGGATGAAATGGTCTACACACACTGTTTAACAAAGGCACGCCGCTTTTAAGGAAGCAAGGATGAAATGGTCTACACACTGTGTAGCAGAGACACGCCGCTTTTAAGGAAGCAAGGATGAAATGGTCAACACACTGTGTAACAGAGACACGCTGCTTTTAATGAAGCAATGGATGAAATGGTCAACACACTCTGTTTAACAGAGACACGCCGCTTTTAATGAAGCAATGGATGAAATGGTCAACATACTTTGCTTAACAGAGATACGCCGCTTTTAATGAAGCAATGGATGAAATGGTCTACACACACTGTTTAACAAAGACACGCCGCTTTTAATGAAGCAATGGATGAAATGGTCTACACACACTCTTTAACAAAGACACGCCGCTTTTAATAAAGCAAGGATGAAATGGTCTACACACACTCTTTAACAGAGACACGCCGCTTTTAATGAAGCAATGGATGAAATGGTCTACACACAATGTTTAACAGAGACACGCCGCTTTTAATGAAGCAATGGCTGAAATAGTCCACACTCTGTTTAACAGAGACACACCGCTTTTAATGGAGCAAGGAATGAAATGGCTGGGCTATAAGCAACATTATCTGCGAGGAATGAAATGGTCAACGCACTCTGTTTAACAGAGACACGCCGCTTTTAATGAAGCGATGGATGAAATGGTCAACACACTGTGTAACAGAGACACGCTGCTTTTAATGAAGCAAGGATGAAATAGTCAACACACTCTGTGTAACAGAGACACGCCGCTTTTAATGAAGCAATGGATGAAATGGTCAACACACTCTGTTTAACAGACACGCCGCTTTTAATGAAGGAATGGATGAAATGGTCAACACACTCTGTTTAATAGAGACACGCCGCTTTTAATGAAACAATGGATGAAATGGTACACACACACTGTTTAATAATAATAATAATAATGTTAATTTTTATAGCACCTATTCTCTTAAGATTAGGGCTCTAAGCGCTTTACATATAATATAATAACACTCTCGTTTACACAACGATTAACAGAGACACGTCACTGTGGTATACCCACGGCTGTGATGGTTCAGCTGCGATGTTTCAGGGACATACCACTTGGAATGAAGCAATCGCTGTGAAGGTCTAACCATGGTGTTTAACAGACATAACACTTAGAATAAAGCTCTGGCTATGACGATCGGCCCTTGGTATTTACACACACAACACTTCAGATCCGGTCTGGTTACATCAACTTAAGTAAGACGACACAGAGGGTACGTGAAAATGCGACGTCAGTTATACTTTTTACATCATGCTTTGTTCACGACCACGCATTTAGAATAAATGTCGGAACAAACACATGAACTTTCAGTGAAGAAAACTAACGCCAGATGGCAATTATGAGTGCAGGTGGGAGCTACGGTTGGATAGCTGAGGGCAGGTTCGAGGACGAGATGAGGTAGGAAGGACGAAGGAAGTAAGTGGGTTACGTGTACGTTGGCTGCGCAAGTTTGTGTGGAAGAGGGTGGAGGGGGGTAGCGGGGATTCGTGCCTCGGGTGGCGCGCTGTTATAGACGGTGTCAAGGTCAGGGCATTTGGAAGGGAGTTGGTAAGGGAGGAGGGGGGGGGGGGGGGAGAGTGAGGAGTGCACCGGTGATAGCCACTAAGCGATAACGGGCCGGGTTGATGGGGGTGGAATAAAAGCACCGAAAAAACAAGCCGTCATCAAGATAAAAGAGTCGGCCATATCAGTGTTATGATGATGGCACGCATTCTTTCTGGGTCGGCGTCGGCTGTACACTGATCTTTTTTTTTCCTTTTAAAAAAAAAAAGAAGAAAGGTTATTCGTTCCGCTAGACAATCCAGACGAACAGATTACAGGACAAAACACGATGCATTTCGACCTCTTGGGTCTTCTTCAAACAACATTTAAGACAATGAAAACGAAGAACGACCAACCATTTATCTTCTCATATTCAACACCCATTTTGTGCCAAATATGAGAAGGTAAGTGGCTGGTCGTTCTTCGTTTTCATTGTCCTAAATGTTGTTTGTTTTGCCTGAAGAAGACCCAGGAGGTCGAACTGCATCGTGTTTTGTCCTGTAATCTGTTCGGACTGTCTTGCGGAACTAATCACCGTTCCGTTCAGAATTTGCTTCCGTTTCCGCCTTCACTCACCTCGCTTTGAAACAAACACAACTAGTCTGGTTGAAAAGGTAAAATGTGACCAATGCAGAGAATGGGCTAGATCAAGAAAACAAGATCTACATACCGCTGTTCCTCCCCATTTTTGTCCCATTCACCCTCTGCTCATCATCTTCTTGTGGTGTTTTGTTATCACGTGCTGCGAGTAGTGTCAGCTGTTGCCCCTCTTGGTTTTCCTTTTAATCAGAACACATGCGCACTCTCCAGTCAACCTACAGTCTGTCATGAAACACCAGATGTTTAGCATACCCTCGGTTGTTCAGACTAACTGGATAGATAACTGGCCTTAGAAGGATGCCGAGATGTTGCAGAGAGAGAGAGAGAGAGAGAGAGAGAGAGAGAGAGAGAGAGAGAGGAGAGAGAGAGAGAGAGAGAGAAAGGGAGAGAGAAAGGGAGACTAACTTGGTAGATAACTGGCCTTAGAAGGATGCCGAGATTTTGCAGAGAGAGAGAGGAGAGAGAGAGAGAGAGAGAGAGAGAGAAAGGAGGCGTCTTATTCATATCAAAACCCTGGTTTCCTGCTAAAAGGTACATGAACTACATTTAGATAACAAATGACTCTCTGCACACCGGATCTTGAATCGACGTCACGTTCGTCAAATAGCGGCAACTTCTCTCAGTCGAAAGGTGTAATGTGGGAATGCGTTACGTGCGTGTGTGCATGTGTATGTGTGTGTACGCGCGCGCACATGTGTGTGTGTGTGTGTGTGTGTGTGTGTGTGTGTGTGTGTGTGTGTGTGTGTGTGTGTGTGTGTGTGTGTGCGGGCGCGCGCGCGTGTGTGTGTGTGTGTGTGTAAGGGTGGGGGTGGTGGTGGTCGGTGGGAAGGTGAGGTGGGTGGAGGGAGGGGGAGGGACAAAAAGAAAAGCCCGAAAAACAAGTCGGATGATGAGACTTCCAAGGTCGCTGCAGCCTGTCATTCTGAGGCCTTGAGAATGTTCCAGAGAGCAGCCAACGAAGACGAAAATGCTTCTCATTTTCTTGTTTGAAATCAACATCATCAACGTGTCTATATGGATAAACGAAACTAATGGAGTCGTTTTGTTTACAGCCTAGTTCGTCAGGGCAGCCTTCACGCGCATGAAAACGGGTTTTAAATCTGAATTTGTACACACTCATTATCCAAGGTTTAAATCATAAACAAAGCCAATTTCTGAACCTAAGATGCCAATCTCAAGCCGTGTTTAAATCACTGTCCACACGTCGATCAGAACAAATGAAAGCATCTCCCTCCCGCCCCCTCTCTCTCTCTCTCTCTCTTAATCATCAGTATAAATCAAGGGATATTGCAAACGAAATTGAGAAAAAAACACACACACACACACAAACAACTGTATGCGTATATTTGATGAAAATCATGGAAGGGGAGTGCAGGGGGGTGGGACTGGGGGTGGAGAGTATGGAGTGGGAGGGGGGGGGGGGGGGCGGAATCGGAGGCTCAAGGACATGATATCAGAAACATACA
>CM031595.1:125493479-125500979 GCA_018398815.1 Conus ventricosus
GTGTGTGTGTGTGTGTGTGTGTGTGTGTGGTCGTTCGTTTAAACAGTGTGTGTATATACCTGATGTTTCTAGATTCATATCTCTGGTATATCTGAATCCAATCGATAGTACATACAATCAAATGATTCCAAATCCCAATAGAGTGTCCCCACAGTTTGGCTACGAGGTGTTTCTTTCTTGATTTATCGCGTTTTAGGCGAAAAATCGGCTGTAGCACGATGTCAGGAGTATTTTTGTGCGCTAAAATGAAACCAGTTTTAAGCTGGAGAGAACGTCTGCACTTTTTTTTTTTCTGGAATCAATTAAACGGCGGGTTTTGTTAGGCTGTGTGTTTTTGCTCAAACATAAACTTCGGAACAATTTCTCTCACGCCACATGTCAATAAAATTTGCTCGAATCCACAAAACATCTTTTCTCTGCGGAAAGAAGACATGTGTGCGTGCGTCCGCGTGCGTGCGTGCGTGCGTGCGGTGTGTGTGTGTGTGCGTTGTAAAGTATTTCCAGATATCCCTGTTTAAATCTTTTTCTTTGCAGTAATTCATTTTCAATATTCATCTCATCACATTTTTCACATGATTAAATCAACATACACATGAAAAGAGAAACTAATTTTTTTAAATCGCTGAGACATCCATAATTTTAATAGCATGAAAGACATTATGATCAAATAATAAGACAATCGACACAAACAGAATGTATTGTAAACAGGCGTCAAGGTTACACATCAAACAAAAAGTAATATACCAGACTATCTGACATTTCACTTCTTGCGTTTTGAAAAAAAAAAAGTTAATGAAATTTACTGTAGGCCTACATAGGAAAATGCCACTGGTTTAACAATTCTTCTCTGTAGTGAACTGGGACATAAATTTTGTCTTTTTTTTTTCCAGTTGTTCAGTTAACAACTGATGAAATGTTATAAAGTCAAAGCTTGGACTATAAATTTAATAAGTAGGCAGTTTTGGATGAGGGGTTACTGTTCTATAACTTATTCGTCTCCATGGATATCTTTTTCGCATCCAGAAGCAATTCAAGCGTCTGTATCTTCCGCGCGCGCGCGCGCGCGCGCGCGCGCGCGCGCGCGTGTGTGTGTGTGTGTGTGTGTGTGTGTGTGTATGTGTGTGTGTGTGTGTGTGTGCGTGCGTGCGTGCGTGCGCGCGCGCGTGTGTGTGTGTATGTGTGTGTGTATGTGTGTGTGTGTGTGTGTGTGTGTGTGTGTGTTCGTTGTAGTAGTAGTTGTTGTTGTTATAATCATGACGGGTTGTAGTGACAGCACAGCCGTGGGAACGGGATGGGCGGGAGGGGGGGTGGGGGGATGAGGGGGCAAGCAGGTAAGATGTGTGGGTCCGCTTGGGGCTTAAGTGATGTCGAAACTGCAAATCGCCTCTCATCGTTGATGGAATACCTAAAGTCAGTACCTCCTTGACCTCCCCCCCTTCCCCCCCCCCCCCCCCCCCCTCTCCGTCATGAATCTTGGATACGACGATGTGAAGTTTTTTTTTTTTTTTTTTTTTAATTTCGAGAACACGCTTATTCAGCTAACGAAGAAATACATATGCGCATAAAGAGGACAGTGCCAGACATTTTCCCCAACAACATTAAGCTGATAATAACATAAATATTTCTATCTATTGTGAAAAATAGAACAGAAAACACAAGCACGTATAAACATAACCTACACATGCATCCAACGTTTCCTTTTTTGTTTTGTTTTTGCCCCGTCTTTTCCTTTTTAATTTCAATTTTCTCTTCCCTTGCATTACATTCTCTTTGCTCGAATACAACTTAGGCATATTAAAGACATGCATATTCCAGTGATTTCCACGAATATGGAGTTTAACAATAGTGATAATGTCAATGGTATGAACAGAAAAACAATAGTCACCATACATTGCTTTGATACATCTTTTCCCATCATTTCAATTGATTTCAGGAGTTCTCATTTTCGCACGTTTTTTCTTTTTTTCCCCCTTCTTTTTCCTTCTTCCTCCCCCCCCCCCTCCCCCCCTCCACCCATCCCTCCCCCCCTTTTTACACTCAAACTTCATTTAAGTCTCATTCTCTCTTTAATCCCACTCCCCTTCATATGCTCACCATTCCCTATCTTTTTACAATGCTTAGGGTGTTGACTATTTCTTGCCGATTGTTACTTAGTTATTGAGGAAACATAAAAGGAAAAAAAAGAAAAAAAAAACAAAAAAAAAAAACCCAGGAGCATTTAGATGAAGTTGTTGCTTCTTAGTGTCCCGCTTATATTTAATTGCTGAGTTAAATTGCATAAATAAGTCAATAAACATATTTAGGAAACAAAGTGTACAACAACCCTGGCTTTGTGACGATTTCCACTTTTTTAAGGCTATTTTGACAGAATTCGCATTTACTCCTAAAGCAGACCTGAAAAAGGGTTTCCCCATTTTCTTTCAAACTCCAACAGGCGATTTCGGAGCTATTATATATTTTTCAATACGATAGTTTCTTTAAAATCTTCTAACGAAAAATTTGTCTAGGCTTACCTCAAATCTACTTTTGTAGATGAAATATTTGCCCATAGTATAATAATATTGAATATTTCCGTCCGTTTGAGTTATTTCATCAGCGCCAAACAATATTAGTTTCAACGTTAAATGACATGCGCACATAGTGTGCGGTTTTCTGTTTAAGTAACATTTCCAGATTTTGCCAGAAAGTTTTAGAGTAAGTACATAGCCATAAATAGTGAGGATAGAATCTCGTCGCTATTGAAAAAAAGTTACATTAATTTTTAAATTACCCCCATTTGTTTCAAAACAACATTTGTAACAAGGATTCTATGAAAAATTCTTAAACTGAAACCATTTCAGTTTTATTCTTTTATTTTATTAGCCAATTTTAAAAAACCCACGTTCCAGTCAACCAAAGTATCAGTTTTTTTTTTCCCAGTTTTAACGGTTTTATATCAAAACTGTCTGCATTTTCAGAAATGATTATAGTATAATCTTGAACCTTTTTTAAACAGTGCATACTATTTGAAGTGCTTTTGGATTTTTGATATCCAACTTGCTGTTACTTTGATACCTCTTTTTCTATGTATTCTTTTATGCTTGTAAACAAACTGACGTAACGTAGATAGTTCACATTTATTTTATATTTTCTGCAGAACTCCTCCCAGCTTAAAAAATCACCATTTTCGTTTAGAATATCTTTTCCCAAACGGAAAACATTTTTAAAGTGCCCAATTTCTCCAGAAGAATATGTTTGGTCGATTTTAATTTCTCGTTGTAAAAAATAGGTTCAGATACATTTCTTTGCTTTCATTCAAATCGATATTAGTATTTAAATCTGCAAATGCTAAAAAACTCTCTCCGAAAAATTACATCGGCTGTAGTGTAGCGTTTTGCCCCAAAACTACTGAGATTGTTTACTTCTGGAATACGTTGAATTACTATTTTCCATTTTTGAGATCCAGTTACGCTTTCTTATCCATGCTAGTTTTAATGACTTTAAAAAAAGTTTTTATGTCTGGGATTCCTAGTCCTCCGGTTCAATGTCGTACGTGGAAATGTTTTTTTTTTTACTTTTGTTGGTTTGTTGTCCCTTTGAAATCAAAGCACATCTTTGTAGTGATTTAATCTCAACATCTGGTGGGTTAGTAAAAAAAATCCAAAAATAAACTAACTTTGAAAGAATTAGAGACTTCAGTATTGCAACTCTCCCTAGTGGGGTACACATTCTTTTTGCCCAAAACTTAAAAAAAAATTTTTACTTCTAAAAGTTTGTCCACTACATTGATTTCCGTAGATTTGTTAAATCGTTTGAGAACCAAAGCCCCTAGGAATTTTGAATTTTCTGGGGTTCCATTCCATATCCCTTATGTGGTAAGTATTTTTGGGTGGTTTTTCTTTTTTCCTAACCAAAATTTATTGTTTTTTTCAAAGTTAAGTTTTAATCCGAAATTTTTCGAACTCGTTTAATATTTCAAAAACTTTTCATAGACTTCTTCTCCATGTAAAAAAACGTCGTGTCATCAGCAAACTGATTTTTTTTTAAACTCAGTGTTCGAAAAAAACAAACCCTTTTATTTCTTGATCTTCTCTTATTTTGCATGCTAGAATTTCAGCACAAAAAAATGAATAGATTGGGGGAGACTGGGTCGCCCTTGACGAAAACCTTTTTTAAACATCAAAGCTTTGCAAAACTTTTCCCAAATTAACTGTTAAATAAGATTTTATATTGCAATAGAAAATAGAAATCCATTTTACAGAGATTTTTACCAAAACCAAATGCTTTAAGAGTTTTTTCTATAACTTCCAGCTCACCGAATCGAACGCTTTTTCAAAATCAATTGATACAAGCAGTCCAGCAAATTCTTCTTTTCTAAATTGTGCATCATGTCTTTAGATTATTCTCAAATTGTCTCCAATGTATCTATTTTTTATAAACCCAGTCTGGATCTTCATTTATTAACTTTGGAAGCACTGTCCCTAATTCTATTTGCTATACAAGTTGACCCGATCTTATATGTTACATTTTTAAAAAAGTGTAATCGGTCTCCATTTTTCAAAATTCTTTTGGCTTATCGCCTTTTGGCAGACATATTATGTTTCCCTTCCCTGTGTGTTATGGACATTTTACGCTACTGAAAACCTTTGTTAATGGACCTGACTACAAAAACGCCCAATGTTCCAGAAAAATTTGAAAAAATTAACAGTCATCCGTCAGTTCCCGGACTTTTATCATTTTTCATATGGTTTAACGCTATCATTGTTCTTCTTTAGATATTATACCCTTTCCCTTTTATCAGATTCTAATTTAGTTTTGTTTTGGTAAGTTTAGATATATTCTTCAAAGTCAACATTTTTAGTTTGTCCTTCTTCATATAATTCTTTAAGAATGTTTTAGTTTCTTCCAAAATCTCGTCTGTTTCTGAAAGTGTCGGTCTCCATGTGTTACAAGTTTAACCATTTGTTTGCTCACAAAGTCTTTTCTCAAGGGAACAAAAGTATCTGTTTTTCTTTTCTCCAAGATACCCCTCTCTTTGGGGCGCAAGATTATACTGCCAATTTTTTTTTTTCTGATTTCTGACAAACTGATTCTTCTTTTCTTGTAAGAGCATTAGTCACTTTTACTTTTGAAGCTATCTTTTTCCAGTTCTTGTATTTCATGGTCTAACTCTTGCTCTTTGCGTTAAGGTCCCTTTTCTTTTTTATTGAATATGTAATTGTTTTTGCTCTGATTTCCATTAGTAAAGTGTCTAGGAACAACTGGTCTGATATTGTAAATTCTATTTCATTGTTTTGGAAATCCGTAATTTTTGTTCTTGCAAAGGTACACTGCATTTCTGTTCTTTCCTCTTTCGAATTATTTCATTAATAATTCACATAGTTGTGTGATCTTTCAGTAAGGATGCATTAAATTTCCAAAACATTTTCTTTTTTTCTTCTTTCTTAAAGTTCAATTCTAAGGTTATTAGTGAATGATCACTCCTGTATCCCACGAGAATATCCGCATTTTTTTACATTACTAAAACAACGAGTCAGAAACTAAAAAAAATCCAAAAAGACTTTGCGAAACGGTTTCATTCTTCCCAGGTAAAAGGAGTGTTTCTGGTTTGAGTTTGCGCCAGATATCTACCACTCTAATCGGAATCATTTGTAATACTGTATCACTAGCTTTAATGTTATTAACCCTGCTTGTAATTATATTAATCTAAATTTGGATTAAGCACAAAGTTCCCGTTCCTGTAACACTACATTTGTAACACATATTCTTCTAATTTCTTTTGATCTTTTATAAAAATCTGGATCGTATTTGTTTGGACCATATATATTCACTAACGTAATCTGTTTATCCAGTGTGTTAATAATCGAAATTATTAATTTCCTTTACTGTCTTTTTCTGTTCTTTCCTTTCTTAAAAAACGAAATTGTTATTTAAGAGAATACCTACACCTCGTGATCTACTATTATTGAAGAAAACAGACACTCAAATCCCCATTCGCACGGAAATTTTAAGCTCTAGGTTTTTTAGTAAAGTGCGTGTCCTGTTTAAAAAATATATTGAGTATTTTTTTTGCCTCAAGTACTGAAAGACATCCTTTCTTTTTCATAATTTACCCAGACCCTGGCCGTTTGTGAACAAATTGTTATGCAAATCATCATAAAAATGGTTGTTTACTAACGAATAATCGCCCCTTTTAATATTCACGATAATTATCCATGTGATGTTTCCTTTTGAAACCAAAATTGGCCACCGGCTAGTCGGACTTATCATTACACACTCTCTCGCTTCTCACCGCGATCTTTCCTTTTCTCATTCACCGCTTTACTCGTGAACGTCGCTCGTGACATGCAGACCATGGAGACATGTGGTGTGTGTCTGTGTGTGACCAGTCAGAGGTGTGTGTGTGTGTGTTTGTGTGTGTGTGTGTTCGTTGTATAGTAGTTGTTGTTATAATCATGACGGGTTGTAGTGACAGCCGTGGAACGGGATGGGCGGGGGGGGGGGGGGGGGGGGGGGGGGATGAGGGGCAAGCGGTAACATGTGTGGGTCCGCTTGGGGCTAAGTGATGTCGAAACTTTCAATCGCCTCTCACGTTGATGGATACCAAAGTCAGTACCTCCTTGACCCCCCCTCTCCGTCATGAATTTGGATACGACGATGTGAAGTTACTGGGCCATGTTGTTTTTAACTGTTACTTCTACACAGGAATTCGGAGTGTCCAGCTCTAAAAGAGGCCACATGAAACTGTTATAAATAACTTCCCCAGCCTTTTCATCGATGCGAAGGAAGACAGAAGATAAAACCCAAATTATCCCCCGCTTCCTGCTTCTTAAAGCGTCGCTTTGTAACGGTTTGTAAAGGAGTGAATGTTTTTGTTGCATGAATAAAGTACGGACGCGGGGAGAGAGCGAGGAAGAGACAGAGAGAGAGAGAGAGAGAGAGAGAGGAGAAGAGAGAGAGAGAGACCCCAAGGCAGACAGAGACACAAAGAGAGAGACAGAGAGAAGAGAGAGAGAGAAGGGAAAGAAAAGAAAGAGGGGAGAGAGAAGGGGAGGGAGAGAGAGAAGAGGAGAGAGAGAGAGAGATGGACAAACAGGACGGACAGACAGAGGCAGGCAGTGACGTGGCAGAGACGGACAGAGAGAAAGGAGGGAGGGAATGTGATTCAAGTTAAAGATAACAGAGATAAATACAAAAGTCAGGAACCAGAAAATTCAGAAGAAAGTAGAACAAAAGGTCCCCAACCCCCTTTAACTCCAGTAAACCCATGCTGGCGTTGGTATGTGTGTACACTCAAACCAACAGACAAACAAAGAGAAAGGAAAGACGCATAAGGACATAAGTTAGGTACAACCTTCCGCCTTGTCTGAGGAAAATGCACGTTCAATCTTTGGGGTTTGGCGTTACACACACACACACACACAACACCACACACAACACACCACAACAACACCACCCACACCACACAACACACCACACACCACACACACACACACACACACAACCACACAACACACACAC
>CM031595.1:125509035-125524035 GCA_018398815.1 Conus ventricosus
CAAAAAAAAGGGAAAGGGGTTTTTCGGTGAACAAAAACAAAATTTCAAAACAAAAAAAATTTTCAACAAAAAAAAAATTAAAAAAAAAGAAACATTTTTTAAAATTTCTGTAAAAATTTCCCAAACATTAAAATTTTCAAAAACGTCCACTGGTTTGGATTCGAGCCTGTCCTAGGGCTTTTTTGAAACTTTTTTAACTAAATTTCCTCTCCTTTCTTCACTCCCCCAGCCTGACCCCCCACCCTTCGTTGAAACTGGGGGGGCCTTGCGAGGCTGGTTCCCAAAGATACGCATGAAACCCGTCTGCCTGCCGGGCACAAGTCCCTACAACTCACGTGCTCACTGCCCGATTACCCCCGGGCAGGGGCACGGAACCCCGCCCCACTGGCTGACGCATGTTGTCCCACCGTCCCTGCGTTCCCTTTAAACACGGTCCTCCGCCCCACCACGTAAAGCCGGGCCTCAACCTGGGGGCACCAGCCACAGGTGGGGGGAGGGGGGGACTGCCGCTGCCCTTTCCGTGCTGCAGGGGGGTTTTGTCCTGGGGGCGAGGGGACGCCTGTCGTTATCGAGGGGTGACGGTACACCCCCTCTCTCGTACTGGGGTGGCACGTTGGGGTGTGTTCCCGTCTCTCACTACTCCCGGGCAACTTCGGCATATGGGGGGAGTCTGGAAGTAGGGGGCTAACAACAAGTTTTCCTTTCAAAAAAAAGCCCTTTTTCCCCTTTCCCAAAGGAACGGGGGAAAGGGGTTTTCTAACCACTTGCCTCCACCAAGTTTTCGGCGAAAGTGACCTAAAAGCCCCTTTCCCCTTTTTCCCTGACAAGAAAAAACTTCAAAAACCCAAAAAAAAATAACGATTATCCAAACAACATACGTTAGGGTTACCGTTTCAATCTAATTTAAAAAACTTTTCAGTTTTTAGTTTTTGTTCAATCCAAGTTTTTCCTTGATCTTTTTTCATAACTCATTTTCGCGCAAACTTCACAAATGACTCTGTCTTCATTGAAAAAAAACTCGTTTTCAACGCTCTCAAAAGTTTTTTAAAAAACGAGTTTAAAATTTTTGACAAAAAATCCACACATTTAACCCCACATGTCTTCCACTGAAAGCTAGTTTCGCAAACGTTTTTTTTTTTAACTATTCTCTTCTGCCGAGCAGTCATCTATAATAAATAGCGCGTTTTCCCTCAAACAATCTAAAAAAAGGGTTTCTAAACCTCACTAAATTTATTGCTGGGATAAAACAAAAAATAGGGCATCTCCGCCCATAAAACCTTTTACATAAATGCTTTTTTTCCATTTAAATGTTGTGCAAAAATCACAAAGAGAAAATTAAAAGATAAAGTTTGAACAGGTCGGAAAATATTTCCACCACCAGTCTGTCCACAAAACAAAAAACAATGAGGGGGTTTTATCATAAAGTTTTCTGTCCAATTTTATAACAAAAATTAAAACTAATCCATTTTTTATTTTTTATCAACTCTCCGCAAAACTTGTTTATAAAAAAAACCCTATGAGGCCTAATGGTAAATTTAACCAATCATTTCTGTAAGATTTTTTCTATTTTGCAACATTTATTTGTTGCTTTTTGTTATGATCAAATCCCCCCCCCCCCCACCATTTTGGGAAAAACGACATGTAACGTTTAAAGGGGTTTAACGTCTAAGTTTTTCCAGCTAATATAATTTCCCTTTTTTAAAGGGCTCACTAAGCCCACAACCCCATCCCCCCCATCTTAAAGACAGAAAATTTTTAATACATTTTGAACGTGCTCCAAATTTTTTTCTTGGAAAGAACTGTAATTTTGAGAAGCTTTTTTTCAACTGTTTCTTTCTGTGGAGGGTTACTTTTTTTCCCATACGGTTATTTCAATTTCTTTCCGATATTGTCGTCCGCATAAGACTTACATGAAAGGGCCCAGAGTTAATGCTTTTCTGAAACTTTTTTGACGGCTAAAATATGTAAATGGGCTTATGAATTCAAATTTTATTTCCCATTCTAAATATGGTTCAAAGTGCCATTTGAGGTCAGGTTTTCGAACTATTTTATATTCATACTGGCCAACATTATTTGCCTCTAGATTGCGCAGTTGTTCTAGTTTAGGAAACTTTTTGCTGTCGCCAACCTCTTTGCGTTTATAATCACCATCTTTAGTGTACTCAAAACCATACAAAGCGCCTATCTCACCATTTTGTTCAAAGTCCGCAACATCTGCAAGGTCTTTTAATTCTAAGGTTATACACCTTACAGGCGCTAATGTAACTCCTGATTCTTCTGGCCCACGCGACATTATTTTTAGTAACGTATTATTTTATTTCCAAAACAATGTGCAGGTTATCACATTTCACAACTTTCCCCGCTTTGTCTTTGATTTTTATATTAAATGATCCGACCCTCCCACAAACTAATCTTTTAAACTGTAAATTAGGGAATTGTATAATTTCATAATCGCAATATGCAGCTTTCCCTGATGGAAGAGCTCTTAAAACAGTTAAGGGCCTTCCATCATATAAGTTTTCATCAGTGCTCAGCTCATCCAAATGAACATAGAGTAATGAATGTAATGCAAGATCGAGCGGATTTTCTCCCTCATAAGTAGTTTTGTTTGACGTAACTCTAAAACTATGAGTGGGTCGATTGGCAGTTGTAAAGCCTAACATTTTAGCTAGCTCTTTATCAAAATAGTACCCTACTTCTTCTTCTTCAGGTTTGAAGGTCAACATTGTTTTCAGATTCGCATTGTTAAGTTTGAGAGTAATGTCAAAGTTACTCATTGCTTCTTTTAGTGAGCAAAACCCGTAATAACCATCAGGTATGGTTAACTGGCTAACTAATTGGCCTTTATTATTAACTTTTTAATCTTATTATTCTCCTTGGCTTTGCTTATATTAAACCATACGACTTTGTAGAATATTTCATGGAGCGCGACCGTTCTGGTTCCGCATTCGTTATTAATAGCATGTTCTAAAAACGAAGGGCGGTCTTGAGTTGTTATTGTTACAAACATTTTTTAAAACAAATTAAAAATGAGTGCATTCAAATATACTGATGCAAAATATTCTGTTGGGCCGCACTACAATCTTAAAAATATAAACAACTGACACCCTCGACATTTCTGTGACCCAGACTGACACCTTTCATAAAAAGGTGAGTACTCCATTAAGCAGATATCTTAACCCCCCTGTTAAAAAGACTACATCGCAAAAGTGTGGTTCAGTCATCCGATGCAGTTTTATCAGAACCAGTTAAACTTTGCTGTGTTTTGTGCAACAACTGGGTGTGGAGTGTCGTATGCTGATCACTTAAATCATCCTAATCCTTTGGTTAGGTCAGTGTACAGATTTCATTTCTATTACACCTTCAGACGTATTTTGACTGAACTGCAAGCGCCATTACCAAATGACAAACCGTTTAATCCATTCAGCAACAGAATAGCCATGAAGGCTTTTGAAAGGATCTGTAACGAATTTAATATTAACATCAAGACAGACTTTAGACAAAAGTCGGATCTTAATCATGGCTTAGGCACCCCATATTATTGGGGCGCGCACAGAAAGTAAACTATGACTGGAATCCTCCTTACACATCTTTCTCTTCAGGCACAGGCGTTCACCTCGGGTCCATAGAGCAAGAGCATAAAACAGCGTGGACAACATTTATCTTAGACACTTCTAAGGGCCTAACTAAAGCAGGAATAGAACGAATAAATGACTCTATTCGTACTTACGTTTGGTGTTTGCTAGGTTCACAAGCACAGGCAAGATCGAGCATAACTGATCCTTCTACTGGCTTTGATGCACAAAAACAATACTTAGCAAATTTAGAGGACGCCATTAATTCTACAGTTGATTTACCTTCAAGTATAAAAAGGTACCAAGATGTTTTACAATACGCAAGATCGAAAGTAGACTTTGCTGTTGGCACTGGTTTATACATGCTACCTTCTGACCTTAGACTCCAGGTAGGAACAATAATGAACTACAACAATGAAATTCTTGTTGCAGGAAATGAACAGAAGGTTGGACAAAACGACATAAATTCTGAGCCAGTAATATTGCAAGCAGTAAAAAAACAAGATGACCCCCCAAGAATAAGTCATCCAATCCCCGTGGTCCAAAGCCCGAAGACCGTTGAAGACTCAGCAAAGCTCGCGGACTCTGTTCGCGATGACCATGAATATGAAAAGACAGCGCTTGTTCTTGATTAACTGGCCTAGGATTACTTGGTCTTTATTTTACTAAATATTAAACCCAACTATTAAGAGAACTAATGCCCATAAGTGCTCGGCCATAAAAGCCAACTACTTTGCTTGCAGGAGACAAAAGCCAGCTAACAATACCCCCTAATATACCCGGTAAAGAGTCTATAGCTTTACTGGCAAATTTTTTTTTAATAAATCCGCAAGATGATCAAGCTGTTTTTTTACCCATGATTTATCAGGCGGCGATGGAGGCGATGGTGGGGTGGCACTGGGCTTTGACCACCGCCGCCTGTAATAGCCAACACCAGTGTACTTATTGCAAATTCCTAAGGCCGTTATAACGCTTGCTAATGTGACTCCTTGCTCTCTAAACAGTGTTCGGATTCGTTCTGCTAGTGTTGTGTCTTCATATAAAATTCTTTGGATAGTTTCTCTTATTCTGCTCACTTGAGTTCGTAATTGTTCTCGGTTAGTAGACAACACTTCTAGTCTTGCTGATCTCTCTTGTTCAAGATCTTTTAGTTTTTGGGGTTATTCTTTCTTAATATCAGGTCCTAAGTTGGCGTCATCACCCTCAACGAGTTTTTCTTTTTCTCTTTTTATATGCTCATCTATTTCACCCAGTTTTGCTAAATTGTTTGCTAATTCGCCTCTGATGCTTCTCAAAGCATGATCAAGGGCCGCTATTTCTCGCATGGGTAGCGGTGAGTCGTGTATAGTCTTTAATGCTGTTTCTTCTGAAAAACTGGTTTCTGCCTCTATTGCATTTATTAATTCGTCTGCCGATTGATTTAATTCTTTAAGTTCCATGTTTTGCATTTGGTTATCTGTCGGAGTTCCTGCAGTGTGTTTTGAAGTTTAAAAAACTGCCTCCGCCCTTAATTTCGGTCTAACAAGACCAAGGCGATTTGATCTTTCACACTGAGTCTTTGTATAATTGTACTCTTGGCTAAAAACTTTGATGGGTCTGGTTTAGTTGTAAGCCGAACAAGTTGTCCTTGGTCGTTTTTTACAGACAAATGATCATCTTTTAATTCAAAATCATTTGGGTCTATAAATTCGGGAGGTTCTTGACCTAAACTTTCGAAAAATGATTTAACCTTACTTTCTGTTAATTCATGCCGCATTGAGAGCGTTGAGCGATGTTGTATTAAAGGGATCATTTCACTCATGTCGTCTCCAGGATCAAAAACATCATAATCTTCTTCACCTTCAATTCCTGCCATGTTTTTAAATAATTAACTTTTTATTTTGTTTTATAAAAATGTCGCAAACATATGGTTCAATTCTTGACCCGCATAGAAGGCTGAAAGAGCCTTTGGCGTGAAGGGAAATAAGCGGAATATTACTGTTCCAAAAAATCCGTCTACTATTGATCAGATCAAATTCTTACCGTCAAATTTCCAGACCTAGGAGCAGATGAGGTGATTGTGCCAGGCTCTGCGCGCCTTACTTTCAAAATAGAACTCGAAATCAGAAACAGACCCAAACAGGACAGTTGTCCAGAATCTAGGACGGGCAATCGTTAAGAAAATTTCTATAAAACTTGAGGGCAAGAAATATTTTCTTTACACAATGCAGACATATTTTTAAACCTATTCTGATCTATGGCTAACCGAGAATGAAAGGGCTGATCTTGCGTTTCAAGGAATAGATAATGAAGAAGCACTAAAACATAGAATAGGCGCCGAAGATGCTAATAAAGCCGGCAAAAATATGGGGCTGTAAATTTGCGTATGGTAATCGCTTTTCCATTCCCTTAGATTTGAGTTGTTAAAAGCGCATGCGCCATACTTTCAAGGAGCATTAAAAGACAGATTGTCATATGAACTAACTTTAATTTGAATACAAACGGGTTATTAGATCAACAGACACTGAAGCAAAGAAACAGCATTTCTGACATCTCGTTAGAGTTTGAAAGTTTTTTAGCAACCCTAATTTAGCAAGGCTGATTGAGCTACAATATCAGGCAAAATTAGCAATATATTACGATAGAGTGATTCATCATACAACATATCCCAGAAGCAAGGCCGACGCTATATGGAATTTTAGTTTTAGCGTCTCAGCAAGATCGCTTAAAGGTATTTTATTGCTGTGTGAAGATGAAGAACCATTTGAAAGAGGAAGTGAAAAGTTTATTAATCCTAAAATAACGAAAGTGCAATGTACAATTGATGGTAGTCCTAACCAAATTTACGCTAGCGGGCTTAGACCTTATCATCATTTTGACGAAATAAGAAAATTGTTTGGGGTGGGAGGGGTAGAAGTCTAACAGCAGACCTTGTGTCTAAAGATTTACATCTTCACAATGTTAGACTTGATGATTATTTAACAACAAAATACGGCTTATGGATTGACCTAAGGTCGACAGAGGATAATCAGTTGCATGGGAAATGGAGAACGGTTAGAGACGTAATAAACATTTAAATTGATAAAGAAAAAGATGGCGATAAACCAGTTAATGCACATTTGTTTTTTAATATATGATGCGCAGCTGAATATTCAAGATAACAGATTAAAAGATATACAATACTAAATTTTTTTTTATTTATAAAAAGCATGTCTGTTCAGTTATCCAAATGTGCCTACAGCGCCAGAGTTGCCAAAGAAGAGATAGCCCCTAACATAAAAACCTTCAGATTAACCAAAATTACACAAATGCAACAAAAACTAGAGCAAGACCTTTCAAAATACAGCAAAACCAAACGAAGGTATTCTGCTGCCTTTAATGCTGTTACCTATGTTAATACTGGAGCATCGACTATAAGTGCTGCATCGGCGGAACAAGTGTAGGCCTCTTAGCAACGGGCATTGGCGCACCCGCAGCTTTACCTCTAGGAGGTTTGTCTTTAGCTCTCGTCTGTGTTCATTAGCCGTAAGTGCGGCTGGCAAAAAATTAAAAACTAAACTCCAAAAGCACACAGCTAGGTTCAACTAATAACGGCTAAACTTAGTTCGTTTAAACTGACAATAAATAAGCGCTTGTTGACTCAAACATCACGGATGAAGAATTTAATCGTTTACAGGCCGATTTTGATGACTACAAAAGACAAAAGTTTGATCTTCAAAGAAAGGCGAGGACAAGTTTTTCTCAACAGCCAGACCCCGAGCAGATAAAAAGGACTGCTTAAAAAAAGTAAACGAGGCATTAAACTCTGTTCTAAAACAGCTCACAGTAACAACATCGAAGGGTTTTATACTTTAGTTTATGAGTCCAAGCACAAAAAGACCGTTGATATTGATCTGATTAAGTATTTTTTTTTAAATTTAAATAAATATTTGAGTTAGAAAAAGAAACTCAGCATGGATAAAAATATATGAAGGACGACGAATTGTTTGAAGGAATGCTTGAGAAGAGCGTTTATCAAGAGCACTGAATGATATTGATCTAAAGTCATTGATCCAACAAACGTAACAGGCAAGCGTTGTTCATGCTATTTTTCAAGTTCCAAGTAAACTAACAATAGACCCGCCATTAAAGTAATGTACTGTTTAATTGACTATTAACAATAAATGAAGAAAATCTAGAAGTCTGGGTCTCGACTAAACAACAGACTATTCTTTCTCGTAATGACTTAACACCCGGTGGGCAGAGAACTGCTTGCACAGTTTGACGCTGCCGCTGAAGAAGCAAAATGAGAGGCTCTGGTTGGTCAGAGGCGAAGTCTTAGAGATCAGATTAAAACAGTCTAAGTATGCGCCGATTGTTGGTAAGGCTTACATTCCACTACCTCCAGCATTAGTTGCAAAAAAAAAGCAGTTCTAAACATAAAGAATTCAGACGACAAATGTTTTATGTGGTGTGTTCTCGCAAGGCTGCATTATATCCGCAAAAACGCAGAGAGAGTGTCTAACTATGGATTACATCAATGATCTAAACTTTAGTGGAATATCCTTTCCTGTTAGCGTGGATTCTATTGATCAGTTTGAAGAACAAAACAAACCAATAACTGTTAATGTATACACATGGATGAGGAAACAAATCTACTGCCAATTAAAGTGTCCAAGAACAGTCCAACGATTGGCGACCAGACAAAAACATGTTGACTTACTACTGATGTTTTTCACCACAGGGCTGCGCATTACACATTGATACGAACAATGAGTAAAATTATTGCGGCATACTTCAAAGCAAAAAAATAACAAGAATTTTGCAGAAAATGTTTAACAAGAATGCCATCTGTTCAAGCCGCAAGCGAACATAAGAAACATTGTATTGGCCAGTTAACTGTAATACAGAACTAATTACGCCCCCACCCGGATCTAAAGTTAGTTTTAAGAAAATGGAAACGATGCAAAATTCTCCATATGTTGTTTACGCAGACTTTGAATCACTCATTGTTCCTTATGAAGGGCCAGCGCCACAAAAACTTCGAAAAACAGTCTTAATGAGTAATCATCAGATTTGTTCATTTGCTTCATTATTGTCAGGTCGGATGGCGTTCATTCAGAACCAAAATTGTATAGAGGCCCAGATGCTCAGAATACTTCTTAGAACGCATGCAGCAAGTGCGTAATGACTGTTCTAATAATCGAATTTATCTGAAATCATGATGACGCCTGAAGACCAGAAACAGATGACCAGCCACTCACTGTTGGATTTGTGGTTTAGGTCGTCTCATCAGACGCAGAGAATACCAACAGTAAGAGACCATGATCACATTAGCGGAAAGTTCAGAGGAGCAGCGCACAGTAAATGCAATCTCAACTAAAGTTTGATCACTAAGACATGGAAAGCTGCCCATCTTCTTTCATAAACTTGCGAGGTTACGACTCTCATCTTATAATGAAAGCAGTGGACGATGCCTTCAGGGTGTCATGCATTGCACAGTCATCAGAAAGTACATGTGCTTTAATCTAAATAACATGTCTTTTTATGACTCTATGCAACACATGATGGGTTCATTAGAGTCACTGGCTATGTCCTTAAAGTCCTGTCCAATAACGGAAGAATATTTTGACCCAACACTCGTTAGAAAGGGCGTTTACCCTTATGAGTACATGAACAGTTGGGAAAGGTTTGACGAAGACACACTTCCTCCTAAAGGCGCGTTCTTTTCTAGTCTCAGAGGAAAGGACATCAGTGATTCTGATTACCAGCATGCTCAAGATGCGTGGCAGAAGTTAGATTGTAAAACGATGGGAGACTATCATGACTCCTACTTGAGGGCCGATGTATGTTTGTTGGCAGACGTCTTTGAAAACTATAGAAAGACCTGCATGAAACATTATAGCCTGGATCCCGCGCATTACATTTCTGCGCCCGGGATGAGTTGGGACGCTTTCTTAAAGTTTACAGGAATACAGATTGATTTATTGTCTGACCTACCAATGATTCAGATGATTGAAAACGGATTGCGTGGAGGAATTAGTATGGCGTCGCATCATTACTGTAAGCAAACAACAAATACTTGGACGACTATGATCCAAGTAAAAGGTCTAACTATCTCATGTATTTAGATGCAAACAATCTGTATGGATGGGCAATGGCGCAATCACTTCCATTACGTAACTTTAAAATGTACACAGGCGGCGATCCGAATAATATTCAAAAGGCATTAAAGTGGTTGGGCAGTTTAACGCCTGATCAACAGCGTGGTTTCATTTCTAGAAGTTGACTTAGAATATCCTCAGGAACTCCATGACCTGCATAATGACTATCCATTAGCAGCAGAAAGTCTAAAGATGGATCCAAGAGAACCACCTAAACTTGTGCCTAATCTTCGCGGCAAAAAAAATTATGTCTGTCATTACAGACTTCTACAATTTTATTTAAGACATGGTTTGAAGTTGACAGCAGTTCATCGCATAATTGCTTTTGATCAAGAACAGTTCATGAAACCATACATCATGAAGAACACTGATCTCAGAACTAAATCTGCAGATGCTTCAGAAAAAGACTTTTTTCAAGCTGATGAACAACAGTTGTTTCGGAAAGACTATGGAGAATCCGCACAAGCGTAAAGATGTCAGATTAGTCACCAGAGAGAACGAAGCAATTAAGCTGACTTCAAAACCTAATTATCAGGACTTCAGAAAATTTCATGATCAGCTTTTTGGCATAATGATGAAAAAAAAGAAAGTCAAATTGGACAAGCCCGTTTTTATTGGGTTTACTGTTTAGAATTATCAAAGCTTTTGATGTTAGAATTTCTTTATGACTACTTTAAGCCCTCGTATCCTGAGTCCAGAGTACTTTACACAGATACAGATAGTTTTGTTATAGATATTCCTACTGAAGATATTTATAAAGACATGGAATTAGAAGTAGCTAAAGGAGCGAGTGGATGGTATGACACGTCCGATTATCCTAAAGATTCGCCTTTACATTCAATTACTAACAAGAAGGTTTTAGGAAAGATGAAGGATGAATTATCTGGAAAGGTGATCAAGGAGTATGTGGGGTTAAGTCAAAAATGTACAGTATTTCGAGCCAGGAGAAAATCATTAAGAAAGCAAAGGGAATATCTCGCAGCGTTGTGCAGTCAAACATATCACATGACAAACTACAAAGAAGCATTGTTTGGCAATAAGACTTTTCATCATGACAACGTAAAACTACGATCTAAATCTACATGAGATCAACACAACGGTTGTAACAAAAAAGTCGTTAGATAGAACGAACACAAAACGTGTGTTTGTTAATCCAGAGTTTTCATATGCAATCGGGCACTGGAGGACCGCATAAACAGGGGGTTTATATTTTTCATCAACTTTTATTATAAGATCAATCATAGCTTCATCCAATTCATTTAAATCTTTTCTCATGTTTGCTTGACGCGTTCGAATTTTTTTTATTATTTCAAGATATTCTTTTTCCCAATTTGGGGGTTTAAGTTGTAGGTGATCTGGATGATTTAGCATGCATTGATTAATCCCCGAAAATGTTTCCTTAATAGCATTACACGCATGAAATGATTCCCGTATCATTTTCAAGGTCTCTTCCTTTACCATTCTTGTTTCATTCTGCGCTTCCTTCTGAGCTTCCATTTTAAACTCAAATATATTTACGTAAATTAACTAAGCAACTGGAACTGTGTCTGGTGGGATTATCTGCAGTTCTCTTTCGCAAAAGATCTTTGAGGAGCTGGTTGTTTTGTTGTGTCAGTTTCTCGTAAATAATACACGGGTGGATTCATTTTTACAATTCTTTTTATTTCATATGGATCAACACTCCAAACTGGATCTGTTGCCCTGATGCGAGTGTCCCCTTCTGCTTCCCCCGGTAAATAAAGGTACCTTACTTTTAAACCAAACGGTAATAGTTTGCCGGATGAAGACTCTACTTCAACAACATTTATTGTTTTTCTTTTGATTGCTTGTACTGGTTTTAGTCCTTTAAATTCTTCATTATTCATTGCGCGCAAAACTGAGGGCAATCTTCTAACCCATTCTGTGTTGCGAGAATTGTCAATCAGCTCTCTGTGATACTGGTAGGAGAAAAGTCTTTCGGCTAACTGTTTGTTAAAGTTTTCAACTAAAGCCTGTGATCTGTGAACTCCTGGAATGCCTCTTTTAATGGTAACTCTATGTTTCAACAATAATTGATTCACTTGCCCTTTAAATTCTTTTCATCATCGACTTGAATCATGCGAGGATAAGTTAAAGGGCCTCGTTGATATATCAGTTGTATGGCAACAGCAACAGCAGAAGCACTCTTTTGTGTTAATGGTTCCGCATCTTTGTATCTTGAAGCTATGTCAATGACTGTAAGTGCGTACTTAAATCTTTTTCGTCTAATCGTATCAGAGGGTAAATATAGAAGGTCCATTTGATGGTGTCGTTTGGAGTTGTATTGACAAAGTGTGGTCTCTGTATTCGTCTAGGCGCTGGTAAATAAATTTGCCAAATCGCTTGTTTAGATAACCATTCTTTTGCTGTTTGTTCACTGACTCCAGCTGCTTGGCTTAGCTTTTTAATTGCTGTTATTCCCTTCCAATATCCTTTTGGCGAATAATAGATTTTGTTCATTTTTTACTCAGCCAATATTATGTGCAACAAAATACACAACGGTCATACCAAAGACAATAAACCCGATTTCTTGCATCTTTTGTTTTTCTGATGGTTGATAAAAGTCACTGAATTTTGGTGGGGGCAATGTCTCGATTGGTTTGCCTGTTACAAGATAATATTGTTTTATTGCTTGATCAACATCTTTAAATGTGTAAGCTGCATGCCCTGTTTTTTCAGTGTGTTATTAATAAAATCTAACTGCTCAATTCTCTGCTTTTCATAGCGATCTTGTGCTGCGGCTAGTTGCTCCACAGCTTTGTTATGTCTTTTTCTCTCGCCTTCATCTCGCAGTTTACTAAATGCGTAATTACTTCCACTAAAAGCGAGCGCATTAACCACAGCGCCGCCTATCATCATTACGAGTGAAGCCATTTTTTATAAATGTATTTTTTATTTACATATTTATACTGTCTGGAATTATTCCTTGCTTGACTAGAAAATCTTTCGTGGCAAACGAAGCTGCAATAATAGCAATCAGCTTTGCTGAATCCTCAAAGTCTAGTTTGCCAAGATCTGCTGGTTTAATTCTTAACAAGCTTTTACCAAAGCATTGAGTATCCTACACTTAGACCTCCAATAACAGCAGAATGGTATACAAGGTTAGCAACAGTTTTTTCGGTGCTCATTTTTAGAAAATAAAATAATTATAATTAATAAAAAACATGAACAGTGATGATCTACTACAGCTACAAGGCAGCCTAAACCTTCCTGAACTTATGAATGACCAAGTTGATGGCCAAGCTGTTATGCCCCAAAAGGAGAGGTTGTATTCTTTGGCGGCGTGTGGAAAAACAAAACAGTTCCTCGGAACTGAATTCAGCATTGAACAGATTCAACAGATGTCGCCGCAAGACATTTTAAAGTATCATAACAGGTATGAAGCGCAGCTGGGGTCTAGAATGGTGAAAAGTGTGGGGCAAACGGTTCTTAGTTTGTACACTAAACTAGTCAGTAGATTTGCTCCCATTGATTCTGAACAAGATCTTACGTATGATTTAACGCAAGATCCAGTTTTAACAAAGTCATTAGAGTCTCTAGGATGTGATTTATACTATAGATTTGGAACATTGTTATCGCCATTAATCATGGATTAATAACTTTTAATCATATAGATTTTATTTCCCTTCAAAATGACCGAGCCAGAAAATCAGCAGAATCAGAAAACACTGAATCAGGTGGAGAAAGTAACCAAGCCAGAAAATCAGCAGAAAACACTGAATCTGGTGGAGACCAGTGAAAAGCATCCTCATCCTGGGCGTGTTAAAGCAGGAAGAAAATTAGCAGAGTGGAACAGACAAAAAAAATTAATGTTACAGAATATAACTCATAATGAAAACATAACACCGCCAACGCCAGAACAAGTTGATTCAATGCCGGCTATAAAAACTCCATGTGATTCAAGGCCTACAGCACCAAAGTCTTCATGGTATATTGAACTTAAAACTGTTGCCATTTTTGGCGCCCTTGCTGCTGTGGGGGGCAGTTATTAACGGTTATAAAATATATACACAATGGCAGCAGAAACAAAAGCAATCAAAAAAATCTGAACCGCTAAATACAGAAGACAACAGCACGCCAGAACCGTCAACAACAAAAGATCATTTTGATCCATTTCAGATGGAATAATATTTTAAGAACTTAATTTTAAATTTTTTTAATAAAAATAGATCATGGCGTATTATAAAATGATGAAGTCAATAAATAAAGACATGGAGTCTATAAAAGACATTTCCATAGACCAAATTGTAATCAATGCGGTTGCTTAGGATGTAAGAACTTCATTAAGATCTATGCTGACCGATCTCGCGCAGAGAACGCCGAGCAAGATATTCTCAGCGATGACGCGTTTTTTGAGGCGTGTGTGTACTATATTAGACATTTACTATTTAAGATAAAAACACAGATTGTATTTTTTTGATAATTATAAGATAACTTGAATAAGAACTTGGTTGTACTTAAAGGACGACTTAATTACAATCTTGAGGTAACTTAATCAAGAACTTAATTAAAAACTTAATCAAGAACTTATTAAGAACTTGAAGTAACTTAATTAAAAACTTAATTAAGAACTTGGGGTGACTTAATTAAAAACTTAATTAAGAACTTGGGGTGACTTAATTAAAAACTTAATTAAGAACTTGGGGTGACTTGGGGTGGGAGTGTGTGTGGTGTACACAGAGCTTTATTATTTGTCATGTGTAACATCCACTTGGTGCAAGACAGTGCTTGCGTTTTTGTGATGCATTGGCTCTTTTGTTGCAAGTTCAAAGCAGCCACCAAGTGCATTTAACAAAAGCCTGATTGAATAAAACAAGACAATTGTATAAAGAACACCCAGCGACTGTCTAAGACAGCCTTTAAGTGGTTCACAACGTCTAAATAGACAGCCTTTGTATGTGAAGTGAAGCGTAGACAGCAAAGCGACAAAGCAGCAAAAAAAGTCTGATCTCACTGCTGATAACCTTTGACCGCTCTAGGTGGAGCGCTGAAGAAACGGCTTGCCACTGTGACCTTTGACCGCTCTAGGGTGGAGCGCTAAAGAAACGGCTTGCCACTGTGACCTTTGACCGCTCTAGGGTGGAGCGCTGAAGAAACGGCTTGCCACTGTGACCTTTGACCGCTCTAGGGTGGAGCGCTAGTTCTCTCTCACTGCTGCGGACTTTGAGAGGAGTGTGTTTGGAGTTGTATTGGCTCTTGTACGGGAGTAGTCCAATAATTTCTAATCTCCTCACTGCTTGAAAACATTAAATTCAAATCCTTCCTCATAGAGTAGACTTCTATGA
>CM031595.1:125541535-125551535 GCA_018398815.1 Conus ventricosus
CCCTGCCCACACGGACCTCACTCACTCCCCGCCACAAAGCGTTTGTCTGGCACAACAACACAACTCCGCACAAAGCGCGTCCCCCCGCCTGGCCTGCCGCTGAGGCGCGCCATGGTTTCCCTGCCGCTGAAGCGTGAAAGCCCTCCGCTCTGCTTCTCATCAGCACAATGGCTTCAGGTCTGGCACTGACCCGGACGATTAGGCTGCCGCGAACTGTCATTATCAATCATTCTCTATGGGATCTGCCGCGAACTGTCATTATCAATCATTCTCTATGGGATCTTGCCGACTTCAAAAATCCCAAAATAACCCTTTTCGTAGCAATGAAGAAAAACGGAAAATCGAAAAAACAAATTGTAATTATCACTGAAGTTGTCTTCATAATTACTCGTTTTCTTGCTTTTCGGCATGATGTGGCGGCCCAACGTATTCACAATAAAAATTAAAAAAAACTCACAAAAAGAGAATGACGACTCATGCCCAGGTAACTATCACTCTTGTACATGCATAAAGGACTACTGGTAAAAGACTGCTTCCCAAAGGTGCGAAACACCGGGAGCGGGAAAATACCTATCATACACTGTTTTCTGTCCTAACCACTTTCTGGGATCCTAGGAATATTGTGTGGGGTTTTTTCTGACTGAACTTCTAATGTCTGAACAGATCCCCCAGAAAAAAATAACTGTTTTCAAATGAAATTATGAAAGTCAATGTTTTCTTTCTACGATAATTCACAGTTCAATTGATAATGACCACCGCGTTCAAATTCTGAACACAATGATTCTGACATTTTGAAGTTCGTGAATTTCCATACTCGTCCCCTCCATCCGATCTTTCCTTTCCATTCCTCGCTCATCTTCCGGACAGTGACAGCATCACTCCACGACTAGGAGGCCGTGCGGAGGGGTTAACAGAGCAGGCAGCTGTAGTCGGAGTTGAACATCAATGTACCAACTCCCTCGTTGTTTGTTTTTCCCAGGCAGGGGTCCACTGACCCACAGGGACCATTAAACTCGACAGCAGAGGTGTGAGGCCGAGGATGGGAATGCTACGTAAAGGGGATGAAGGGAGGAGGCGGGGATGGGGATGGGTTGCGGGTGGGGTGGGGAAGGGAGAAAGAAAATACAGGAGCGGAGTACGGCCGAGGTTCTTGGGTGGACTGGTTTACTTCGTCCTGTGGATATCAGCAATGAGTCTGGCCCATCGACTTCACGTATAAAGACTTGGTGTATGTCTGTGGCCTGACCCTGGCCGAGAAGGCTCTTGGAAGCCAGTAACATCTGCACTGCTCCACAACAGAAACTACACGCCTTTGTTAACGAGCCGTTCGCTTTGTTTACGATTACTGGATCAGGATTAACACGTAGTGACCGATTTCCGTTGGAAAGAAAAAGGGGGAGGGAGAAGGGGGGTCGCGTGCACGGTTGTGGAAGAATAAAAAGACAGAACGCAAATCGAAAACCTGTTCATTCTCTGTGCTGTGATCGCTTACTTTGGGACAACAACGGCAGCAACAGCAGCGACAACACGACCTACGTTTGTTTAGCCTGGCTCTCTTTCTCGATTCTCCGGAGTGAGGGCAAAGACACACCGCGTTGAGATACCTATCCATATGTTTCTAGGTCTCCTGGAAGGCCGGAGAGGATGGGAAGGTGGAAGAGAGAGAGAGAGAGAGAGAGAGAGAGAGAGAGAGAGAGAGAGAGAGAGAGAGAGAGAGAGAGAAAGACAATGGGCGGAGTGGAATGGGGGTGGGAATCGGGATTGCATGGAGGGTAGGAGATTCACCATGTTTGATTGCAGTGTGTGTGTGTGTGTGTGTGTGTGTGTGTGTGTGTGTGTGTGTGTGTGTGTGTGTGTGTGAGTGTCTGTGTGTGTATGTATATGTGTGTGTGTGTGTGTACGTGTATGTTTGCGTCCGTGCTTGCGTGCGTGCGTGCGTGCGTGCGTGTGTGTGTGTGTGCGTGTGTATGTGTGTGCGTGTGTGCGTGTGCGTGCGTGCGCGCCCGCGCGCGCGCGCGTCTGTGTGAGCCTACATTAAATCGGATCGTCGGTTTATTAATACAAACACTCCCACGCTGACAAGCTCACATGAGCACGGATCCATTTTCAATATTATATCTGTTTAGTCTAATTATGCAAAGAGCGTTTTAAAAAAAATGACAGTCAGACCCTACGCATTATCTTCCTTTCTTTCTTTCTGCAGCCCTTTGTTTCCAGTGCTCATGATGACAGCAGGGATGTAGCTACGAGTCGGCCTTTGACGAATCGCTGAAAATATTTGTAAATGGCCAAAAAGAGTCACTGTCCAGTGAGCTTTCAGGTCGAAGGTGTTATGAACAGTTACAGTTTATGTGGGTTTATTAGGAATGTGAGCAAAGACGCGAACCAACTTCACTGGATTAGGGTTCGCGACTTTACTCTCAGGTGGCGTAGCTCAAGGTCACAGATATAGACACACAGATATAGACACAGTTTAAAAGTCGATGGTTTGGGAGAAAACATGGCTATGTAAAGCGAGTGGCTTCCCTTGTCATTTTCCCACCTCTCTGCGTCGTATTTCCTTTTTGCTTTTTTGATGATCGTATTGCTCAACTTCGCATGGGTGTCAGACAATGCCGCCGAAACTAAAGAAACTTAGAATCAGATCTGGCCAACCTCGTTTCTCTTCTCAGAGAAAAGAAGAATCGGAAACGAAACTAAGAGTGGTTGATATGATGCGGTGTTGATATGTATAAAGGATACAGCCACAAACAGTGTTTGACAATGCATCGATCATATATTACGTGTGGATTCCTTTCTATCGATTTGCTTGCCTAATGGTTGGGGGGGGGGGGGGGGGGGGGGGGGGGGGGGCAGCATTCCAGCTATGGACCGAACAGTGCTGAAAAGAGTTTTTAGAAGTGCCTATGTTTGAGCAAATTTGCCTAACAATAAATTTCATAGCTACATCTCTGTGACCTCAGTTTCGGTTTCCCCTCTACATCCATCGTCTCTGTGACAAGTTCGTTTCAGTCTTCGGTGAGACCTGACAGTTTCATGGACACGATCACTGGAGAGAACACCGTGGTGGTCATCTGGTCTTCTTCGACAACTGCACTGGTAGGTCGTCTGTAGGGAACTTAGTGGGCAGAATTCTTTGTAAATTCAGTCAGAACAAACAGCCTGAACGCCACCGGGCATTAACCGTGAGCAGTGTGGGATCTTCTCGTTTGGGTGGCCTAGTGGCGAGCTGAGAGTACTGTCGCTGTGGACCGTTTGTGCTGGAACAGTTATCAAATCAACCTAAATGCAGACTTGTGTGAGAGAGTCGGTTGCCAGAGATGGCGGTGGGACGGGGAGAAGGAAATCCCAACAACAGTATTTACATGGATTGATTATCGTGTCTTTAGAGTTTCGGTCTTCTTTATTGTGAAGAACGTGAACAAGATGTTTTGTCCCTTTAAGCTTACGATCAAAACACGTCGAATGAAACTCACAACGAAGTTATACCGTTTTAATCGTCATGACCATGATCACGATTATGATTGTTATGTTTTCATCGTTGTTCTTATTGTTCAAGCTGTTGTTGTTATTGTTGCTGCTACCATCCCCACTATCTACATCTGCATTATTGTCATAACTGTCGTTCAAATTTGCATCCAGTTTTCCCCTGTATTTTCGTCTCTTCAAAACCTTTCAGTTCATCACAGACTAACGCTGAACCGGCGGCAATCGTGGTGATCGTCAGTAGGAAGTCTGGAGAACTTCTGTCGTCACAAGGGCTCAAGCAGGTAACTGAGAGGGTCAAATTAAGACCCATTGTTGGCTCGACAAAACTGGGACAACTTGACAACACGGTTGAAAGACACGGTTACGCAGGAGTAGCCGACCCTGACAATCACTGAGGTAACAGAGAAACGTCTGCTGTATGGAAACTTCACGATTTTCAAAGGTCGTAATTACTAGTTTGACGACTGAAGAAAACGGTAACTATGATCAAGAAAACAGTGAGGCGAGATGATTTCATGGCAGATCTCCAGAAAGCGTGTTTTAGATTTGTTTGGAATGGAAAACAAGACAGTATTAATAGGAAGACAACAGTTTCAAAGTGTAAAAGATGGTGGTTTAAATGTTCCCTAAGTTATATTTGATGTCTGATAAAATTGCATGGATACGAAAATTGTTCTATTCTAAGCTTAACTGGAAAAGCATTTGTACCCAGTTATATCCTGTTTTAATGAAACTGGATATGTTCAGACCATCGTGTGTTACTCAAAGAAAAACGGATAACCTATTTTGGAAACAGGTTTTCTGTGCATACGAACTGTTTTGGAAAAAAAGTACAACCTAAAACAAGTACAGATTTACTAGCCGAACCATTTCTGTAAATTGAACGCTTTAAACTTGGAAACACGGAGTTGTTCAATCAACGAACTGGACAGATTATGGCATTCATTGCATCGCAGATTTTGTAAATGTACACGGAAGATTTTTGTTTTTAGCAGAATTGAATCGTCGTTTCCAGATAAGCATTGACTTTTTGACGTATGGTGGTTATTTATCGTGTATTCGACATATATGAATAAACAAAATATTGCTTTAGAAAATCATAGCAAGTCTGACTTTCCATGTGCTCTAAAAACGATTTTGTCGATTTATAAAGGCATGAACCTTTATTATCGCATATTGATAGACGATAGCTCAGCTCCTATCTGTTGTGAAAAAAATGGAGTAATACATTGGAAGGCGAAATAGTTTGGCAAAATGTTTTCAAAAAGATACACAGAATTTCTGAAGTGAAATTGAAATGGTTTCAAATGAGGATCGTACATCGAATTCTTGGTACAAATACTATATTGAAAGAAATGGGTGTGGTTGGCGACCACTCTTGCACCTTCTGCCACGTAGAAAAGGAATCTACAAGACACTTAGTTTGGGGATGTAATATTGCTAAATCATTCTGGACTAAACTCATCAAAGAAATTAATGAAAAATGCAGAATGACGTTAAATTTGACCGAGCACTTTGTAATTTTAGGACTGATAAATAGATGAAAAATGACGAAGCATTTGAAAGAATAGTTCTCTCAGCGAAATGGTTTATTTTTCAATGTAAACAAACAAATGCGTTCCAATGCGCAGTGTATTCAGGAAACGACTACCAAGGAACTTTAAAACTGATGAATACAGAGCCAAAATAAATTGCCTGACACGGTTTGGGAAAATTTGGGAATCGTATATACCTTTTATTATTACAGATTAAAGGAAACTTCAGCATCGCACACTGCTTAATGCTATCAATATCTGTATATTTACATTCACCATGACTGTTTATGCTCTTTCACTGCACATTGTTTTGGAAAATTTTCACAGATAGACTATGCAATCTAAGGTGGCGTCTGCATCTCTCCTGGTTTCAGCTCAACTTTTTTCCCCTTTTTCTTTTCAACGTGCGTGCGTGCGTGCGTGCGTGTGCGTGCTCTGTTACTTCCTTTTTACATTGATTTAATATCGTGGTTTGTGATTGAGAAAGTGTACACTTTTGTAGGTTATATAATGAAGAAATGGGAACAAAGGGTTGAAAAAACAATGCTAAGGTTTCATTTCTTTTGGTTTACTTTATTTTTTTCATTGTTTATCAAACACGGTCGTGTACTAGTTAGATTTCTTCGAGTCTTTGGAATGGAGAAGTTTATAAGAGTGACTCAGAGAAGTGCGGTTATATGCCAACATCTTTGCGCACTGTCCTCTTTTTGCGCATTTGTCAACTCTCATTTAAGTTGATTAAAGATCATGTTTGAACAACAACAACAACAACAACAACAACAACAAAAGAAAGGAGAAAACCAGTGAGGGGAGAGGGGGAGGGGAGATGAGGAGGAGGAGGGTTGGCTATCTCATCTTCTGTGGTAATACTCTCGCGCCGTTCATACCAGCTCATCCGTACACACCCACACCTGGCTCGGATCTATCACAGTCGCCGCAGCGCCAGGATTCCACAGAATGAGTTGTTGATTTCTTGGTTTACTGGCATTCGAAAGTAACTGACAGCTAGTACTTAGTGGCGGTATCAAGATAGCAGCAACAGTTGCGAAACAAGCAGTGGCAGCAGCAGAAGTAGCAGTAGAAGAAGCAGCAGCGGACGAGAAGTCAAAATATTACAGCAGCAGCGGCAGCCCGAAGTAGGTGCAACAGAAGAAGCATTAGTAGCGACAGTAACAGCAACAGCAGCAGCAGCAGCAGCAGCAGTAGTAGTAACAGCTGCATCAATATTAGTAGTATTATTAACCACACTAGAGGCACTGAAGCAGCAGTAGCGACAGTAGCACCAGTGGTAGCAGCTGCAGCACTTGACAGCAGCAGCAGCAGTTGTAGTAGCGGCAGCAGCAGCAGCAACCAAAGTGATTTTGAAGCAGCAGTCACAAAGTCGAAACAGCAGTATTAGAAGTGGGAATTTAGTACAACAGTTAAACGACCTTTTTTTTTTTTTTACCTTTTGTACCTATGTCTGTTTGGCAACACACACAGAAAAAAAGTGTCAACTGTGACACAGAGAGACGTTGCTAGAGAGGGGAAAAAAACCCTGACAATACACAGAACAAAGCATGTTCGAAGGAGCGGCGACAGTAGAAGCGACAGCAACAGCAACAGTAAGCTCCTTTGCACCTTTTTCGTTACCGTATGTCTGTCTGGCGACACAAAGAGCCCGTTGTGACCAAGACCAAAGAACGAGACGGACGACAGAGTAAGGTGCATGTTGGAAACAGCGAGAGCGGCTTTGACCAGTAGTCCCACCGAGGGCACGACTGTGCCGTCGTGGGTCCACACTGAAACAATGACCAGTATTGTTTGCAAAACGTTGTGCTCCCCACCCTAATTTTTTTCTCTCATCCAGACCGAGGCCTGTTCTCTTCTCATGCGCCTACATTATTCGTCAGTTGTAAACAAGAAACGGGATACGTTACGGCTGTGTCGGGTTTTAAGTTTAAGAGATAAACGATGTTTGCATTATTACATCATGATGGATGCCATAACACGTTTGCGCGCGACACCCCCACCCCCTCATACACACACACACACACATACGCACACACACACACACACACACACACACACACACACACACACACACACACACACACACACGAAGCCTGCAGAACTGATGAACTGAATCCTTCACTTTTTCTATCATGTTATACAGGACCTAGTTGTCTTTCTTTACTGTGATTGATTTCAAATTTGATTCAGTTTATGCTACTTTCCCTCAAAATTGGTTGCACGTCTACGCACCTGTTATGCTTTTCTGTGATTAAATGAAAGGTCACGAAGTTTCAAATCATGCAAAATTTAATGGAAATTCTGCAGTACACACACACATACACACACACACACACACACACACACACACACACACACACACACACACACAGAGAGAGTCTGCTGCGGTTTCAGGAGTAAAAGAAATGTTGTTTGTGAAGTGCCATGCCACTAGCAGGTTAAATGAAATGGCAATCGCCAGCATGATCACATATTGAACAGCGGCAAATATCTCATGGAATGGAACATGTCATGACAAGTGTTGGTAATAGATCGCCGAGGTCAGACTGTAATCATTAGCTCGGTGCGGACGGACTTTTTTCCCCGAGAATTGTTTCCGTGCCGCTGAGTTGGATCTAATACAGATAAAATTAGAGACGGATCAGATCATGAAACTGAGGAACAACGATGATTTGTTTAAAACCACTGAAATTGAAAATGGAGTGATAGATTGGTATTCACTGACTGAACTGCGTATAGGCGATGACGGAAAGTTGTCGAGTTCTTTCAGCAACGCATTGCATGAATCGGATATCAGTTTGCCAGATGATTAATTGAACAGTTTCTGAAAAAGACAAGTACCTCTGCACTAAAAAAAAAAGCAGTGTTCGATATCAAATTTAATGGCTACACTGACAGGACATACTGCTGGTCCTTTTCCAAAATACAAACAAACAAGCAAACGAACAAAATCATATTAACCGATAATGGTACGAAGGTACTGTTTTGAAATCATTGCTAGCATGAATTTAGGAGATCTGACCTCCAAATTTTGGTATAACTCTTCTCCCACTCCCCCGCCACCCCCACCCCTGTTACTTTCCCACCCACCGCCCACTCCAAAACACTTCCCCACCTCTCTCCTGACAGTGTCTGCGGGCACAATATGAAGGTGAACAATTTAAAAAAAAAGTTAAAATGCTAATGACATCTGACTTGCAAGCGCAAACACAGGCCTGCCCATGCTTTGTGCTAAGGTTTGCTTCTTCTTCTTCTCATGTTTTCGGTCAGAAAATAAGATTGCCACAGTGATGAGGGGGGGGGGGGGGGGGGGGGGGGGGGGGGGGAGGAGGAGTGACAGGGAAAGGAGAAGATGGGGCCATAAAAAAAGAGAAAATGTGCAGCAGAAAAGGTAAATTAGGATCGCATGTAGGAAACGGGGAAAGTCGAGTGAAAGTCTACCTTTAAATTACAAATCGATAATCGATTTGTCCACATTTTGCACGTAACAATTCGTGGATAGTGGAGCATTTTGGTTTTCCAGAGCACAGAACTGAAAGGAGCATATCAGGCTTAAGCGGGATTTTTTCAGTCCCGTCTAGTTCTTTCCCACAATCGTTGAGTGCGAGATGGTCTCGAATGGGAAGACTGGGACAGAACAGAGGCGTCTTGACAGTTTGCTCAAATTCCCTGGCCAATGTCATGCGTGACTTCATCTTTCGGGCCCGGTTAACGCCATGATGAGTATTGAAAGGAAGTGTACAATACTGTCCTGTCATAGTCTCAGACCACAATGGAACACGACAGCATCAGCTTTATCATTCATACTGACCTTTCACAAATTCACGGTCCTTCGTGCATTACCCCCCCCCCCCCCCCCCCCTTGCAACGAAGGTTCTCTTTTCCTTTTTGAAAGCTTTTACATAAACAATATAATACAGCATTCGATGTATTCACGTGCACCGATTAGTATAGGCTATACTATCGTTCTTTAGTAATTCCATACACGACATTGTCCAAATCTATTTGATATAGCTGTCATTCATTACAGAGAATAACAAAAGGAAATTCCCATGAAACCGCAGGGTATTTGATGCTGAGTAGAAAACAGAGCAACAACAAACAAACAAACAAACAAAAAACAGTTTTTAAAAAAAAGTACAAAAAATAAGAGAAAACAACTCTTGACATAAAACAATAAGTATTGTCTATGGCTGGAGAGGGGTTGACGGGAAGGGGGTGAAGCGGTTGGAAATGGGCGCGGGAGGAGGGGGGGGGGGGTAAAGAATGAGGGATACAGAGAAAAGAAAAGGTCACATGCTGCTTTTACAAATCCAAACATATTTGATCCACGCTCAGTTGCAGGAGCATTAGAATGCTTTTTGTACAATACTGTGTACAGTTTTGTTAGCTACTGTGACAGAAAAACACGCGAATAAGAATGAAAATAATAGTGGTATTTACGGCTAATTTTTGGATGCGATGTCTGCGCACAGTGTGCTATATGGTAACATTATATGGTGCATTACTTTTATGACGACTTCCGATTTCCCCACCACATCGAAATCTTCGGTATATTGGTCGTCTTCGGTGCTTCCAGTAAGTCGGATGAACCTTGGGTGAAGGGCGACCTGTCCTCTATCGATGGTGAAAGGAGGAGACAACTTCCACCCCACCCACGCCATAAGCACAGTTTACTGGTAAAGGCTTTTGTACTGTTTTATGCAATTAAGGTTGGATTGGGGCTACGTAAGTTGGGATTAGGGTAACGGTCAGGTTGAGGTTTGGGTCCTGCTTTCTGGGTTTGCAGAGTCGTCCGGCTTTGTCATAAAGATCCTCGTGTCTAACGCATAAACACGCTGCCATGTTGGCGTCTCCTCAATTGGGAGTGTGTGTCCACTGACACTGGCCACACGCCACAATTAGGATTTTGCACTAAAACATTACATAATCCATGCAAACGTTTTGAGGCCTACCATAAGTTT
>CM031595.1:125556535-125566535 GCA_018398815.1 Conus ventricosus
TTCCACTAAACTGCGGTATGTATTGCATTCCACTTACCCGCAGTATGTAATTCACCGATTCTCAACCGACCGAGATAATTAAGTTGAAAACTGCCAGAGAGTCGACTTTAGGATATCACGTTATGCAGAACACGTCGACCGACTTTCCCTATCGATTAACCTAAACACAACCCGTTTCCGTAAAAAAAAAAAAAAAAGAATCTCTGCTGCACTAAAGAGGAGAATCGTCTGCGTGAGGTTGCAATGTCAACGAGAATCATTTCCCCTTGTAAAGCTACACGGAAGGACGGGGGGGATAGGGAGGAGGTGGAGGGACATTGGAGAGTGCGAGATCTGCAGAACAAACTCCTCTTCAGCGACTGCGTTGCGACCTTCGTGCTCCCTCTACACCCATTCCCTCTATTATTTCTCGTTGGACTGGTCATGGTGATTATTTATACACGAATAAAAATAAATACATGAGAAGAAAAGAAAAACAAAGCTATAAGAATTGAAATAGGTTGTGGCCGATTAATATGAAAAAAAAGCGTTTAAGTAGAACGTAGTGATAGATAGGCAACATAATTTCCTTTTTCTCTAGATTGTATGCATTTCCACTTGAAGTTTGGAACTCTCTAAACTGCAGCGTTGATAATCATTTTAAGGAATAATATCACCTGCTTAGAAATCGGCAATGTCTGGATCAAACCTTGTAAGACTTTCATTTGTTATTTATTTCTGTGTTTTTATATGAAGGCATAGATTTCAGAATTTTATTTTGTTTAATTTAGGAGAAAAGAAGGAAAGAAAGAATCAAAAGAGTAGCAACTGTACTGCGTTAATGTAAATGACAGAAATTCGTGACTGTGCAAAACACTTTTTTTTTTTTTTTATAGAAAAAGCATGCATGTCAGCTGCCGAGGGTTTTTTTTCCTTTTTTTTTTTTCTTTTCTCTTCGTTTTTTTTTTTTTTCGTCATCCTTAAAACCTCATAAATCAACTCTTCAGCTTGAACATAATGCTGGGAGAAGATATTGAGCTGTCGACATGCAATCTATGCGTGAGTAGTTTTCTTATGTGAAGTCGTAGGTTAGTCAGTCCTGACCCTGTTTCGGACGGGTTTCGCGATCAGTAACTCTGCACATTGTCAGTACTGCTAACTTTGCACATTGTCAGTACTGCTAACTTTGCACATTGTCAGTACCGTTAACTTTGCACATTGTCAGTACTGTTAACTTTGCACATTCTCAGTACTGCTAACTTTGCACATTGTCAGTACTGCTAACTTTGCACATTGTCAGTACCGCTAACTTTGCACATTGTCAGTACCGCTAACTTTGCACATTGTCAGTACTGCTAACTTTGCACATTGTCAGTACTGCTAACTTTGCACATTGTCAGTACTGCTAACTTTGCACATTGTCAGTACTGCTAACTCTGCACATTGTCAGTACTGCTAACTTTGCACATTGTCAGTACTGTTAACTTTGCACATTGTCAGTACTGCTAACTTTGCACATTGTCAGTACCGCTGAATCTGCACATTGTCAGTACCGCTGAATCTGCACATTGTCAGTACTGCTAACTCTGCACATTGTCAGTACTGTTAACTTTGCACATTGTCAGTACCGTTAACGTTGCACATTGTCAGTACCGTTAACTTTGCACAATGTCAGTACTGCTAACTTTGCACATTGTCAGTACCGCTAAATCTCCACATCGTCAGTACCGCTAAATCTACACATTGTCAGTACCGCTAAATCTGCACATTGTCAGTACTGCTAACTCTGCACATTGTCAGTACTGCTAACTCTGCACATTGTCAGTACTGCTAACTTTGCGCATTGTCAGTACTGTCAACTTTGCACATTGTCAGTACTGCTAACTCTGCGCATTGTCAGTACTGTTAACTTTGCACATTGTCAGTATTGCTAACTTTGCACATTGTCAGTACTGTTAAGTTTGCACATTGTCAGTACCGCTAAATCTGCACATTGTCAGTACTGCTAACTCTAAACATTGTCAGTACTGCTAACTCTGCACAATGTCAGTACTGCTAACTTTGCACATTGTCAGTATTGTCAGTACTGTTAACTTTGCACATTGTCAGTACTGCTAACTCTGCACATTGTCAGTACTGCTAACTTTGCACATTGTCAGTATTGCTACCTTTGCACATTGTCAGTACTGTTAACTTTGCACATTGTCAGTACTGCTAGCTTTGCACATTGTCAGTACTGCTAACTTTGCACATTGTCAGTACTGTTAACTTTGCACATTGTCAGTACTGCTAACTTTGCACATTGTCAGTACTGCTAACTTTGCACATTGTCAGTACTGCTAACTTTGCACATTGTCAGTACCGCTAACTCTGCACATTGTCAGTACTGCTAACTCTGCACATTGTCAGTCAGTACTGCTAACTTTGCACATTGTCAGTACTGTTAACTTTGCACATTGTCAGTACTGTTGCACATTGTCAGTACTGCTAACTTTGCACATTGTCAGTACTGCTAACTCTGCACATTGTCAAGACTGCTAACTTTGCACATTGTCAGTACTGCTAACTTTGCACATTGTCGGTACCGCTAACTTTGCACATTGTCAGTACTGCTAACTTTGCACATTGTCAGTACTGTTTAGTTTGCACATTGTCAGTACCGCTAAATCTGCACATTGTCAGTACTGCTAACTTTGCACATTGTCAGTACTGCTAACTCTGCACATTGTCAGTACTGCTAACTTTGCACATTGTCAGTATTGCTACCTTTGCACATTGTCAGTACTGTTAACTTTGCACATTGTCAGTACTGTTAACTTTGCACATTGTCAGTACTGCTAACTTTGCACATTGTCAGTACCGTTAACTTTGCACATTGTCAGTACTGTTAACTTTGCACATTGTCAGCATTGCTAACTTTGCACATTGTCAGTACTGTTAACTTTGCACATTGTCAGTACCGTTAACTTTGCACATTGTCAGTACTGCTAACTCTGCATATTGTCAGTACTGTTAAAGAAACTATGTATTACACCAGTCAAAGGCTTGAAGCGTATGGTTACGGAGATGACGGACCTGAGTTTGAGTCCCTCGTAAGGTCGGCCTTTTATGGGTTGAAAACCCTCGAAGTCCACCCGAATGTGTACATGACTGAGTTCAGGGGAAGTTGAGGTGGTGGAAGAAGTGGGTAGGCTCTGGCGTTTCGCATGCGCTGCCCTAGACAAGGTGAACCTCTCACAGGTCACTGTCACTAAGACCATATCTGGCTTCAAAAAGATGTGATGTTTTTGTTGCTCTCTCTCTCTCTCTCTCTCTCTCTCTCTCTCTCTCTCTCTCTCTCTCTCTCTCTCTCTCTCTCTCTCTCTCTCTCTCACACACACACACACACACACACACACACACACACACACACACACACACACACACACACACACACACACACGCACGCACGCGCGCGCGCGCGCGCTTGTGTGCGCACGCATGCCCCTATTTTTCTTCAACTCTGCCCACACCTTTTCCATGTCTGTCTACCACTGCACTCTCATCCCACCCCACCCCTCACGTATCCTTACAGTCCTCTCTCTCTCTGGGGGACTTTGCACACGCACGCGCGCACGCACGCGCACGCGCGCACACACACACACACACACACACACACACACACACACACACACACACACACACACACACACACCTTTATTGACTGTCTTTTTTCTGACCTAATTTTTCAGTTAAATGCATTCATATGAGTATAAACATGACAAATACAATTTTGGGTTAACAAAGATGATAAACTAAAGGTCATCCAAATCTACATGTTGTCAGAAACCCAGAGACTGCTGTTTTGATCTCGTCATTCCAGACTGTTAATGTGGTTGTTTTTGTTTTATTATTACAGTGTGTGTCTGTACATTGATGATTTTAGAAAATAAATATTATTGTATTGTTTGCATCAATAATGATCAATAGAATAAACAATTCACCAAAACTGAAATATAAACAACAGCAATAACAATCAGAAAACAACAGAAAAAGTAAAGAAAGTTTAAGCAGAGGGGTGTGGGAATAGCGGAAGGGGTGAAGAGATAAACTGTGTTGGCTTTGGACGATGGGAAAGGGTTCACTAGAAATAATCGACTGGCCTGTCAAAAATGAATGAAATAGAACGTTTTCAAGTAAAGAGACATTTCCAACATGACTAAACATCCAAAATCGACGACACATTTTCAGCAACATCTGCAGCAAAAAGAATCATCTTGTTTGTGTATAATGAATTAAAAGGCAGATATATCACACACCTGGTTTTTGTTCATCAGTAATGGAAAGCCAGATATATCACACTGGTTTTCGTTCATCTGCAGTGACAGAGTCAGATGTACTCCACGAGTGGTCATATTCATCACCAGTTGCGCCACCAATCAAAATGGTTCCTAACAATAATTGGTTATAAACCGATAATGCCCCGCATTTGGCAACATTTTGTACTGGTAAACACTCAACAATAGTGCGGAAATGTCCTTTACAATGTTCACAATTAGGAACAGAAGGTAAGCAAATTGTAACATAATAATTATGATTGTTTATTTGCCTTCACTGTGCCGATGAATTGTAGTGCTTGACTATTGTTATGAACAGATATCTATTGCTTTTATTTACAAGAAGAAGAAGAAGGAGGAGGAGGAGGAGGAGGAGGAGGAGGAGCAGAAGAAGAAGAAGAAGAAGAAGAAGAAGAAGAAGAAGAGAAGAAGAAAATGCCAGTAAGAATAGTAAACTGTCTGCAGATTTTTGTTTCTAGTGTCCAATCTTAGAAATGAAAAACAAAATTCCGATTTTAAAACGTTTCATGGTAAAAGGTGGTTTCGTGTAGGCCTACTTCCTCTTTGCTACCGTTTCTTTGTCAGTCAGAGGTATGAAAGACCTTGAATGCACCTTTGCTGAACCGGTTTTGCCTGCGTTTGGTCTCCGGCTGGGACTGTACACGTATGAACTTAGACACTGGAGTTCTGCTTTCCGTTCTGGGGGTTTGTGACTGTACACAAAGGATCTGATCCACTAATTCTCATTTTGCCCGTCCCCCGCTCTCTGTCTCTCTCTGTGTCTCTCTGTCTCTCTCTCCCTCCCTCTCTCTCTCTCTCTCTCTCTCTCTCTCTCTCTCGTGAAACCAATTAATTCTGAGGTCTGAGCCAGATAGATGACGAGAAGTAAACCACGTGTGCTGCAGGTAAAAACGGCTCGTGGAGTGACACTGATTGAGCTCAGATTAAATCAATACCAGATTTTCACTCCGGCGTTTGTGCCAGAATTTTTGGTCGAGCAAAGATGAAACATGTATGTGCACTGCTTGTTGCCTCAAATGTTACATCTCGCAACTATTGTGGATTTTGTGAATTCCATAATAATGAGATGATAATGATGATGATAATTATGAAGAAGAAGATGGTGATATAGAAGGATATCACTTTCATCATCATCATCATCATTATCATCATCATCATCATCATCATCATCATCATCATCACAATCAGTAGTAGTAGTAGTAGTAGTAGTAGTAGTAGTAGTAGTAGTATCATTATCATCATTAGTATTGGTATCATTATTATTATAATTATTTTTTAATCATCATTGATGTTCTTGTTGTTGCTGCTGCTGTCATATCATCATCATCATCATCATCATCATCATCATCATCATCATCATCATCATCATCATTATACTTATTATTCTATTCATTATTATAATTTGGTATTATTATTGCTAACATCATTATTGTTATTGTTATTTTCATCATCATTATTATTGTCCTTATCATTGTTGTTGTGTTGCTGTTATCGTTACCATCAAAGACGCCTATAACATATATCCAAACAGCACCATCTACTTTCTCTCAGACTTCTTCCCGACCGGTGACAGGTCCTTCCATGCTGAACGTGCACATCGTCACAGCGCGTGGGCTGATGCGCAGGTCAGCCATCTCCTAAGCCTTCCTCATCATCCTCTTTCAACACCTGATTCTTTTATCCCTTATTTTCTCTATTTTCCAGCTGAAACCTCAGCGCACTGTAACCTGGCGGGCTTAGCGACGTGATGCAGCGCATGTGGATTAGCCCTCACGCAGTATTGTCTGTCTAGTGGAACTCCTACTGAAGCTCAAATGTGTCAAAGCGGATTGACTGGCATGTCATCACCAGTAGCATGCTGGGTTCTGCTTGTGTGCGTATGATGCTAACGTAATTACTACACTCTCATTTACACATAATTATGGCCAGCACACATGCGCGCGCACATGCAAGGGAATTCAGCACGTGTGACCAATAATTACTCATGTGTGTTCTGGCCTTGTGGATGCTTGGTTTGTAGCTTACGAATCCAGAATTGTTTTTTTCTCTGGGATCTCTGTGAGTGTCACAGTCTGTGTACTGTACATCAATGGGCATACAACGCATGTCTTGAAGTGAGTGGTTGTGCATGTTGACATGATGTGTGAAATGGGTGCCTGTATTGTTCCGGGTGTGTGACCAGTGTCAGCAGAAACGTTGTTTGAGCGAGTTGCGTGTATTTCCTACGTACTGAGCCCCTTTGCATTTGGTGCAGTAGAGTAGCTGCACGATGTTTCTTATGCTGCAGGACGACTCGTGGCGATTGGTGAATGTCTCGCCACTAACATCACTGGTGAACTGACGGGCCTGTACCACGTGCTCCCTATACTGATGACACAGCATTTTCTGGTACATCGGTGACTTCCCGGGTTGTCAGTGAAGGGTTCTTGTGGAGGAAGCACGGAAGGCATCAGGTTCTTTTGTAGACTATTTGAATTCCTTTCTCCGACTATGGGGAGTTCTGGCATGGCTTGTCTCATCCTGTGGCTTTCCTGTAGGACTGCTCGCTGTTGTTGCAGCCACTGACAGAGAGGAGGGCGTGCAGGGTTGTGGGTGATGATGAACGGAACCCTAATCTTGGGATTTGGGGCCTGTACTCGAGAGTCTCATTACGTGGGATGCTGCTTGCTGTCTCAATGGCTTTCTGGATGGTGTGAGTACTGCAGCCTCTACGTTGGAAGTTGGATCTCCCCCTCTCTCTCTCTCTCTCTCTCTCTCTCTCTCTCTCTCTCTCTCTCTCTCTCTCTCTCTCTCTCTTCTCTCTCTCTTCTATATATATATATATATATATATATGTGTGTGTGTGTGTGTGTGTGTGTGTGTGTGTGTGTGTGTGTGTAAATAGACAGACAGACAGGTAGATAGATAGATAAACACAACCGCACGCGCACGCATACACACACATGCATAACACACACACACACACACACACACACACACACACACACATGTACACATGCGCGCACACACACACACACACACACACACACACACAACCACCCCCACCCCCACCACCCCCAGCCCCCTCCCCCTCCCACACTCACACACACAAAGCCCTTGCTTGTTTGCCAGTCGCTTTCTCGACCATATCCAAGGTCCTGCCCTCCGCTCTTCTTCTCTCTTCTTATTAAGCTGTCACTTCCCGGCAAGACGACACCTTGCGGCCAAGAACTGATAGAAGCTGAACACGAACACGATCCGTTCCTCAGAGACCTACAACTCGCCGGCAAGACATTGGCCGATCACTCAGAGGCAGGCACAAGGGAGTTGGCCGTAATGATGGTGATTATCCGTCCCCTAAAAGTGTTATTATCCCCTTTGCTCTCTCCGGAGTGATTTCATTCACTCACGCTGGCCACGCACCTCGTGCACGTTTAAAGTACCTGCATGCACCGCACGTGTTCTCATGGGCTCATGGGCTGGGACAGAAAAAAAACTTGGATCTTCACACACGAACACACACATGGGCGCACCCGCGTCTCCCCCTCCCCCCACCCGCCTGCGCGCGCGCGCGCACAAACACACACACACACACACACACACACACACACACACACACACACACACACACACACACATTGTCCTAATGACAATCTTTATAACGTTATTCACAAACGATGCTCTCAAGACAGCGTTATACAAAAAAATGGACGAAAATTAGTAGAGATTTGTTCGGAAAATAACATGTATGTTCTTAATGGTCGCTCACTTGGCGATCTTCGAGGAAATTTTACTTGTTTCAACACAAAAGGAAGTAGCGTTGTAGATTATTTTATTATATCACAAGACCTAATGAAAGATGTTATTGCATGCAAAGTTCATAAACTCACTGTATATTCTGATCATTGTCCTATAGAGCTGTCAATTTTACTTCCTACTGTTTGCAATGATAGACCTAATATGAAAACAAATGCGCATGCTGACAGTGCTCCCTTACGTAATAACACGTCAAACAGAAATGACACAAAAGTTAACACAACCATTACGTCATTTATTTGGGATGACGAATCTGCAGTAAAGCTGAACATTGCTTTAAATAACCCTATCATGAAGATCGTATAGAAGAAATAGAGAAACGTATGGAGAAGACACAAGATCATGATACGAAGACCTCGGTCTTCATTAACAACATGATTAATGATCTGACCCAGACAATAAAAGACGCAGCATCCTTATCACTCAAACAAAGACAAATGCGCGAAAGAAAGAGAAAAAATCCGAAACACAAAAAATGGTTTGATGAAAAATGTTTTCTTCTAAGGAAAGAAGTAAGATCACTTTTAAATGCACTGAACAGACACCCTTTCAATCGATACCTACAGACAAAGTACTTTTCAACAGTGAAGGCATACAAAAGTACTTTAAGAAAGACAAAAAATACATACAGAGACAAACTTATTAGAGAACTAAATGAAGCCTTTGAAAAGGATCCAAAATCAAGTATGGAGAACACTAAACGAATTAACAAACATGCAAAATACGAATCAAAATAAAAGGAAGGAAATCCATGAAGACAAATGGATATCTCACTTAGAAAAATTAGTTAGCAGGAATATTGAAATAACAGAACAGAGAAAAAAAAACTGATTGAGCAAAAATTGTCTAAAGCAAGAAATGTTATATATAATCCAAATGTTGATGAACCAATTAATATATCAGAAATCCATTAGACATTTCGAAATTAAAAAAATAAAAAAAGCCACGGGAAAGGACGGAATCTTAAATGAAATAATCAAAGCCAGTTTGCCTAATATAATTATACCTCTTAAGAATATATTTAACTGGGTACTAAGATATGGCCAGTATCCCACTCTGTGGAAACATGGCATTTGTGTGCCCATTTATAAAAGCGGCGATCCTACAAATCCCAACAATTATCGTGGAATTACTTTAAACCGCTGCCTGAGTAATGCTTTCTGTCAAATATTAAACAATAGGATAACAAATTACATAGAAAGCAGAGATTTATTTATAAAAGAACAGGCAGGATTTCGAAAATCCTACACAACAACAGACCAGATATTCATTTTAAAAAAGATAATTGATAGTGAAATAAGAAAAAAGAATGGCAGACTATACTGTTGTTTTGTAGACTTTAGAAAAGCATTTGACAGCATATGGCATGACGCTTTACTTCTGAAACTATACAATATAGGTATCAAAGGCTATTGTTATCGGGTTATAAAAGATATGTACACAAACGCGATGGTATGTGGAAAATCAAATAATGGATTTACAAGATCAGTCCCGGACAAACAAGGACTTCTTCAAGGCAGTTCGCTTAGCCCGACGCTGTTTAATATCTTTACAAATGATATCTCAAACAATATTGATAATAATGATTCTCCTGTTATAAACAAGCTGAAAGAAACACGAATATCGCATTTATTATATGCTGACGACATAGTTATATTGTCAAACACAAAATCGGGATTACAAACAAAACTTAATCGACTTCATAATTATTGTACAGAATGGGGCATGAAACTAAATAAAGATAAACCAAAAGTTGTCATATTCACTAAAACTGACTCAAAATTTTCAACCGCATTTACATGTGGAAACGATTCTCTTGAGACAGTAAATGAATACAAGTATTTACGAATAATTCTTCATAAAAGTGGAGAGTTACATAAAGCACAAGA
>CM031595.1:125581535-125594035 GCA_018398815.1 Conus ventricosus
CGTCTATCTACACGTCTCTTTATTTATTCTGTTACACATTGATTTATTCATTATTTATTCATTTCATTTTGTTTATGGGGAGGGAGACCGTTACAATACTCAGATTGCCAGATGCAGACAACGGATGCAAAGTAAGGGGAAGTAAGTCCTAATGCACATCCAAATAGGAAAACGATGCAGACATCGCACTCAGTCAATCGTAGGACAAGGATACAGACATCACACATAGTCAGTTGTAGAACAAGGATACAGACATCACACACAGTTAGTTGTAGGACAATGGTACAGACATCACACATAGTCAGTTGTAGGACAATGGTACAGACATCACACATAGTCAGTTGTAGGACAATGGTACAGACATCACACATAGTCAGTTGTAGGACAAGGATACAGACATCACACACAGTTAGTTGTAGGACAATGGTACAGACATCACACATAGTCAGTTGTAGGACAATGGTACAGACATCACACACAGTCGGTTGTAGAACAATGGTACAGACATCACACATAGTCAGTTGTAGAACAATTGTACAGACATCACACACAGTCAGTTGTAGAACAATGGTACAGACATCACACATAGTCAGTTGTAGAACAATGGTACAGACATCACACATAGTCAATCGTAGGACAAGGAAATAGACATCACACATAGTCAGTCATAGGACGATGGTACAGACATCACACACAATCAGTCATAGGACAAGGGTACATATCTTTAAACAAAGTCAGTCGTAGGAAAATGATACAGATCAGTCAGTAGTAGGAAAACAATGCAGACTTCGCTCGGAAAATAATAACACAGATTTCCGTTCATCAAAGGGAAATGTCACTGATTTCAGACAATCGTCAGAAAAGTTATACACGTTTCAGCTGATCGTAGCAAAATAAGATACTTCTCAGCCACTGACCAGGAAAGTGATAAAGATTTTAGTTCATTGCCAGAGAAGTGAAAAAGATTTCGGATGTTCGTCAGGGAAGTTGAAAAAATACCTGTCAACTGCATGAAAATGACATAGTCTTCAGACGACCGTCCGAAACATTAGAAAAACTTCAGGCCATAGTCACGACAGGATAAAGACTTCAGAAATAGTCAAGAAAATCATCAACATTTAAGATATTCATCATAGAAGTTATATTGATTTCTGATAATCGATAGAGAGGCGATGAAAATGTCAGACAATGGTCAAGAAAATGATAACGATTTCATGGTCACTGAAGTGGTGTAGACTTCATACAACTGGTCATAGAAATTACGTAAATGTCAGACAATCGACATACAAGAGATGCAGACTTCAGACAATCGTTTTAGAAGTGATGCAGATATCAGACAATCGTCAATGTTCTTGTCTGAAATCTTTAGACAATCGATGGGAAAGTGATATATATTTTGGACAATCATTAAATCAGTCACAGAATCTCCTTCAGTCAGATATCCGAACAGACTCACTTCTTCAACAACATACCTCCTTTATTTCTCAGCCAGAACTGTGAGACTCACAATCGGTGATTTTCTTACCCGTGTTGCAACGTGTACCCGCCATACAACTCGCCATATAACGGCCTCGGGAATGCTGTCCAAAAAAAAGTGTGCATGTGTTATTGTTCCGTTTATTACCTTCTTTGTCATCAGGTGTAATGACTCGGAGTAGCCTACCTTTCGGCAAAGAATTGATTGACATTGAACATGCGTGCAAGGTTGTTGGTTTTTTTTTTTTTTTTTTTTTTTTTTTTTTTTAAAATGCGTGCGTCTTCGTACATAGGACCCCGGCTTAAAGTCTCATTCGACGGACTAGGAGCGGGTTGGATTGCAGAGATGTTGACTTTGAAGAGAAAATCGTCAACTCGGTTGTCTCAAGCGGGAACTGAACCTAGTACCCTTGGACCCAGAGAGCAATGCTTTATCCACCGGGCCAACTTGGCCCCACCTAGACACTGACCATCTGTCCCGGAGCAACAGTAGCTTCGGCCATGTGTGTGAGAATGCAGGCACCACGGGCACAGGCTGCGTAAAGCCTTCCAGTCAGTGTGCTGGGTGGACACAAGGGAAGGATCTAGCCTGTGTCAATAGTTCATTTCCTGCTGTCGGCTATTACCCTCTGTTCCCGCCAGTGCACGAGGAGTTTTCATTTGTTTTGAAGACAGCAAGTCCCCTCTAACACTTTCCTTTTTTTTTCTTTGTTATGTCAGAACCAGTCAGTGTGATAGCTTTCTGTTTTTGTGTTTTTAATTCAAAGTTCAGCAGTATTCAATAAAAACACAAGATGCAGCATCAGAGGCCGAGGAGATTCAAAAACAAAGAAATAAACAAAAGGCTAATAAATCCTTGATCTTATTTTGATGATGTGCACCATCACTGATCATACAATTGCATGTCCAGCGGGGTTCTGCAATAGATGAAGTCCAAACCATAGATTAAAACCACATCTAACCAGATTATACCAGTCAGTATGTTCGTGCCCCTACCTTCCCAGCCCCTCCTCACCACACCGACAACACACACACACACACACACACACACACACACAAGCGCACGCGCACGCACATGTTCATATCTCTCTCTCTCTCTCTCTCTCTCTCTTTCTCTCTCTCTCTCTCTCTCTCTCTCTCTCTCTCTCTCTCTCTCTATATATATATATATATATATATACACATATCTTTGTATGAGTTGGTAAACGTTTATGCACATGTATATTTTATATGAATATATGTAAACAAATTTACATATACATACAGACGCGCGCGCGCACACACACACACACACACACACACACAGACCCGGATGTTCTACCATGGAGAATGGACGTGCATCTTCACTCGGCTCCGTTTGAATTGTTATTACGGTGGTAGCTGTGCAGGTTCAGCGCTGTTCTGAGGGCTTGGTGGCTTTTGTTTTGAACGTGCTTTGCTTTTGTTTATATTGTTTGCTCACTTACCGTGTGGTTTTTGTGGATCACCGGGGTTCGGAGGGTGTGCGGAGTCTGTTACAGATCTGATCTTGGGTCCTCCCGGTCGAGTTTTGTGCTTTGGTGATTGGCAGCTTTCTCAACATGTAACCGGCCCTTTTCTTGCTTCTGGGTGTCCCTGTTGTGTCTTTGAACAGTGTTTTTTTTATTATTGCTTTTTATTTGTTGGTTTTGGTGCGAGCCGGGATGCTGCCTTCACGTTTTTGTTAAATGTAGTTTGGAACGGCGTTTATTGACAAGAAATGATGTCTTAATTGTACGTCATTTGCCCCGTGACGTATATTGATCTCGTCATGGTGATGTTCTGTGCCGCTGTTCTATAGTTTGATTATGGCTCTCCCTTTCAACATAGACAATCAATCAACGATAATCTCAACAGACAAAGGTAATATCATCGTGAAATCTCCAAACAAACAAGTTCACGTCAAATACCCTGAAAACATCTTTTCCTGTGATGCTCCTTCACCTTTCCCAATCATTCTGAAAGATCATGGGTCAGGTATCTTAAAACTCCATTATTTACGGCGAGATTTTAAGCAAGCCTTTATTGGATCTGTTGGAGAAGTTAACTGTGTTCGTAGACTCCGTTCTGGTGACTACTTGTGGACTGTAAGTCGAAAAATCAGCAAGAACGTCTTCTATCCATCACCAATCTTTGTGGTATTTCTATCAGCTGCCGTGTGCCCGCAGTTCAAACGGTCGGTGTTGTGTTTGGCAGAATCAGCGAAAACCAATTGGAAAAGTGTTCATGTGTTGTCAAAGTGGAAAAAATTGAAACGAAGAATGGTCATTGTGCTTTGAACAAGCTAACTTTTAATCTTGCCCGTCTACCAGAGAAAGTTCAGGTAAACGGAACGACGTTCATTGTGCATCCCTACTGTCCGCCAGTCAGACAGTGTACGTTTTGTCAACGTCTTGACCACAGCGGAAAGCAATGCAGAGCCCGTTATGGTAGGTGCAGCCGATGTGGGGACAGTTCTCACAACAGAGGACAATGTACAGCAGAGACCCCACACTGTGTTAACTGTAAAGGTCAACACTCGGCTGCATATCGACACTGTGAAGCAAAACGTGTGGCCAAGACAGCGGCAATGTTGAGGAACCAGCAGTACATGCATTATTCCCTTGCTGTAGCTACTGCCAAGAAAAAAGTGATGACAGATAATGCATCTTCTAGTGTATCTATCTCAACATCAACATCTGCAGCTAAAAAATCGTACGCCGATGTGGTAAAGTCAAATCTGAATTGCCCTCAGTCTTTTGGAACATTTCTGTCATCTGTAGTGTTCCCTTCTGTCACAGCACTTCGGCGGCATGAAGATCCTTCACAAGCTCTTCATGCCCTTCATACCATCTACTCTTCTTCCGTGGCAACATCACCTTCCCTCTCCCATCAAGTGAGGAGGCAAGCTGTCTTGAACAGCTAGAATTATTCATTTCTACTTCATCATCATCGCGCTCGTCCTCGCTTACTACGGTGCGACGCCACAATCAAGGGAACCCCGAAATGTCAGGAAATGTGATCTTTGAAAACAAACGACCAGTCCCAGAGAAGCAGAAATATGAACAGTGCGGCCCAGTGGAGCAGAAATATGAACAGTGCGGCCCAGTGGAGCAGAAATATGAACAGTGCGGCCCAGTGGAGCAGAAAGGTGAACAGTGCGGCCCAGTGGAGCAGAAAGGTGAACAGTGCGGCCCAGTGGAGCAGAAAGGTGAACAGTGCGGCCCAGTGGAGCAGAAAGGTGAACAGTGCGGCCCAGTGGAGCAGAAAGGTGAACAGTGCGGCCCAGTGGAGCAGAAAGGTGAACAGTGCGGCCCAGTGGAGCAGAAATATGAACAGTGCGGCCCAGTGGAGCAGAAATATGAACAGTGCGGCCCAGTGGAGCAGAAATATGAACAGTGCGGCCCAGTGGAGCAGAAATATGAACAGTGCGGTCTAGAGGAGGAGAAAGATGATCATGGTGGCCCAGAAGAGCAGGAAGTTAAACAATGCGTCCCAGAGGAGCGGCTGCTGGACGAAACAATATCCTTAAGTGCTTTATTACATCATTACTCAATCTTCATAACAAACAAATCTAGTTAAAATGGTAGCTTCTTCAAACATTGACATTTTACAATGGAACTGTCGCTCCATTATCAGAAACATTGATCAACTTGTACAACATATTGCTTCAAATAATTTTAAAGTTATATTACTGCAGTCGTTAAATACGGTCAAAAGTAAACTACCACACCTATCTAATTATTACTACCCACCCATCTTCCAACAAGATCAAACAGGTAAAATCCACACAGCCATTTACATCCACCGAGATCTTGATTTTATCCCGCTCAAATCGCCAGCCCCTCAAAATATTCCATTCTTGAATTCTTGTGCCGCTACTGTTAAATTTAATCGAGATCTTATCATTAATATGGTTTCTGTATACCTCCCAAAGGGACCAAATGAAGAAAGTACGGAATGGTTGCGTTCTCTTCCAAACAATGAAAAATGGGTCATAGGCGGGGATTTTAATGCTCATTCACCACTGTGGGAGAAAGATGGTAATAAGATCACAAGTCACCGTTTTGTTGAAAATGTTGTAGATTCGAATATGTATCTGCTAAATGATGGTAGTATTACCAGAATACCTGACATAGAAGATCACAAGCCATCAGCAATAGACATATCTCTCATATCTCCTCAACTAGCTCCAGACTGTGTTTGGGAATGTGATTCGGATCCTTTAGGTAGTGACCATTTTCCAATCAAAATAACATTAAATGAAAAGCTAGACCCTGTTGTTCCTTCGGACGATAAAATCCGCAACTATAACTACAACCGAGCAGATTGGAATAAATTTGAAACTATTCTTAATTCATCTAATATAATCCCTCCAAATGAAAATATCAATTGTGCATATGATCACTTTGTCAAATCAGTATTATTTGCTGCTGACAATTCCATTCCTAAATGTTCATCTCATATCTCGCATAAATATGCAGGAAACAGCTGGTGGACTGATGAATGTGCACAGGCGAAAGAAGAAAAGAAACTGAAATACAAAATATATCTGATAACTAGATCTCCTTCAAAACACAGAGAAATGAAAGAAGCAAAGTCAGCTTTTAACAGAAAAATAGCCCGTGCTAAACGATTATATTGGTCAGATTACAGTTCAATAGAAATCACCTCATCAAAAGATCTCCAGAAGGTATGGAAGAAAATACGTAGTATGAAACATGGTGACAAATTCTCAAAATGTCGTATATCAATTGATAACAACAGACTCCCGACTGCTGCTCAAAAAGCTGAGAAATTTGCAGATTTGTTCTCTTTTAACAGCAGGGTAGAAAGTCTCTCACCCAAATGCAAACTATATAGGGAAGAACAGGAAACAAAATACGAGTATAGAGATCCAGATCCTGATAATAGTCTCTACATCAATGCCCCCATTACACTCGCTGAAGTTCAGGAAACTATTTTGTCATTGAGTACTAAAAGAAAGTCTGTCGGCCTCGATGAAGTTTCAAATGAAATGTTGAAACACTTGCCGGAGAGATGGATTCAGTATCTATTTAAATTGTTTTCGAATTGCTGGGATGATGGAGTTATGCCAGATTTATGGAAACAGTCAATAGTTGTTCCAGTACATAAAAACGGAAAACCAAGAACAAATCCGCATAGTTATAGGTCAATTGCTCTCACTTCTCATACTGGTAAACTGATGGAAAAAATCATAACTGTAAGATTAGTTCATTACTGTGATACAAATAATATAATTCCAAACAACCAGGCAGGGTTTCGCTCTGGTAGATCTACAATTGATCACTTACTAAAACTTTCAACAAATATCAAACGTTAATTCGCTCGCCGGCAAAATGTTCTTGCTACTTTCTTTGATATAAAACGAGCGTACGATCAAGTATGGCATTCACAACTACTGCTGAAACTTAAAACCAATGGGATTTCGGGGCGTATGTATCAGTTTATTAAAGATTTTCTATGTAATAGGTCAATACAAACAAAAGTGGATCACTCGCATTCCACTTCAAGAAATCTACATATGGGAATTCCTCAGGGCTCACTTATTGCTCCATTTCTTTTCAATTTACTGATACATGACCTGCCTCAAGTACTGTCAAAACATACAGTTGTAGTACAGTATGCAGATGACATATGTATGTGGACGGATGCTAATATAAAGAACAGTACTCCTGTTAGAAAACTGAAGCACATTCAAGCCCTGTATCAATGCGAATTAGACAAAATAAGTCATTTTATGACCCAGAATGGTCTAAGTTTCTCTGTTGATAAAACCCATATGATGTTTTTCAGTGCTGGTAATTCTCCCAGAAAATTGCCGAACTTTCATATTGATGGAAGCGAACTTCAGTTTAAAGATACAGTAAAATTCCTAGGTGTATTTTTCACTGCAAAACTTTCGTGGAAAATTCATATAGAAAATACTTTAACAAAAGCTAGAAAGTGTTTAAATATTCTCAAAATTGTCAGTAGGCACTATTGGGGTCAAGACACTCCATGTTTGATTCACCTCGCGACTGCCCTAGTCAGGTCAAAACTCACATATGCACAGGAAATATATTTTACGGCTCCAAATTATTTACTGAAGAAATTGCAGTGTGTGGACTCAAAGGCGTATAAATTAGCATTGGGTATACCTGTGCATGCTCCAACTCTAGCTACATATAAAGAAGCAGGAGTTATAGCTCTAGATGATTATCGCAGGCTAGCTACTGCTAAATATGTTCTAAGAAGTAGCTCTGTTGATCATTTTAATGAAGTAGAAAGAACATTAAGATCCGATATTCACTTTCCGAAAAGGGCAAGAGAAATAAAATCACTGACAACAATTGCCACTTACACTTCAGACATTCAAAGCAAATCAGGATTAAACGATAAAGATATATGTAGGTGCCCGCCATTCTCTCCCATTCCTTCATGGGAATTAATGAAAGCAAATTTTGATGTTGACTATGGTAATTTTGAAAAAAAAAATAGCCCTCACTATGCAGCATTTTCTTTTCGATCGCATGTTGAAGCTCTATATCCGAACCATTTGGAGGTATATACAGACGGTTCAGTGATAAATGATGGAAATGCTGGTGCTGGATTTGTTGTTCCTGGCTTAAAGAAAGAACAAGCTTATCATGTTGGAAAAGGCCATTCCATTTTTCTGCAGAGCTGGTAGCTATTCTCATGGCCTTAAGGTATATTGCAAACCTTCCCATGATTATTTTACGAATTCTTTTGTGTGTTGATTCAAGATATGTTTTACTGTCGCTAACTTCAACTAAGCTAAAGGAAAGAGCTGACATTATAATTGAAATAAGGCATCTTGTTAATTTTCTAATGCAAAAAGGTTCTGATGTAACTTTTTGTTGGGTCCCTTCTCATTGTGGTGTCCAGGCAAATGATTGGGCAGATAGAATGGCAAGGAAAGGTGCAAGGAATGCAAATGGCTGCACAACTGTAAAGATTCCATTATCTGTAAAAGAGGGATATCATCTTCTGGAGGCAGTCTATAAAAAAGCCAGCCACAATGTCACAACTTTTGACAGTAAAGACTCCTTATTGCAAAAAGGTATTAATAATGAGTCACGAGAAGTTAGCTCTTTATGTTACAGACTAAAACTCAATGCGTTAAAATGCAAACATATAAACGACATTAGGTGTCCCTGTGGAGAGAGAATGTTAACGTTCCATATTTTATTCTATTGTCCGTTCACAAAGCAATATTTGCCCGATTATCCGGCAGTCAAAAACAATACTAAAGATGACGATCTCAAAGCCATTATTGATGTATAAATCACTTCTTGTCACTGCAGCTAAATCTCTTCTTCGGAGTCCTATAGGGACAGCTCTTTAGTTTGCTCGTTTTGAAATTTTTAAAAATTTAAATTATAGGTATTGTTTGTTGATTTTTTTTAATTTTTTTTTTCTCTGTCAAACATGGTATTACGTTGATGGGGGATATGAAATGACGGGGTATTCCTATTTGTGATAAAATGCTAATGTCATTCAGGATATATTTCAAGGTCCGTCTAAAAACACTATTTTGTGAAAAGACGCTAAATCAAACAAAACAAAACAAAACACACACACACACACACACACACACACACACACACACACACACACACACAGAGAGAGAGAGAGAGAGAGAGAGAGAGAGAGAGAGAGAGAGAGAGAGAGAGAGAGACGTCCTTTCGGGGACGGACGGAGCCAGACCTCAGTAGATGAAGGCCGTGCCTCTTCAGACGAGAGGATGGGATGACGCAAGAACACCCCATCAGTGACGTCAATAGAAGGGCAGGCCAGACTTTCACCACTGAAGGAACGGGGAGGACTGTAGGGGGAAGAGCGATAGGGGGAAGTGGAGTAAGGGTGAGGGGTACGGGTCGAGAGGGGGAGGGGGGGGGGGGGCTGAGGGGTAGGGACGGAGGGGAGAATCATCTCTATTTCCATACCCCCCCCCCACCCTCCATCTCTTCCCCTTCCACCACTGCTCCAAGGCAATTTGTTGTGTTGTGTCTGCTTCCCTGTAGTTACAGAGAGGCAATTGGAGACTGTGTAGTAGAGAGAGTAGTTACAGAGAGGCAACTGGAGACTGTGAAGTCTGGGTAGATATCGTCTACATTTCAAAGCCAGTGAGTTTGTGACTGGGATGGAAAAGGGAATTTACGCCTCTCTCTCTGTGTCTCTGTCTCTGTCTCTGTCTCTCTCTCTCTCTCTCTCTCTCTCTCTCTCTCTCTCTCTCTTCTCTCTCTCTCTCTCTCTCTCTCTCTCTCTTGTGTGTGTGTGTGTGTGTGTGTGTGTGTGTGTGTGTGTGTATGCGTGCGTGCGTGCGTGCGTGTGTGTGAGTGTGTGTGTGTGTGTGTGTGTGTGTGTGTGTGTGTGTGTGTTCGGGTATGTGTGTGCGCGCGCGCGCGTGCGCGGCGCGCGCGCGTGTGTGTGTGTGTGTGTGTGTGTGTGTGTGTGTATGCGTGCGTGCGTGCGTGCGTGCGTGTATGTGAGTGTGTGTGTGTGTGTTCGGGTATGTGTGCGCGCGCGCGCGCGCGCTGTGTGTGTGTGTGTGTGTGTGTGTGTGTGTGTGTGTGTGTGTTCGTCCAGAATTCCTATAAAAGCTGGAAGGGGTGGGGGTGGGGGGGAGGACGGGAAGGGGAAGGAAGGGGCTTTTATTTTTCCAACTTTCAGCAGAGCATACTCTCATCTTCCAAATGCCTGTAAATGCGGAGAGGAGGGGATGGGGAGGACGCGCCATAACTCATGCCATCCCTATTCCTTAGCTTCAAACATCTAAGGGAATCGGGAGGCAGTGCCCTCCTGGACCTCTCCTCCCCCCCCCCCCACCCCCACCGAGTCCGATGCCACTGGGGTATAGGGAGAGTGCCGACCACTATGGTCGAACAATGCTCTGAACTTCAATCAAACCCCGCACGAAATCATTGTCAGTATAACTCCTGTCGGTTGTATTAAACTGTCAATGTTAGTTTCAACGTGAAGTGACTGAAGGTGGAAATTGAAACACATTTTGAAAAAGAATTGTCCGTGATTCTGCAAGACAAGATGGGCAAGCAGATTACAAGACAACACAGGACGTCGGATGTTCCATCTTGCGTCGAAGATGAGACGATAAGTGATTGCTCGTTCTTATTCGTTTTCATCGTCCTGAACGTCGTCTCTTTTTACATGTAGAAGACCCAAGAGGTTGAAACGCGTCGTGTTTTGTCTTGTAATTTGTTTGTCCATGTTGTCTTGCGGAGTCACTAACAATTCCTGGCAATATCCAATATCCTCATACTCTCAACTACACTGCCGGGTGACACTCGCAGGCATGTAGTTCAGTCTGTTTCTGTGCGGTCACTGAATATGACGTCCCCCCCCTCCCACTGCGATGTGAAGGTTGTCTGGCCCTCAAGACTCGCGGGCTGTAATCCAGATCCAAAGCTACAACAAGTTTGTACACGTCAGTCTCAGCACCTCTGCAGACACCCAGGCCTTGACACACAAACGACAGATCTGCAGGAACCTGGTGAACTGTTCTTCATTGTGGCACCTCCACAGACTCGCCAAGAAGTTAAAGGAGTAGATCAGTACATCTAATAAGCATTTTTTCCAGTCATTGGGTTCCATGCCTTTTTTTTGGTGAAATTTACGGAAATGTTCCCCACCTCCCTCCCAAAGAAAAAAAAACTATTCTGCAACGATAAGAAAGTTAAAGTGCCCCTTCTCCCCCTTCTCCGCTAAATCAGTTTCTTTTTAAACCAGATCCATAAGAGAACTAAGTGGCTTGTTCTTTGGGCCACAAATCCTCACTCTGTCAAGTTTGGTTGAAATCGGGTCTGTAGTGTGTGTGTAATCGTGCAGAGAGCCAGACAGACAAACCTACAGACACGGGTGAATGTTGACGAAGGTTACAACCACCAGCTGCCAGTGAACTCCAGGGAGTTACAGATCCGTGCCGGCCTGACAACAAACAGGACCACCTGCCGTCCAGCAAAGGATCGATGGAGCGGCCTGGTTCCTACACTCTTCCGTATGCTAACAACTCGTCTTGCCAGGTCCCTCTGTCCGATAGGACGTCAATCCCACCGTCTACTGTCCTCTGACTGACGTTCAAAGGGCTGAAGCTCGGAGGTTATTGAGATGTACCACAACTCCCCTGCCCCCCCCCCCCCTCTCTCCTCTCTCTCTCTCTCTCTCTCTCTCTCTCTCTCTCTCTCTCTCTCTCTCTCTCTCTCTCTTACCGCGCTAATGACAGCTATCATGACAACAAGATCAGAGTGGACCCCAGTTAATTGACGAACACAGGAGATTCCAGAGAGCAGAATGAAAGAGTGAGTCTAAACAGGCCCAGAGAGAGAGAGAGAGAGGGGGTGACAGAGAGAAACAGAGAGAGAGAGAGAGAGAGAGAGAGAGAGAGAGAGAGACAGAGAGAGAGAGAGAGAGAGAGAGAGAGAGAGAGAGAGAGAGAGGAAATGAAATCAAAATGGTTAATTCATATCTATAGGCCATGGCTCCTACATGAAGGAGACATACTCAATTTTTTGGGGGGAAAAACAAACAAACATAATATAGTTCCATAAGCATCTATCCCAAAAAAATGGTGCTAAGAACACAATACGTCTCGAGTCGTATAGGCGTGATAGGGGAAAAGACCAACATTTTTTAAACTGTATTTTTGTTGTTTGAAGCCATCAGCATACACAAGCAGAAGAAACAGGACTGCTTACATAGTACTTTTTTTTCAAGAATAAACTTTTTTCTGATATTCTGCATAACTGGACATTAAACACAAAATGTTGCTTTCACTTGATTTTCTGCACCGTGGACGTGATAAATCATTCTCTGTGCCAGCCCTGTATCTTAAGTACTTAATTTTTATTTTTGACACTTGAAATCGGAACTGTGATAATCTGTTTCAAAGAATAACTTTGTTAAAGGGATACATATGGTTTAACAGAATGAGATGCCCCATTAAACAATGAGTATATTAAAATCTTTCACTGATTTCGTGATTGTGT